>VZTM01040225.1:9233-167630 GCA_013400555.1 Jacana jacana
TTGCCAAAAAAGCCTTTTTCCCCCAGGAGAGGTAACCAGATTCTCTGGCCTTTGCCACCCTTTGTATGTCACATGAATTGCTGACATCTGCCTCAGGCTTTTAGAATTTCTTTCAGGAGCACTCCGCGGGAGTTAGAGTTGCTGGTCACGGTACAGAAGCATGTATTATTTTTGCTGTTAAATTGATGTGGAATCAAGAAATTGGTTAGGGCCAGATTCAAAAACTAGCAATACATATATAAAACAGGACACAAACATATCCAGAAAAACTCTATCAACCTACTGTCAGGTCACTTGCATTCCCTTAAGAGTAAGGGATCGCTGTAAACTGTTTCACCTCTTCTACTTTTCTTTAGCAGTGGCCTAATGTAGGATGGATAGGAAAACCAGCACTTCAACATCCTCCCTTACAGCTAGTGTCCTAATCATGGTGTCAGGCTCTTCATTCCTGTTTTACTAGCCATGTGAGTCTTTCCTTCCTTTCTGGCCGGGGGAAAGCTCTAATAGAGATGCTTGACTCCTGTCTATTGTTTGGATCTTTCTGTGGAAATAAAAATAGAACTTTGAATACTCTCCATCTGAAGAGAAAGGGTGAAGACGGCATTGAACACATACATTCCCCTGTTTCCCTAGATGACTTTCCACTGTGATCACCTCTTGGAACAGAGAGGTGGAGTTCCATGCCTTCTAAGGTGGCTTCCCTAACTTCCTTTGGGCATCTTTACACCACTCTCCATTCACCAGATGCTCCTTTGAATAGCAAGGACCTGCATGAATTCCTAAGGCAAGCCTGAGCACCTAGTCTGGTTTTGGATTTCATTCTTAGCACCAGGTGCCTTAAACCTATCAGCTGTGGCACCTAATTTGTAGGTGCTTTTGCTTTTTACTGTAACTAAATCTTCATTCTTACAGCTCAGATTTTCAGCTCAAATCCACAAACAAATTGCAGTGTCATCTCTCAGCTTATTGTTTTGCTTCATTAATTTCAGATCTGTAAAAAGCCTAGAAGCCATCAGAAAAATGCAGAGTAGTACTCTTTCTATCATTATTTTTCCTTAAGTTAATAGGCCTAAATGTCCCTGTATGTCTTAACTTTCTACATGTTGGTAATCTTTTGAGCCAAGTTTGACGTGTGAAGTTTGTAAAGTTAAGCACATATTTCGGTGATTACAGGGTCACATCTTTTCCCTGTGTAATGGGTAAGAGGAAATGACATTGAAAGACATAATATCCATCATTATTTTTCCATGCTTTTATTTTTCTGTCATGTACTTAAATTCCAGGGAGGCACTTAATGACTAGATAGGTAGATAAAGTGACTTTACAAAGATATGCCATATGTAGCAGGATGATTATAGTTAATATTTGTTCATTAAGTCTATAGTGAACAATGTGTAGCAACCCCTAAAATACAAAAAGATGTACTTTCTGGTTCCATTTTCTAAAGACGAAGATGCCTACCTTAGCTGATTTAATTTCAATTTTGTAGTCGTTTACTACAGATTGTGTTGTGAAATTCTTTAACAATCCTGACTGGACAACCTGAACAAAGAAAAGCTAGTAATTCATTTGCTTTAAAATCATTTGCAAAGATTTGCAAATAATTTACAAAAAAAAATTGAGGACAGACTTTTTAGTAGGGCTTCTTGCGACAGGACAAGGGTAATGGTTATTATACAAAAGAGAGTGGATTTAGACTAGATATAAGGAATAAATGTTTTACAATGCTAGTGGTGAAACACTGGCACAGGTTGCCAAGAGATGTGGTAGACACCCATCCCTAGAAACATTGAAGGTCAGGTTGGATAAGGCTCTGAGCAACCTGATGTAGTTGAAGATGTCCCTGCTTATTGCAGGGGAAGGTGGGCTAGATGGCTTTTAAAGGTCCCTTCTAACCCAAACTATTCTACAATTCCATAAATCTATAAATCTATAAGGTCCTTGTGAGATTCTAGGAAAACTGATTCCTTTGCATAAAGGTTTACCATTGTTTAGTGATCTTTTTGCAGCTTGGTTTGGTTTGATTTTTCACTAAGTGATTACTGTATTCCCTTTCTGTTGCTCTTACAGTTGAAGTGAGAATACTCCGAAAACAAGTCACTCTACTGCAGTTTTCATAAATCTTGGAAAAATCATGTGCTTAATATAGCATTCATACTTCTGAGTAAATCAATAAGAAAAGTCCTCCCAATTGTTTTCATTTCCAAAGTTACAAGAGTCAACAGTAACTTGAGAAGCTGTCAGTAATATTCCAGTTTACCTATCAGTTAAATAAATGCAACCTGTGAAATTATTTCTATATGTTCTCCTGCATCAGGTAAGGTTGCTCCTTGGCTCCTGGTAGTTTTCAAAAATACCACAGTCATCCTCTTTATTCTCCTTTTAAAAGCGCGTCTTCCAGGAGTGTGTAAATCTGTGAGGGTTTTTTGAAGCATGGTGATCTTATGGCATTTTAAGAATGTAAATACTATTCTTATAGCCTTTTACATTTTAATATAAATGTCAGTAGTTTAATTCAGTTCAGACAATCTGTTTATTTTTATGCTGTGACCTAATCGAGCATTTCACTCCACTTCCTCTCATTCAGATTCCTCGACTGTTGGTACTACAGATAGAGTGCTACCTTGATATGGATACTCAGTTTTCCATTTATTTCTTTGAAATGCAAGCTCTTTAACTCTCTTCCCTGTTTTCTAATAAAAGTCCTCCAATGCATACTTCCCAAGGCTGAAAAATGAGGTCCAGGCCTGGCATTAAAAAGAGTAAGCCCAGACCTAGACACAGCCTGCCTGCGAAGCACTGAGAAAACTCACTAGCACTTCCTCAGCACTCAAACTGGCCCTAATTCTGCTGAGTATGCTGGTCTGACATGTGACAAAAGTAACATTGAAAACTACATAGAGATAGGGCAAAGCATTCATTTACAGGAATATTTCCTATTGCTGAAGTTGTAGTCATGGGGATTTTAAGGTGAGGTAGTTTAGGTGTTCAAAATCTCTTATTTCTCCCCACAATAAGATTTTTTAGTGAGTTGATGCCACTCAGCAAGAGTTTTTTCATATGGTACATTTTGAAAATAGTGAACCAGGTGTAGAAATACAATCCTGAAGAACTACTTGAATGTAAAGATCTCCTCAGTCCCTCCACATACACTGAGGATTCTGTGGCCTCTTGCCACTCGTGTCCTTTAATAAGTTGGAAGAGTCAGCAGAAAGTGCAGAAGTGGTACCAGGAAAAGTCAGCACAAGTGATGTTATGTGAAGGGACCTGCTTTTCCTGAAAACAAAACCAGCAAATCCACTGGTCATAACATAGACCAAAAGCCTCTGATTGTCAAATCCAGGTTTCAGGACCAGCACTATTAACAAATTCCCAGATAGATCCACATATTACAGAGAACTAATGGCTTAATGCTACATTTTCAGTATTTTAGCGTCAGCCATCAGCTTGCTACTAACCACATGAAAATATCACTATCATAATATTTGACAAGTGTTACAAAATGGCAAAATTCTTCTCTCATTTTAAAAGATGAGAATATACTGTAAATGAATAAAGTAAACCTATGTTCCAAAGTTCTCCAAACAAATTGTGAAGACTTTTTTTCCACAAGTATTTCTTTTAAAATGTTAATAAAATCAGGTTTCTTGTGGGATTGCTTAAGACCTTCAAGGATCTATGCTGAACAAAGAAAACCTACTTTTTTAAAGAATTAACATAACAGGAAAGGAATTTCTATTCTTGCTTTTTAATCACTTTCAAAAATTATACAAGCCTGTAAAACCACATTCTGATACTGTCACCTCTAGCGGTTTTTACCCAGTATTTGACATTGACATAGTTTTCACAACTTTATTTTCAAAAATAGAAATAGTGAATGTCTCAAAAAAGAAGAAAAAAAAAAAACTGGCTCAAGCATAACCTGCTGAAGACAGCAGTACAGAAGTACACTAACAGAAAGAGCAAAACACTGAACTAAAACCTTATTTGAACTCTAAGTAGGACAGTATCCTTTTATTTGTCAAAAAAGTGGTTAGCCAAAGAACTTGCTATGTCCTCCTGATAATCAGCAAGATAAATAGTAAGACACATTTTCTACTGTCTTTAGATTCCTAGAAGAATGTGCATATTCCTTTTGAATTAGGACTTCTCAGCCGTGATGTAGAAATGTGAGCTTTTTTGCTTCTACTTATGCTTTTTATCTAAGAACGCTTAAAACCTGCAGGTGGTACAAAATGCTCAGTAGCTGCTTATGAGAGCACTTCACCTGGGATGCAGGCAACTGTGTATTTTTAAGTTTGAACAATTTTTTCTTGCAGCCCCCACAGCCTGGCAGAAGGGCTTTGTCCATGACCTACCATCACAGCAGTATTTGTCAGGGTGAATTCTTCAGTCTACTAAACCTGGATTAAAGGGAGTCTAAAGGTTTGCAAATGACTAGGCTAAGGAGACTCTCTGGCCTTGTTCCAGGCACCCCCTGAAAGGCAGCAACCAGTGGCTTCTCTTTCTTCCAAAAGCTACCTGCAAAGCAAGCCCCAACACAAGCTAGAATTCTTCCATAAAGGCAGAAAAACTACAGATCGTGCAACCAGCCACTGATTGTGGAGTGAATGATACTCCCATCTCTTCCATCCCCAAACTAGTCTTGACAAGTCCCTGTGGCAGGGATGGCAAAGCGAGGCACAAAGCTGCCTTTGGGGCACCTCAGGATTCCTTCATGCCCAAAGTACCCTTAATAGCATATTTACCAGTGCACCAGAGTTACTTTATGCCATTTTAAGATGCACTGGGTATCTGTCAAGATAATGTGGAGGTTGCATCCAGGAAGTCAACAGACCTAAACCATTCTTTTGTAAGCTGTCACTCACTTACCTGGCAAGAGGTGACTCAGAAAAAGAATCAAGGTTCATGGCAGATAACATCTGAATACACATTTCAGCACAGTTGTTTAAGGTAATCTCTGTGCAAGCAGGGGATTACCCTCAGTTATCTTTTGTAGCTGGCCCTGCTTTGAGCAGGACATTGCTCCCAACAAGGTCCAGAGATCCCTTCCAAACTACACAAGTCTCCAATTTTACAAGTATCAATCAGTGTAATAACATTCCTAGGACCTCTGAACTCATGTTTGGTAATGAAAATCTATACACCCCTTCAGAATTTGCATTTTAAATCAAAAAGTCTTTGGAAAAGAGTTGCAAGATTGGGCAGAAGATTGGAAAGTCTGTCTTACACTGTGCTTTTTACTTCTCCAGTGTACTTCAGAAAGAAAATAAGAACTGACTTGTTTGTTCTCTCTATGTATTTGCAGCAGAGAAGATCTGGATGGTAAAGGATTCTTTAGTCTAGTAATCAAGAGAATAATGATTATAGGTTGCTGGCTTTTTTTATTTCTGTAATCTGTTCATTTGAGGTAAAGTAGTATTTCAGAAGAACCAATAAAATTACAAATTTCAGTACAAGTGTATCTAAAAAGAAAAAAAATATCAAAGGAATGTGGGAGATCTAAAGCTACAAGTATATTTCATTTCAACATTTGGTAAATGTTCTTCAAAATTGCTTCAATTTTTTTCATCAAGGTACTTTTAAAATGAAGGTGTAAGCCTTCTCTGTAGCACTTTTAATGAGAAACTGAAAAATATTTTAAAATAAGAAAGCTTAACAGAGTTTATTTAACCAATTGAAGAAATAATTATTTTTTTTTTTAATAGAAAAGATACTATGAATTAACCCAAAATATCCTTACTTTTTTTTTGGTCTCTTTGAATATAAAAACCAATCTATATTTTCCCAACATGAGCTTCCACCCAGATTCTATGCAGACTTACTGGCACATTCATGGGATTCTGGAGGGATTATTGTCCTGTGTCTATTGAAAGAAAAACTCCACCACTTGCCCAGCTTAAGTAAGAGACACAGCGGATGAAAAATACCAAACTGGATAAAAATGGGGAAAAGAATCAAGGTGCAGATATTGAAATATAGTAATATTTAATCTTTGGAGTAGCTTAACAAAGCATATGTAATTTTCTATCCACACGAGATTTTCTTGTTCTTTGAAACATGCTGTAATTCAATTAAAGTTATGGTCTCTGCTATGAAGAAGTTGAGACTAAATGATACTTTTCTCCTCTGGTCTTAGAAAAATCAATGAATCTGACCAATAAAATGCAGCATCAGAGGATTCTCAGCAATCAGCCACAAGTGCTGAATCACTTACTGTAGGAGACTAGAGCAAGTGCTTCGTTGTTGGTTCCTCTGTTGATTTTTACATTTTTACTACAATTGACCCTGCCAGAATCAAATCTCAACCTTTGGTTTCCAGAAAAGAGTTAAAATGGAACACAGTGGAGACAGGAAATCATCTAGAAGAATAAAAAGGTTTATTTTGTGACTAAGCATTAAATTAATAGCAATAGACATTTTCAGCAGACTAGTCCTGCAAAGACTTGACGCTCCATGCCAGCTGGAGACTTTGGTTCATAGCACAGTTAGAGAATTTCACACTCTACCTTCATTTATTCATACAAAAATGACTAACATTACCATTGCACCACAGGACTTCATTGTATTTTAGTGCAGATATTTATATTCGTTTAGCTCTGTTCATTACTGTGGCAGTGTAATGTATACTTTTGAATATATTAATCACAGCTGTAATGGGACATAAAGGAAACAGAATATGTTCCTGTAATAATATATTGGAAGTTTAATTTCAATTTAATATGCTCTAGAATCAGACAAATTATAGATACAAAGCATTTAATTAAACAGATTACTCTGGCTGTGCCCATTGTATCTCCGTTAACAGCACACAGATGCATATATCATTTGCCAGACCCAGTTCAGTGCCCCGGCTTTGGCAAAGCCCATCAGGATGTCCATCCTATCCTTTGGAAGGAGGACCCTGAGCTGTCCCACAGGTCTTAGCAATCTACAACCAGAAGCTTTTCTGCTCTGCAAAGTTCAGTAAACTCTCCTGCCTCTGATAATCTCCTGTGATCACTCCAGTGTGTTCTGAATAATCTAGACCTCTTTTTTTCTTTTTGTCCTACAGGATCCATCCTGAAACTGAGGGGCAGTCATCCTACTTTAGGGCCACCCTCCATCTCCATCTTCAGCTAGACAAACTGGGGGAGGTCTAGCATGCCTCATCCAGCCCATATCCTTGCACAGGAGAAGAGCAGGCCTGCCTCTCTCTCTGCACCAGGCTTCAGCTATCGTCCAAAACAATCTCACACTTTCTGAGTGCCAGACATGGACAAGAGAAGCCAGCACCAACAACACAGTACTCCAGGCCTGCCGTGGCCAGATGTCTGTGTTAGCTATCGTAGTGCCTGGACAAGGATGAAGCATACCTGTGCACAATGCCAATCTACTGTTAAATATTCCTCTCTGCAGAAAACACTTTTACATTTTACCACCTTAAATGTACACCTCTAGACAATTTAACAAGCCAGTATCAGGATGCCTGCAAAGGATCCTTACATGTCTTCTCACTTTCAAGTGGTTTGGTGCCATGACCAGTTATACTAACCAAGTTCCCCTTCTCCTGTCCAGGTATTCTGCTCTTTTTCAGCACACATAGAGTGGCATTCCCTTTGTCACAGCAGAGACATTTGTGATGTTCAGTTACCTACCTGCCCTGCAGATGGTATGGTATAATCCTTGGGCTGTGGATCCTATGACTAGTCTGTCAGGGTCCACACAAGGAGTTACCAACAACTCTCCCTTGCCAGATTTCCTTGCTCTGAGAAGATACACCTTTGGGAGCTTCACTTAATGGAGTCCTTCCCCAAGGAGCTGGTGGCATGGGGGTGGGTCATAGAATCATAGAATCATTTAGGTTGGAAGAGACCCTTGGGATCATCAAGTCCAACCATCAGCCCTACTCTACAAGTTCTCCCCTACACCATATCCCTCAACACCACTTCTAATCTACCCTTAAACACAGTCAGGGATGGTGACTCCACCACCTCCGTGGGCAGCTGATTCCACTGACTGACCACTCTCTCTGTGAAAAACTTTTTCCTAATGTCCAGCCTAACCCTACCCTGCTGCAGCTTGCAGCCATTCCCTCTTGTTCTATCGCTAATTGCCCGTGAGAAGAGACCAGCACCAACCTCTCTACAATGCCCTTTCAAGCAGTTGTAGAGAGTGATGAGGTCTCCCCTCAGACTCCTCTTCCTCAAACTAAACAATCCCAAGGGTCATGGCCCTTACTGAAACTTGACACATAACCCTGCTGTTTTCATCTTACCTGGAATCACTGCCACAGAAAGAAAGCTGTAGTGATCAACTTGTCCCACTGTCTCAGTGGGTGGCCTGGAAACCCCTTTCTCCTTCCTAGAGTTGTCTGATACTGTGCAGAGCCATACTCTGTTTTGCTAGTGAGCTAGCAATGAGGAAATGAAGCAACCAGAATGTGACCACAACCATGGGTATTTTCTACATTTCCCCAGGGGGCTAACTTGTGCCTCATCAAGCCCATGACTCAAACTAAGGCCAGAAGAAGGGGGAGATGCCTGAGAGATTGTCTAACTATGGTGTGGAGCCTAGGTAGGGTGCCTGATCATGACCAGATCATGCCATGTAATCATATCAGAGTCCTGCCAGGTAATTGTTTACCCATCTGAATGGTGTGTTTGCATTCAGAAGTTGTGTAGAACAACCTGAACATGCTGCCATGGCAGCTAATCCAGGCTGGCACGGAAGGGGGAATGGGTTGTGCGCACAAGTCATCTGCAAGTGCCTGCACTGTCTAGCACTAGTCAGCCACAGCGGTAACCTGGCTGTGGCACAGCTTGTTACCAGGTGGAGTTCCCAGCCAACTTGTGACACCTACCACTGCTTCTCCCTAGCACAGACAATGTCTCTATCCACAAGCAGTCCAGAACTCCCCTTCATCCAGGAAAAGGGAAGAGCAGATGGATGAGGAAGGGGTAAGCTGTTTCTGAAAGGCTCCCTTTCTTCCCAACAGCACCATGTCCTAATTTTGCCTTTGTCTTTGTCTGGGTAGAACTTGCCTGTTGTTATCAGATGACCCAAATCTGAGCAGAGTGGTTTCCCATCACCTACACAACCTTTGCTCCCCATTGCCAAAACAGTATGCATACTCACCACAATGCTCCAGATGTTCAGCTGATCCGCATGTCCTGGTTTCAGCTCCTTATGAAGAGGAGAGGAGGACAAAGCAGGTCTCCTGGATTCTGGACTCTGTCTGCAAACATTAGCATCAGCTGCAAAGCTTAGTGTCACAGAGGTGGGTGCTTCTTTGTACTTAAAGCATAACTCTTCCTTACTGTGTGAGCAGGCAGGCTAGGGCAGCTCTGCCACACTCAGAATACAATCCTGTCAGGCAGCCCTCCTTGCCAGAGCAGTGAAGAATCCTCATCACTGTTTGTGCTGGTGAGTGTCTGAATGTCTTCTGAGCTTAGGTTGCTCCTAGGTGTTTTTCTACTTCTGTGGTGCCAAATAGCTGGGACTGAGTGGCTTTTTACAATGTGTGAGAACCGTGAATGTGCGTAAGGAGTGAGGACATGATGGAGTTCAAGGAGTTATCAAGACTTGGCAGACTTGCAAGTGAGCTGCACCCAGTTATGTTGCTCAGCTTGTAGGGAGCACCGGGATGCAACTGGGCATGATTGAATCACCTCTGCTTGCACAGGTTACCTTAGAAAGGGAGCCCAGGGTGTAATCCAGCATACTCAGCAGCTAGGCAATGCCGATTATCAGTGGTCTAGAACTCCCAAATAAAACCCACCATGCCCATTTTGGCAGAGCAGATGAACTCTGAAAAAAAATGTTGCTGCTAAAAATGTAGCACATCATAATTGGAAAAAAATACGTCTGACCACAAACTTCAGGTCAGACTTGCCTGTCTCTTGCCATCTGCCTGCTGACTCCTCTTCAAACCACGCTTTAGGTTCTGGATGTGAGCTGGGAAGTAGGAAGCGAGCAGGCCTGACACTGAAAAAGGACAGCTTATTGTGCGTTTCACCTCTCATTCCTCACCATGTGAATCACTTGCATTTGCCAAAAAGAACTGACAAAGGGAATGAAATGTTAGGATGAAGTGAAATAACACAGGAACTTATAGCAGAATGCTGTTCAATCACAGTCAGAGCTAGAAAGACCTTCAGAGTAAGTATATTGTGTTTGAAGAGACCCATGCTAATTCCTTGTTTATATGATAGACAGAGTTGTAGCAGAGCTCCAGATGAAAACAAACTTCTAGGCTATGCTGATGTTATATACACAAGCTATCAAAAAACCATAGCACCAAGAAAAGCATGATATTATGTGAAACCAATCCATATAAATCTTTCATATTGTATATATCCTCTCTGGGAAGAGTACAAAGGGTATGTGGTATGTCTAATGTATTGCTGAATTGAATATTCTTTTATATTTATTTACTAGCAGACAGGTACAGCATACTGAATTTATAAACTGAATTTTGCTTTTGGAGCTTATGAGTTCATAATATGTGTATAAGATATTTTCCTTGTAAAGATACTGAAAACTTGTAACTTGTCTTACAAAGATGTCTTTGAAATTTAGAAAAGTATGGGATAAAACTGTCTCTTTTCCAGAATCATCATTCTTAATTTTCACCAAAATTGCAGTTCATTGTTTGAAAAAAAAAGGTTATGAATAATTTTCTGGACATTCAAATAATCTGATATGGGGATTCAAATAAACTGAATCCTGTATCACATTCCAGTTAGGAACAGTTACAGGGGTTTTGTTCTGCAGATATTGCTATAATCAGGTAAACTTTTTATAACAAAGCCTAAGTAGTACTTTTTGTAGGATAGCTCTAAATAGCTGGCAATTGACACAGTACATTTTTGAAGATGATCTTGAAATTTCCTTGAAATTGTCTCTATCAGAGGAAAAGAAATTTGACAGAGATAGAGGGGAAAGAGAAAAGGTGAGAGATCAGAAATTTAATGAAAGATGGGCAATGGTTGTTGCAGGAATCTTCCAGAAAAGGAAAATGCTGGATTCACTGACCTGCTCCTATGCTTGTTCCTTATCCCTTCCATGAAAGGCTCATGAGCTTTCCCATGATTTTCACTGTAAAGAGAGAAACCCCCTCAGCTTCTTCTAGGCTCTTCCTTAGTGACACCACTCAGATTGCATTTGCATGACTTTTGTTGTAATAGAAGGTGGCATGAAAATGAAATGCAGAGGAGAGACCAAGCCTATGGACAGGGCACTATAGAAATGAGGCATTCATTTTCTTTCTTCCAAGGCAGTCATGTTGTTTGTCAAGTACAGTATTTGATTCTTTTCCCACTGAAATAAACTCTCACAAATGTAGGTAGTAACACAGCTTTGAATTTACAGCCACACGATCAGTACAGGATTTTTTTTCTGTATCACATGCTTAATAAGAAAACAGTAATTAATGTTTTCTTCACTGTCACTGGCTGATTTTGAATCTATGGCCAGATTAGGCAGTTTGAGACAGAGTATTTTCAATTTCAATGGATTTATCTGATTTTATAGAAAAAATTTGCTCTAAGTATCGACTGTAGAAGTTATAGAGCTGTAGATCATTTCCCCCGGGAGTTTTTTAGTATCCTTCCAATTAGTCAGTCAATAGGATGTTCTTATAAACATGATCGTTTATTCTTCTCTAGGGATTTCCTTCTGCACTCCTCATGCTAGATGTTTCCAGAGGAGGAAGAAAGCTTTTAAAGCGTCTACTCCCCCAGCACAACATTTATGATGACTAATACTCATCCCATGCTATGAATGATAAAGAAACTGCACAGTTATTTGCTCTTTCCTTTTACAAATATTTGCTCTATTTCATTTCTAGTCAACTGTCTCTTTTGGTGATACTCAGACAAATGACAACGGTCTCCAACTACCATCACTGACTTCCACCAAGTATTTTTCTGGTGATGGTAAAAATTATGTATACCCCTTAGTTACCTAATTTAATATAAATTCTTATTCTCCCTACTGCATAAACACCAAGTTTATATTATTCGTATCAATACTTTTTGTTATTATATTTCTTATTAGATTCTAATGCCCCCCCACCATATAAAGTAGGCTGTAACTGAATTTGTATTCTAAAATATATGTAAATTTATACTCAGAAGATATATAGAATACATATCCCAGACACTTCAGGTTATTCTGTTCACATCAATTTTTCTTCATTCTAGGGAAAAAGTCTAACAATAAAATCATAAAAAGGTCCTTCAGGCAAGTAACTGTCTTCTAATTACATGAATGTATATAATTTGCATTATTTTACTTACATGCAATATATTTACATAAGATTAAATTCCTTAGTTAAAATAGAGGTCTGTGAAACTTTGTATGTAGTCAGTCCTATATTACACATTTTCTTTCTGTGAAAGAAAATGCAAACTAGTACAGTCTTTTTTCTCTTACCACTCCCATTGTAGATAGGAGAGACACCAGGATCTTGGATCACAGGTAATGAGGACACTCACACCCTTGCTGCTGAGGGTGACCCACTGCAGTCATGCAGAGAGTGCTGTACCCTGCCATGTGTGTTGGCCAGTTGTAGCGTGATGCTACAACTTTGCAACCCAGTCTCACCATAATGGATATTAATTCTGGTATTCCAATTAGTACAGCAATATCTCATGCACCAGAACTCCCTTATCACTGCTCTGCTGTCTTGGTCAAGAGGGGAAGATTCAGAGATCAAAACCTGCTGCCATGGGCAATGCAGAGGTAGCTGGCTCAAGCAGCATGGAGCAGTGGACTTTGGCCCAGACATTGCCAATATCAAGAGTAAGGAACAGTTATTGAGATGGCTATTTTGTGTCAAACAGGTTTACATTCAGCCTGCTAACTCAGTGGCAGTAGGGTGAGCGGGACCAGCTTCCCAATTGAGCAGAAATCTGACTCTTCCAAAGCCAGACCAAAAAAAAACAACTGTCCAACCAGTGAACTAAATTAAGTCACTTTTCAGTCTTGATTTTATATATGAGATGGAGTGCAAATATATGGGACAGAGCAACAAAGAAAACAGAACTGTCATTTTTAGCATCCCGACAGTAGGTAAACCTGCAGTGTATAACATGAAGCTGGACCCTGTCCTGAAGGGGTCAATTGGATGAACTGCATGGCAGATTTACAGAATGTTTTCAACGCAAAGTTCTATACAGCCCCATCCCCCCAAAATGAAATCATGTAGGTTCAAAATGTCCAGGAGTGAAAAAGTAGAGGTTCAGAAAAGCTATTAAGTTGAAAAATAACAGAAACATATTCACACAGCTGTAAAATCTGTCAGAATTACTCGACAGAGGTTTTTCTTAAATAAATGAGGAATATTTAAAGTCAGATTCTAACCCTTGAACAATACTCAAGTAGACCTGCCTTTCACAGACAAACCCTGAGAATTAGGCTGTTAAAGAGCATTTGCCAACTAAGCTGAAGTTTTCACAGTCCATTGCAACCATAAAGCAGTGAACTTGCATAGTGACAGATATTTACACAAACTCCATTTTTGCCTCATTCTAAATCCCGTGAATCATATCAAAAGGGAATGACAACAAATAGTGACAAATGGCACGTACGAGTACAGCTTCTTCCAAGACAGTATCACCTGCACATAATGCTCATAGTTCAAGATGCAACTGCCTTGAGGGCCTTGATTATGTAGGCAAGCAATCCCCAAAATACATTTCTGGGTCTAATGTATACTACCATATTATTCAAATCTTGGATGAAACACCTCAGTTTTTCAATAAAATTCTGGTCACAGCCCTAGCAAAGAAAGTAAAATTCAATTTTAAAAACAGAACTGGTAGAAGACAGTATATTAGTTGTTATTTTGCATTATCTTTTTATTTCTTCAGGGAGTTTTGTTCTATAAGTAGCTTTCTTATTTTTCTAATTTTTGGCTATTCAATATAGTTCTTGTAGTAGCAAAAAGCTGATACAGAAAGGACCTCATAAGAATTCACAAACTTTCAAAAAGGAGGAAAAGCTTTTTTAAAACTAACAGTTTTGGATCATGCAGCGTTTTAGCATTTGATGTTCTCCTTCAGAACAATCTTTGTTCTGGAGAAAATATTCAGTGAGCACTGAATGTTTTAAGATACTTGTAAAACAAAAGAAAAATAAGTAGCAGTAGTGATTTGATAGAGGCTCCAGAACCATAGAAAAATAAACAAAAAAAATTACTTAAATTCATGTTTACAACCCTTCAGTGGCAGGAAAAAGGAACTTTCTTAAATGTGTGGTTTGCTTTTTATTTCTAAAAAAAAAAAATCTTTAGACCACAAAAATTACACCCCTTGAAAGATGTGTTTGTAATTTTTCATCGCAGTGGCTGCCCACAATGATTATCAGCAATACCAGAGTCTGAGTCACTAGACCTAGGAAAACACTCCTGGCAGAAGGTCCATGATCCTTCTCCCATAGAAAGTCAGCGGTGACCTTGACCCATGAGGTTCCCTGTAGATGACTGTGCTTTGGGACCATTCCACCAACTTTTACTCCCACAGAATCCCTATGAGCATTGCTTGATCTGTGTAAGCACTTCAGGCCCAGGACTTGAGTACAAACATAGTGCTTTACAGAGACAGTGACTAGTCATCCATTCACCAGTTTGCAGGACATCTTCCACTATGATGTCCAGGCAGCAGGTCCAAGATCAGTAAAGGTGTTTGTTTGCCATTCAGTTTTGCTACGATCATCCTATGAAATATTTACTCTAGTTCCACCAACCAAACACATGTCTTGAGGAAAGAAAATGTACATTAAAAACTTTGCTGACATAAATGATTAATCCAAAGGCATAGGTAAAGCTTTGCTTAATCAACAGAGCACATGGCAAAGGTTCATGACTTTGGGGAGGATTTGGTCACAGGAGAAGTCCATGAGATTAATTATATTAATGGCGCCGTTGGAAATTATGGTCCCCAACTGTTTAGCCTTATTCTGCAAGGCCAGGTGATGTAAGTGGGAATGATCAGAGCTGCAAAATGAGTTGGAGTCTGTAAAAAAAAAAGCATTGCAGTCTCTTTCTCTGATGACCTTCTGTTGGGCTCATTTGGGGTTAGACTGCCAAACAGTTCACTGCAAATGTCCATACAGATGTGTGCTACTATTGATTAATGATGAATGCCAGTTCATTTGTATTTTCAGCCCTTCATCTTACTGCTTTGCTTTTGTCCCCTACTCTGTTTGAGCCATGAATTTTGTGTTTCTGTGTTCATAAATATACTAATAATATAAAAGATTGCAAATAGCCTGAAAGCTTTTTAGAGCTCAAAGATAATTAAGATTTGGGTTAAGAAATAGACATGTTTATAGGTGCAGATTTACTGTCAAGGGGAATGGCCTTTCTATTGTTAAACAAGTTAAATCTCTAAAAAGAGAGCCTATGTATGCTCATGTTTGCTATATGCATCATAATTTGAAAATCTCTAATATTTGTGATTAATTCCCTGATGATTAGAACAATTGAAAACAGAAGGCGGGGGGGGGGGGGGGTTTATAAAAAAAGNCATAAATCAAGATGGAGGTCTCCTCATGACTGTGAGTGTAGGCTCTAAGGAAGAGTTTTGGAGACTCCCAAGAGGTGTGGCACCTCCTCTCCTGTGAAGCCCCTGCAACTCAGAAATCGCAAACACTTTGCAGTGTCAGGGATGCAGTAACACAAGAAACAAAAATCCCTACAGTTTTTCAAAATGCCTACAGGCCTGCTTCCCTGTAAAGTGACAGTGCCGGACACGCAGATGCTTTTGAAAACTGTAAGAGTAGACAACACACCAAACTATATAAGGCTTAACTACCTGTAAAAGCTGTCCTTAGTGCCCTATAATTTTTACAAAACCTTTTTAGCTACAGACATGGGTTTTTCTAGCAACTTTGCTGGCAGACCGGGACTCACATTCGAGCCATATTGCAGCAAATTTGCCCTAGTGTTAGTCCTTATGCTGACACTTTGATAAACTAGAACTCCAGCTCTGATGAGAAATTGTGTGATAATAATCTCTGGCAAACATTCACAAATAAAAAAGAGAAGTAGGGACAGCAGTGTAATGTATTGCTTCCCAGCATTCGAGACAGTCCTTACTAGAGACATCTGGGCAGTACATCGCACTCTTGCTTTCTCTCTCCCTTGCGTTCTCTCTCCCCCCTCACCTCCTTCTCTGCTTCTCAAACACGCTTTTAATTTGGAAAAAAGAGATGCAATGAGATCCAACACACAACTTAAGGCTAATTTTGCATTAAGTTAAAACAGAAAGTCTGAAACTGTTGGGATACCTCATTCTTTAGCATAAATCAGGAGTAAAGAGCTAGGAAATCAGACCTTATAATCATAATGAACCAGAAACACTAAGCATGATTCAATCAAACCACAGTTTAAATATGTGTAAATTAATCTTATCAGTGATTCACTTGATTTATTTTATTTAATTTATCTCTTATAATGACATTCCTTGTCAAATCACCTTCATTACATACTTTTGGATTTAACTTAGGATTTTTGATCAAACACACAGAACCCAGGACTGTATCTAGAGTTATTTCTTTGGTTGGTCATGGCGTGGGTTTTTTTATTTAAAAAGACTCACAAATTCTTGAGCTGTCCTTTTCTTGATGCATGATGCAATCAGGTTGCCCAGGTTTCTTACAGCCCTCAGCATGCCGTTAATTACAGCAAGGGATAGTATTGACAGACACACTTCCAAGCCTCTGCCTCTCAAAGCACACAATTGACATATTGTGTCACGGGCTGCTTCAAGCATCCAAAAGAAAAAGGTAAAAATCCAAGGGGAAGACAAGGTCCACATGCATTGCGGACCCTGATGGTTAATTAATATTGTTAGAACAACAGAAGGTACCATCTCAATTAGACACAGGCTGAATAGGGGTATGTTTTACTTGTTCCTTCTACAGATGCACCATGTAAAAGATGAGAATAAAAACCACGTGCAGATGAGATAAGAACCAGTATTTGTGGGACAGTATCATGGGGCTTATATTTTGAGTTTGGAAGAATTTCTATACTGATATAATCATTAAATTAGTTACTAACTGATAGATGCAATGCATCCAAACCATAAAAGATGGCTATGGACTGAAACTTATGAAGACATACAAATTACTTTTGGAGCCTAAATTTCATTCTGAAAATTGACTCCGAGCTGAATTTCCAGCTCTCAGGTCTTTAAAAAATGTTTCTAAAACTGAAGATGCACATGCACTTAGTATGGAACTTTAAAATATCTACACCTGTTTAGCATTTTTATGTATCCCACTAGGATCCAGATTTCCAGAAGGACCTCAATTGTATTGTTTCTAACAGGGGCAAAGTCCTATATGTTGGGGACCATCTCTCCATATGTTAGTCTGTACACAAATGCATTCTCAGATCAGGAATCCTGGAACTGATATAGGTCCTTTAAAGCATGTAATGAAATCTATCAAACTGCAACTGGGAGATTCAGCATAACTAATGTCAGATTAGTGTAGGCAGAGATTTCATCTAAGTAACTTTTCATCATTCACCATTAGAACAATAAGAGGCATAGGGGAAAAGACCTAAACGTCAATAAAAGTTTCATAATTGCCATCTGGTTTAAGTGAAAACAACATTACAAAAATTCAAATCTCTTCTGTAATTCTTCAATAACATTGCTCCAGATCTTGACAAGAAAAAAAAAGTGATGTTATCAATGCAATTAATAAGAAAGAAGACATTAAGATCATCTCTTAAATTTGTTGCAAAGTAGTTGTTTTCCTTAGTTGAATCTTCAGTTTGGAGTAAATGTAGAATCCCCACATCCTGTAGCTCCAGAGGATGTCAAAGGAGAAAAATAGGATGAAAATGGCAGAGTGTTAAGATTTTCCTGCATGCTTACTCCCGCTTAGCTGTTCCATCTCCTGTCAGAGATGTGGAGCCAGATTCTGATTTTAGTGATGATTCAATTTGTTCAAAGTAAATGCACAATAACTTCACTAATGGGCACGGAGAGTCACCCTGGATTGAGAATCAGGCCCACGATGTGTCTCTGTGTTGGCTGAAGGAAAGGGAAATAAATGTTTGCATGGAGCTAAGAGGGGAAAATGGGAATGCACATGTTGGAAGTGCCTTTTTATTACAGCAGAAACTCCTTGACTTCCTGCCTCCCTCTGAAATGGAGAGGGATAGATACAGGATAGAAATAGAATAGAAAGGAAAACCCTTAAAGTGTCTTCTGTTTTATCTTTAATTGAACTATGAAGTCTATTTTCTACTTTTCATTATCTATGTATTTCACTAATACAAGACTAGTGAATAATTTGAAGAATAAATGTACAAAATTATTACATTTAATTACCCAACAGCTCTCATTAACATTTTATATGCATAATTTTTATTATTTCTGAATAAATACATTCTTTCTTGTTTTAATGCTCTGTGTGTAAAAAGCTAACTGGAATACTTTTATTCTTTAAAAAAATTAACATACAGACTGTAGCAAATAAAAAATGCTTTCATTAAAATCAAGTAGAACAAATAAGTTAGGCTGGTTCTCATTTGCTTCTGTGCTGGGGTATCGCCCAGTCTTCACATTATGAAACTATACTGAAAATTCTGCAGATTGTGAGAAGAGCTAGAATGAATGTTATTCCCACCCTACGTATGTCTACAAAATACAAAGCTGCACTTCTTTTAGTGTATTGTCCAACAAACCTTCTCTTATTCATATTATTATCCAAATCTGAAAATACGGTTTCATCTTTCAATTTTTGGATAGCACTATGTGCTCTGAAGATCATTTTCTGTGAGGGGACCATGTGAAAATTATAAACAATTTATGTCCATGTCTGTGCTGTGAAAGCACCTTCAGCTGTTAAAGGAGAAACAAAATCTTGCCAGCCTCATGCAGAAGCACAAGGAAATTTGCCTTGGGTTTCTCACACTGCAGAGATATTGATTATTAAAAAATTATCAGCTGGGGGTGGCAAGAGTAAACCGTAACATAAACATTTATCTTGGTTTTATGGTTGGGAAAGTCCTCTTAACAGTCTACACATTTGACTAACTTTAATAACTCCAAATTTAATCTTAAGATATTTCTTCATTTGTCTTTACATTCCACTGGGTAGATCTGAGGACAGTGAAATAAATTTTTCATATTCTGAGTCCACTACAGGGAACATCTCTACCTCACGCTGCACCAGCTCAAGGAAGGCTGCATGCCTGAGCAACGTCTTGCTGCAGTGCGTTGCAGCTGATCAGAAGTCCACAGCTCTCAGTCCTGCTAATATGTTAGCCTGGGAGAGACTGAAAAAATAACATCTTTCCAACAGGGTGTGTCCTAAGCCTCCTATGAGCAATTTGTCACATCTGAAAAGACTGTCCCTCTTAACTCCCTGACCTAAACTGCACTACAGCAGTTCTGCACCGCATTAAACTGACCTATAGCTGCACTGTATTGTTCAGAGATTGTCACAGGTGGTTGCCAATAGGTGTGGGTGACCCTCCTTCAGGAGGGCCATACTTGGGCACCGAAGAGCAACATCTCTAAATGCATCTGTGTGTGCTGCGAAAATAGTAACAGTCTCTGCTGTAGCAAGCAACATCTTCCTGATGAGGCATCAGGCAGAGATTGAAACTTGGAGTCTGAATGGTGTGTGGGAGAAGGGGTCTAATGGGAACTGTCAGTTCAAGAGCTAAGCATTCACATGCACATCTTCGACCACTAGGCCCTCTTCCTAAACAGTCCATTCAATGGAGGGCCTGTATATGAGTCTTCCATAGATTTTAGAGGGGCCTGAGAGATTCTTCTTCCCAGCTTTCCCTTGACATGAAGACTTTGTGCAGTGTTATAAGTGCACAAGTGTGGGAGGAAGGGACGAGCTGGATTTCCATTTTGTTAATATCCAGAACCCATCAGAAGGTTGAGCTGCATCAGTCAAATAAAATAGGCAAGCTGCTATCACTTAAGTGTAGCACTAATGTCTTATTAACTGCTGATGTATTTTAGAAATGTAAAAGAATCAGAGTGCTAAAGCATATTTCCAATTCCTATTGAAATTTTACTTAATCCTGCTTAAATTAAATTAATCTTGTTTAAATGCTGATATAAAAAAAGAACACAATATGAGGCCCCCAAATACATCCTTATATCATAGCAATTATTTGGAGCAGAATTAGAATTATCCTTATTCCTTTTATCTTTCCACTAACAATTCATTATTGCTCTGCTCAAAAGGTTTTCAATACAATGTATGGAATGGGCCCTTCACTTCTGGAATCAGATTTACTAAATTCACTAGTTATTTCCTCAAATTTTATTTAATAGGTGGCATTTTTTCTCCCAGTTTCAGAGCCCTATTTGTACATGTACTGTACATTGACATAAAACAGGAAAATAACAACTGACAGGCACTGTAGGATTGCAGTAATTATTTTAAAATAAGGCTGATTTGTTCTACTGCTTCTTTCCCTCAGGCCAATAACTGGAGGCTAGTTATACTGCAATTCAACAAGCCAGAAGTAAAACACCTGTTGCATGTGATTATTCTCTATTAAAATGCAATGAATAATTCAACATGAATATTTTTAAAAGCAGCATTGTTATCATGCCTCTCAGTTTTTAAGAAAGTGTCTGTAGCTGAAGAGAGAGAGATGCTCTGGTCAACCCAAAATATTGGCTGTGACCTATCAGGTATATTAGTCCATTCACTTTCTTACACCTACCAAAAACACAACTGTGCTTTCCCCTGTCATTGATAGAGCAGTGATACGGCTTCGAGAGAATCATTGAATGGTTTGGGTTGGAAGGGACCTTTAAAGGTCACGTAGTCTAGCCACCCTGCCATGGGCAGGGAATCTTCAACCTCCTCAGAGTCCTATCCAAGCTATCCTTGAATGTTTCTGGGGATAACGTTCTGCTGATTTTCTGCTTTATGTTATTATATACATAATAACATAAGTGAGCTGAAAAACCCCAGCTGAGCTAGATGATTGATTTGAGCAATGGTCATGCCAAACAGGCAATTCCAAAGTTAGGGCAGAGTAATTAAGGTGAATTTTATAGTGATATGGCTTGTGTTTCAACTGAAAAAAATTCCCACTTCACTGAATTCAAGAGGTAATTTCCTACTGGATGCAGTGGAACCTAGATATATGTTACTTGACAGGTCAGTGATTCAGCATAATTTCCAAGAATTCCTTTATTGCTAAAATGTCATGAAAAGCAGGTAAGTTTCATGCATTGACACGTTACAGCATACACCACCTTGGGATTACTAAAATTCACAAGATCATATAGGGCTCAGACATGCCTACGGACTAACAGAAAACGATGAACATCCTCCTTAAACATATGTGAGGAATGCTCAGCAGCTTGCAGCACTGGACTCTCATGAAATATGAGAAAATTTATACTGGTACAAATAGATACATCCTTACTATACATACTCACTTCTTCTCACATGGCTCTAAAATTCTAAACCCTTGCTTGCTTCGATAGGAAATTTGCATGTTTTCAGCCTCAAGGAAGGATCTGTAGCATTGGGGAGGTAGAGGAGCTCTGTTCATTATTAGTAGCAATCATAATAGTTTTACATCCTATGACTCCTTGAGCAGTGGATAAGCCATCCAGACTCTGTCATGGTTAAATTTTAACAAACATCCTCCTGAAATTCAGACTGGGTTGATATAAATATAAATCACCGAGACTTCCACTTCCACTTCTAAAAGCTTGTTCACTCAGGATATAACTTACAGGGACAAGTTATATTATTTCTATAGCTTTACACATTTATTGGTAAGACAATCAATAGTACTCATGACTCACAAACAGAAATAATGCTTTTGTTTTGATGCTGCCTACTGGCAGACCACACAATGAATTCAGTGATATTTTCAGTGAGTTTTAATATGCTTTCACAAACCAATCACTAAATTCATAGCCTCAGAAGGTGGCCTAATCCTGATTAGACTTGTATGAAAATGCTTGTATTCAGGGGAACCAGACACATTCTAGCACTGGGAGTGATATTTTTTTCAGTACTTATTTATTTCTGTAAAACAACATTTCTTCTCAATATTGTACAAAAAATGGTTCTGGCTTTAAGACTAGGTGGAAAAGATGTTATCAAAATTCTCACTCTGGGCCAGTAAGGAAGTTCCTCTGCCCACAACTTCTTTACTCTTTCTACAAAAGGCTCACAGCTACTTAGTTTGCAGGCACTCCTAAAGCATTGTAGCAGGCTTTACAATCATAAGTAACTTTAAACCAGCTACTGATAGCATCTCTGCAAATGGGTAGTCCTGCATTTTTGCGAGCTTAGGACTTAGGAAGTTTTCACAAACTTTGATTGGGCTGAGGACAAATACTGTACAGGGTTTCTATTTTAATGTTCTTAGTTTTTTTCTAAGCTGTTTTGTGCAATATTTTATATCCAGGAACACTGATAGCATGCTACTTTCAGCAATGTTGCCAGCCTCCACTCCATTGTGAAATCCATATTGAGCAGCACAAAAACAAGTTGAATTAACTTTCTCTAGGTCAGGAACAGTTATATCTACATGATCACATCAAGTTTCCACATTTTTCATAGATTATGCCAAGCCTTTTTAGGATTAGATAGCACCTTCAGTTCCACAACTGAATCTGCACAACTGCACAACTTCCTCTAGTTTGTTTTAAAAACTAATTTTATCAGGTTCCTCTTAATACTATGAGATTTATTCATTAATTATTTCCCATTTTATTTTTCCATATCATTCATGACATTATGGACATCTATCCTCTTCCAGAAGTTGTCTTACTCTAGATGTTACAGAAGTTAAGTAAAAAAATAGATTGCTTTTATTTTCCTGTTATGTCCTTCTTTTCTAAATCTTCTATATTCATTTAAAGATTAAATCATTGCACTTAAAGCAATAGTCAAGACATGGGAATACTGCAGATCCACAAAGTATTGTAATAAACTTGTTGTTTTGCTCACAACCCCTTTTCTACATTTAATTAAATTGTCTGTGCATCGTTGTGTTGTTTTCACAGAGAACCCTATAAAAGTATTTTCCTGTGGCACTGCAGTTCTGTCCCATAGATGTCTCTCAGCAGTCTGTTTTGGCATCCAGCAGCCAAGTCCTCATCTTCACCACACTGCCTGCGTTTCTGGTGAAGAAAAGCTACATAACATCATCTCACTTCCCAGCTGCAATGCCATCCCCTGCAGTGACCTCCTCTGTGTTTGACAAGTTGGTTTCACTGTATAAGTTGATAGGAATATCCCCATAATTACACATGCAGCTATTAGTAATCCATCTTTTTCCATAATGTCATGCTACAAGTGCCTCTGAGTGTCTATCCAGTTTCTAACCACATGCACTGCCAGGCTGCCAAAGTGACTGCCCTCATGTATGGAAAATTATAACTAGCTAAGAACTATTAGATTTTATGTTTTAAACAATGAGAAACCTTACTCTAATTTTATTCATAAAAATTATATCCTTAGAAATTTAATGTGTTTGAGCTGCTTAGTTGTAGAAAGGATAGTGGTTTCAGCTGTCACCTGAGTCCCAAAGTATTTCCATGACATATAGATAAGATCATCACATTTCTGGTACTACTACTTTTCCAAAAGAGTTTAACTGGCAAAATACTGCTGCAAGCACATGATAAATGCACCACCTCATTCCATAATTGTTTGTTTTACCCTTCCTGTGTTGGTTTGTATTTTTATTGCACCTTTTGCCATTAAGTTATTTTAACAAAAAAAAAAAAAACAAAAAAACCCAAACAAACAAACAAAAAAACCACCAAAATAAAACAACACCATAATACTACATAATACTAAAAATCTAATTCCATTGAATCAATTTATTTGGGGAAAAAAAAAAACAACCCTGATTTACATTTTTACATTAAACTTTGAAAAAAAAAAACATGTGGAAGCAGAATTTACATCCCTACCATCCACAAGGTTTACTTTAGCTTCCTAGTCACAGAGGTCTACCACCTCTATGTTCTTCTTCCTTAGCTCAATGAAATCTTCAATCACATCTCTGCTCCTTTTTGGTTCTCCCTTTTCCCCATTCAGAATATGCCATACATTGAGAACACTGTTTGATTTCCTCAAGTGGTAGAAGGGAAGGGTCTGAACCCGGATCTTTCAGGGTATTTTAGTGTCCTAGGCTGCTGTAGAACAAATGACACGTGCTTCTTCTTGTGCCTTAAAAGAAGGTGGGGCCTATCACAAATTTATTTATAGAGGAGTCAGCAATATTAAATGAATTCTAAAAACACCTACAGCCACATGCCGCTGAGAATAAGAGCTTCTACTTTTTAGTTTGTGATTTTTATTAGATATGGGCACAGAATGGAGACAGTTTGGAGTTTGTGCAAAAAATGCCTGGAAAGCTTTAGATCAACAGATAAGAATTCTGGTATCTTCAGGATCAGCTGGCAATTGAAACAGAGGTTCTCAGCACTAAATTGTTGGCTGTAGGCATTTAAATTCCACCTAAGTTCCACCTAAGGTGCCTAAAAGTCCTTTGTTGGGTCTGGTTACAAATTCCTTTAGTTATATGAACAGGAAGACAATCAATACTTCAGGTCCAAATGTGTCTAGAAATAGAATGAATCCAGTACATACACATTTTATCATACTGAAACAATACAAGAATTCTTCTCTTACTTTGGAGAACTCACAGCTGCAATATTTTAGGTCTACTTTGCCAACTTTTATCACAGTTTTAACGAAGCATAGTTGGTTTTGAAGTAAAAGTGTGTCGGTTTTCATGAAAATAATTAGATTCTTGTCTTGCACCACCTGATCAGCTTTAAAATAAGGCTTAGTTCTCATTATCCTCTGAACAATATATTTTAAAGAAATTAATTGTAGTGATACATTTTAACCTGATGTGACGACAGGCTCATTATCAAGAGTGGTATTCTAGTAGGCAAAGATGGATTATCTAAAAACAGGCTCATGGGAAGGAAGCTTAAAAGATTAGACTGTCTCCTGGGTAAAGGGTCTTTTTACCAAAGTCAAGAGCCTTTGGGAATACTCTACATTCACTTGCACTTTTAATAGAAAAGATGCCTTTCATTTCCACAGAAGAGGCTGTACATACCACAAGTGTAACTTCTCAGACCATTATTTACTAGTAGGAGGCAAGCAAATATTAAAATAGAAGGCAACCCAGTAGGTAACTGCTTGCCTTCTGTGATCCTGGCACCCTAGCAAGCACCATGCTCTCAAAGAGGGAGGAGGTCAATATTTCCCTTGAAAATTTCAGATTTTGATGAGATACAAGAAGGACATAAGGAGACGAGGAAGACAAAAGAATTAGACATTTTCTGCCTCTGGTTAGAGCTCTACCACCTCTGTGTTTCAGCAGTTTCTATGGGCTCTCCTCCTCCAGAACTCCTAAACAATTTGCACCAAATCCTGTCCTGCTATATTAGGTGATTGTGTTGGCTCTGGCTTTAGTATGCTGCTTCCTGTCTTCATTTCTTTTTGGCAAAGCTCTCACATGGGACTCCTCCTGCAGTGGAAGTGATCCCCGAGGTGCTCTTGCCCGGTTCCCCAAGCACCATGCCTGCCCACTCTGTCCCTTCAGTCCTGAGCATCTGCCAAAGCAGCACAGAATGCCAACAGAAGATCTGAAATGGTCATTCTTTTGAGAGGAGGACTATACTACCCACTATCACCAGTGTCTGTGAAAAGAAACAGCCATGCTTTATGCATATCCTCCACCCACAGCCAACCTTCATCCAAACATTCATAGTCAAATTGAAGGCCGTGATCAGGCACATTCATGGCTGCTGAGGGAAAAATTGATGCCTCACAATGCTGTGCAACCAGCCCTGCAATCTATTGTAGCAGTGCTTCTCTAGAGGGAAATAGGGAGATAGTTTAATAGGAAAAAATAGTATTTGCTTTAAACAATCTTAACGGAGGAAGAGTTACTGATGCAGCCTAGTGACTTGACTAAATTGGAAATGGAACAGGCTTGAGAAAAAATGTCTCAGGCAGTTTTTCAGAGGAAGAAAAGAACATGTCAATATTTTTGCAATCTCTCCAGCACTGTGAAACTCTAGTTACCAGAAGACTGCTCTTATAAAGGCAAAAGGGCAGGGAAAGCTAAGAGCTAAACCTTAATAACACAGAGATTGTAAAATTCCAAGAACATTAAAGCCTTGAAGGTGACCAAAAAAAAAAATTTATAATTATTTAAACTTTTAAAAATATTATTCAATATGCATAATTTTCACAGAAAAAAAAACAACCACAAGTCACAGGAGGAGAAAGAAAAAGACTTTTCAGAAAGAATGTAGAGAATCCAAAATGTCTTATGAGAGAGACATGAAATGCCTTCTCTACAGAAGATTTATATAAAGGGGGAAACTCCCAGCAGGAGACCACCTCTGTGATTAAAAACAGAAAAAGTAGTATCAACAAATTCCACTAGTTACCAAATGTTTTTCATTACTTCCGCAGTGGAGGCTTCTGCCTTGAACTATGAAAAATGCTTTGACAAATAGCTTCCAAAAACCCAGCTTGAGGAAGCTACAAAGTTGTTTCATTCATAAGCAGAGACTACAAATTACTGGCAAAAAGTCTGGCTTCCCAGCTGCAAGACAAAACACCCCAAAATAGTGCACTCAATTAGGTGGGGCTTTTGAAGGAGTGGTTGCTGCCTAGCAAAAATAAGGGAACTGATGAACGTAATATAACAGGCAAAGCACACTGAAGAGCCAGCTGCAGATTTTGTAATAGAAAGAGGCAGCAAATTTGAAAGGGGCTCTCGCTCTGAGGCTGTAAACCATTGAAATATTTTATTGATGGTGGTGGTTAAACTTCTCTATGGCCCCCTTGAACATCAGTGACTTCTGCAAAAATCTTTTTATCAGGAATCAAAGCAGAGGTTTCTCAACTTTCCGTCTCTCCTTCTTCTTCCTCTCACCATTTTGCCTTTCCCTGCATATGCACAGAGAGAAAAAAGCAATCAAAAAAATGGATATATAAATAATGCCCAACTTGCATTCAGATAGCTTGTATTAACTGAAGAACACTGCTCAAAATGAACAGTTTTATGAAGATTTAGATTTTCATAGAATCATAGAATGGCTAGAGTTGGAAGGGACCTTAAAGATCATCTAATTCCAACCCCTCTGCCATGAGCAGGGACACCTCCCACCAGAGCAGGTTGCCCAAGTTCCATCCAACCTGGTCTTGAACATTTCCAGTGATGGGACATCCACAACTTCTCTGGGCAACTTGTTCCAGTACTTTGTCACCCTCACAGTAAAGAATTTCTTCCTAAAATCTAATCTAAATCTTCCTTCTTTCACTTCAAAACCATTACCCCTTGTTCCATCACTACACTCCCTAAAATAAAGTCCCTCTCCAGCTCTCCTGTAGGCTTCCTTCAGATACTGAAAGGCTGCTATAAGGTCTCCCTTAAGCCTTCTATTCTCCAGGCTGAACAACCCAAAGTCTCTCAGCCTGTCTTCATAGGAGAGGTGCTCCAGCCCTCTGATCATCTTCATGGCCTTCCTCTGGACTCACGTGGACTCTGAATGGAGGAAATTTTCTATCAGTATCTGTAATGAAAATTTCATTTTGAAATGAAAATGCATTAGGGTGAAGTTTGAACCATAATTTAAGTGGAGCAACTGAGGCCTCACATTCAAGCTTAAGTGTGTCATGGGTGTGAAAGATACACAAAAAACCATTCCCTTTTCTTCAGTGGATCCTACTAAGAAAGCTTCTATCTGGTGGATTTACATGCCCTACACCTTTTTTACCTACTTGCTTCAGAAAGTGAAAAAAATTACTATCATCCTCACAGGTATTTAAATAAAATTAATATGAACACAAATCCTTCTGACATACTGTTAATATTCTCAGTTTGCTTTTAATATTATGACATCTGTTTAAACAGAGTGGCTGGTGATCCACTACCTTTTCTAAAACCTATCTGTGACTACCTGTGAATTCAGGCAGAAAACATCCTGAGCAGTGACAAAATGTGAAATATTTGTTCTATATGAATATGCAAGGAAAACTTCTAAATTTGTCCTTTGAATTTTTTCCAATTTTCATTCTAGTCACCAATTTTCCACCCTTTCAGAAAAAATGTTGAGAATAATAAATAATTAAATAAATACCAAACCAAATTCCATGAATAAGATATGACTGCTTTAAGAAACCTGGTTTTCTTCTGATTTTCATTGAAGGGATGTCAGTGGGCAAACAGTATATAGGCACAAGGATGGGGTTTATTCTGTGACCTTGAGAGAACTCTCCCTGACTTACTTTTTTACTCTTGAAGTTGGGGAAACCTAAGAGCACATCCCTGAAGTGCCTCTCATCTACAAGTCAATAACAATTGCTCCTCAACTACCAGCAGGCACTGCAACAGCTTCTCTGCCAGATATATAGAGAAGCATTGCAAAGACTTCTTACCAGTTAGAAGGAATACAAAAGGAAATGAGCTCATTAGGGTCAGGGTTGACGCTACACAAAGAGGTAATGGTAGGGTACCAAACTGGAGTAGAAAGTCCACTAAAGAAATAGCCATGTGTTGTTTTAATTTGGATCAGGAACAAATGATGTAACTTTCCCATTACAGGAGAAACTAAGACATTTAAGAGCAAACTCAGCCAACTATTCAGATGGCAGAAAAACCAGCAGCCAAAACAGACACTATTGCCTAGGAACTAGTAAGAAAATGAGGTCCAGTCAAGGCCAGTCTCCTTCTAACCAAGAACTATTTAGAGGAGATTCCACATACATAAAGAGAAACTTGAGGCTTTGGAAGGAGACAAATTGTAAGTGACATTAGTCTTCCAAGCAAAAGTTTGAGAGAAATGCCACTAATAATTCAGATGCTAGCTGTTCGCAGTACAATAACCAACAGATATTTTCATTAGGTAGTTGTTAAAACAACTGGACGGAATTCTATTTTAAGCTTGGTTTTGTTAGCAGTGAGGGCATTTATAAAAGAACTTGGTCATAGGAAATAACCTTGAATTGAATGATATGAGGCTGATGCGATTTAAATGGAATGGAAGAGCAAACAAAAAGCACAGTCTGTAACTCAGCAGCCTGTAATAAACTTGGGCACTAGTAAGAGATGAAGTAAAACCCACCTAAGAAACAGAATATGTGAGTGAACCTAACTGATACAATTAGGGCAGCGCTCAAGTAACCTAATTCAAGGCTGCCATGGGTGTTTACACTACACTGATATTACTGCATGAGGTACAGAACACATAATAGTGTAAGTCTCTAGCTCAAAAAGATGAATCTTAAGGAAGTAAAAGGACTCATGAAGTCAGAGTGGCAAAAAAGCTCAAAAACCTCTTTTTTCAGGAAGGCGGGAATGTCACTAAGTTAAAGGTGTCAACCCTGCCTGGAACTGACACACTAAGGCAGAATATAGTAGGAAAGGTCTCAAAAAAAATAAGGGAATAGAAAAAGAAAATAAAACACCAGTCAGCCAAGAAACAAACATCTTACTGGTCAGGAGGTGTAAGAGCAAAGTCAATACAAACAATACTCAAAGGAAATGAAAACAATGCCCTTTAGTCATAAAGCTGAAAAGCAGGCAAAGATAAAATTAGCCTAATTACACAAGAAGAAAAAGGTATAAAAGAACATATTAGGAACTTATGGTATTAGGTGCTATAGGAAGTTATTAGGAACATATAAAAATGTTCCCAAATTAAGCAGAGAGATTGGAAAGAGGGTATGGAACTTGTCTTCTCTTGGAAACAAACTTCCACATGTGAAGGGCTACATCATCTCCTCGACTGAATTTCAAAAGAAGAGGCATGGAAAATTCCAGGTGTGATGCCAAGTATTAATAATGAATTTATCAAATGGAATGGTACCATGAAACTGGAAAATCACCTATGTAGTAGCTACATGTGAAGTATCAGGGAAGGGGAAAGAAGAGTGGTCAGGGCCACTGCAGGCCCTTTAAACTGATCTGAACAAAATGCAAAGCTTTAGAAAAAGTTTTCAAGGGGAATACAATCAGATCTGAAAGGATCTACAATGGAAATGGAAAGGAACATAACATAAGCTTACTTAATATAGTTAAATACTAACAAAATCTTATCTTCCTTTACAAAGATAACCAATTCTTTAGCCAAAGGTACTGTAGTACATCTACCCCAATTAGAGTTCAGTAAAGTATTTGATTCAAAATCAAATGAGAAATGGTTAGCAAAGCTAGAGAAAGTGTTTCTTTTAATGAAAATAACCCTGTCGATAATGATGTCCAGCAATATCATGTATGCCATAGTTATGTCCCAGACCTTTACAAGCGCTAAGGAAAGGCTGAGAGTGTAATTTCGCTACCTAATTGCAGTAAGAGTTTCATTGATATTGTTTCATGTTTTCAAAATGCTTACCAATCTCAGACTAACTCTTTGTCAGTTGAATGAAACAGGCACTGGGAAAAAAGAAAAGTATTTCAAGTATATTTCATGGCAAAATAGAAAACATTTTTAAAAATAATGCTCAGCCTGACTTTTCACCATCTCACTACCTGAATACCCAGATGGAGAACAGATGCCTTCAGTAATGGTAGCTTTTATCACATTTGCATCCTTGTATACGACTACATAAAGTCACGAGAGGAGAAACTAGCCTATTGTGTCAATTATAACTGAAGTATTGTTTGGTTGGTTTTTCCTTCCTCTTCCCATTGTTACCAGAATGCTATTGAGGAAATAAGAATTTAGTGACAGTTGCTCCAGCTGTTTATTTTCTGCCGAGAGCTTCAGGCAAAATACTCTTTTGTCAACACTTGTTTGATGCTATACCCAGATGTACACGATGGTATAGCCTGGCAAGCATGGCTCTAACACTGACCACGATTTCTTTGGCACAGAGGAAGCTGGCTCTTTGCCGTGCTTTTTAGCCAACCTGGTGCTACCATTCAGTGAGAGTAACTAAGAGTAACTCTAGCTGCCATCCATAATTAGCAGAACACAGACCTATCTCTCACTGAGCTCCACTTCTTAACACTATTTATGTAGTATTTTGGAGGAGTAACAATGTGAATGGGGATAAATCCCTTCTAGGGACAGAATATCTCTCTCACCCTTGTGAGTTTCTCTATTTGACATAAATTCTGCTTGAGAACCACAAAAAATGGACAACCCACCATTCTGGGCACCTTAACAGATTGCCAGACAGAGGATGAGATGTGCATTCAGCTGCTATGAAGCAGGTTTATCACTTTCATAAAGCTTTATCACATCACATGATTCACTGAAAGATTTGATACGGAAAATCAGCTGGGATATTTTTCTTAAGAGAGAATAAAATAGCCATTCTGCAAAGGAAATCATTTATAAATACCACACTAGTTCTTATTTATAAGGCTTAACCATTATACTTCTTGAGGTGTTACGAAGTACGTACTTTTACAGTTCTTGTAAATTACCATAGCATTCACAGGGGGAACATGCACGGTGACTTTGAGGTAATGCAGCCATTGCTGGCATGTGTAAACCAAATAAGCAAAAGAAATTGCAGATACTAACAAAAAAATACTTATTTCCACAAAGCAAAACAGAAGAGGGGATAATTTTGTGAAAAGCTGAAAGCAGAACATCTCTAAGCCATCCTCCACATGCACAGAAAATTCTCCTGATAGCCAACTTCTCATATGAGTTAACCCCAAGTTCAGAAATAACCCCCATAAGCATGGATATTGAAATAAAAGCCAATGTATGATAGAGAGCCTCTGGGATATATTGTCAAAGTGACTCATGAGGTTTAAAGTCAATAGAAGTTGACGAGTGAGACCGAAATTCTGTGTAGTGCTTTAAAAATATACCCTAAGGTACCAAGCAAAGAAACCAAGAGCTAATCCTTGCATACAAATATCATACTGCAAACTTTACTTACACTTTTTTTAAAACTTTCTTTTTTAGAAAGGTCAGAAGGACTAGATTTTTTTTGCCTACCTTAGAGGGCACAAAACATTTGGAAAGAAGCCTGCCCTGCAGTGACAGGCAACCCAAATCTGATGGTTTAAGTGAAGCCTCAGTGGTGTCCAGCTCTCCTTTTGTTCCTCTTCACTTCAGACTATGACAACCATTACTAGTGGTACGGTTATCTCTAGAGCACATGCACACCTGCTGTGTATGCACTTTCAACCTCTACATCCGTGAAGAAATCTACGATGGTTTTTCCTCTCACTTCTCCCTTCCCTTTCTTGTCTTCAATTTTCTATAGTTCCATGGAAGCAGGGATGTGTAATAAAATAAAATATTTCATCTGTGGCTGAAATATTTCAGAAATCAGGACACTTGATTGTTAAAAATATGCAATATTGGTTTTACAGTTGCATTTTTTAAGAATGTATTTTGTTGTTTGTCGTACAAACTGAATGAAATTTCAAGTAACACAAAACCCAGGCAAATCAGTATGCAGGCATCTAAAAAAACCTATTCAATACTTTATTCTTCTGAGTCATGCTGCAGTTGGGAGGGAGAAAGGAAGAGACAGAAAGATGACCTTTCTGTTCACTGAAATTAGTGCTGTTGATGCTAAATGGAATTTGTATAATTTTAATAACGATTTTACTTTAGTAGCATCTTCTCTGCTTAATTTTTCAGACGTTTTATTTAGGATTGACATCAGCCTGAAATTGGGACACTTCCTTGTTGATGACTTCACCTGGTTCAGTTCAAGTTTCACATCTCGACTCCGAGGACAATGACATTTGACACAGGAATGTGCTTTCTGGGCTGTGTTTAGTACTGGCTGAGATCCCCCGTGTGATAACAGAGAGTGCAGCCCTGAACAATGGCTGGCCTCCTTCGCTGGGTGGGACGCACAAGTGGGCTCCCTCTTCCCTGCTGAGAGATACTGGCATGTTTGTGTCCAAGAATGCACTCCTGCTTACAGAGTAATTGTTGCAGTGGATAAATAAATAGCCATATGCTCTGGACTCTTGGGGAGCAGCAGCATAAATGGTCACTTCCTCAGTTACTTCCTATGAGCATGTTCATGTTATCCTAATCACAGGGGCTACAGGCAATAATAAACTATACTGCTGTTCCACAGAGCAGAAAATCTTTTGGCCTCTTCCTATAATTCCAGCATATAACTTTAACCTTTGCTTGGTTATTTTAGCTACAAATTGTTGCTTAAGAAATTATTCCAGCATGAAGGATCTCTAGTAGGCTACTGCAGTGCTAGTTTGGTTTTAAGAGACAACATTGGAAGAACAGAACCAACTAAATTCCAGAAGGACAGCACTCCTCAAATGGCAAAATTTCCAGTAGCATCTCTCTACCTGCCAAGGCACTTCTTGAGACTGGACTGCCACTGAGATTTTTCTGAAGGAATACTTCTTTACAACATTTCTAGCAGTACCTTAAGATGGTCTTCCTTCTAAAGCAAAGGGATTCAATTCTTCTCTGTGTCTAAATTCCACTCAGCTGAGCAGCAGATGAATCTATTAAGATAACATCCATGATTTAGGCTGATAAAACGCTGGCATTAAAGTAGCAAAGGGCCTGCTCTATAAAGCCCTTAGGAGTGGCAAGTCAGTGAAGTGTAATAGAGTATGCAATTCTGCCCCAGTTCCTATCAGATGTACCAGCGCATGGACACCCACCCTCTCTGCTCCAAGGGTCCCTGTCACAGGTGCTGCCTTCACAGAGGGAATGGTTCCTGCCAAACACTTTGAACACGGTCCATCCACTTGGTCCCTCATGAGAGCCACTAAGAGCTGGGATGGGTAACCCTTGAGGCATTGAGCACTTTCACCAAGCTTCAAGGACCAACCATGGGAATAAGCAGGGCCCAGGCAGGGCAGAGCTCAGTTCCCAAGGGGTGCTCTAATTGAGGACTAGCAGATGGCAAGTGACACGAGGCAGAAGTTGCTATCATTAATTGAGTCCAAGAAGGCATTAAGAAATGAGTATTCTTATGACCATTTTTACCCATGGCTCTCTTTCAGACATGACTTTGTTTTCCTCATGAGTCTTGCTGTGTTGCACAGGAAATTCTTCATAATGCCTCTCAAAAATTTGTTAGGGAAGCTAGAATATTTTTCTACTGCTAACCCAATGGAGAAAACATCAGTCCCCCCAAAAATAAAACGCTCTCTGTAAATTGATCTTATCATTTACAATGCTTGTACATCACCCTCAATGCAGCTAATCTGCTCTCCCTGACAACTCCCCTGCCTAGTCTCAGTGGAAAATCTGTAGCAAACTCAATGAAGGGAACCAAGGGTTGTCACTGGGACAGTGAGAGCTCTGCCTGGACTGACAGACCAACACCATGGAGTTCAGGCCTGGATGTGAACTCTGCAGAGCTCTTGGGGAAGCAGGTTCACAGAGCCCAGGTCCCAGCTATGCCGTTAACCTGGAGTGCAGAGGGTGTTCCCTGCATAAATCACAGCATAGCCTTTAACATCTAGAAAATCTTTTTGGTGTGTCACTGATTAGATGGTTATTGCCACAGACATGAACTTATAAGAAACCTGGAGCTGACACAGTGAATACTGTTGCCTGGAACTAATGGTTAGATTCCTAATAGAAAAAAAAGATCCATTTTAATCACTAGCTAATCTGGTACATTATTTGATTTCAAGTAATTTATCTTTCTACTCCATTACCTATTATTAGTGACGTTTTTTTCCTGTTCTGTTCAAAATGAAAAATGTTTACTCCGATTAAATTCTACCAGCAAAAAGTTTGCATACAGGGAATATTTGAGGCCAGCTTTCACTTTTCACATTGCTGGAGTCTTTTCTCCAGCATTCAAAAGATATTCAGCCTTAATGTACTACCATTATGAATACTGTATTCAAATATAACTTTTGGTTTATATGTAGAATGACTGAATGGAATTACTTTTTTTTTTAAAGAAAAGTTTGGACTTAAGGTTTGAAGTTTCAGCTTTCATTTTCAGTGAGGCCATTGTCTACCTGCCTGGTACACATGAAGGGGGAAGAAAAGCAGACTTCTAGTTAAAGAACAATCTGCAAACCTACAATAAATGACTCTCTGTTAATGGATGTAGCACGTATGTAATGTGTATATAGAGTTATATATGTATATTTATATGCACACATAATATGTATGTATTATATTAGAATATATAAATACATTAGCATAAAGAAGTTTATGAATGCTAAATAGCCTTCAGGTATTTACTTGGATGTGCATGATTATGATTAGAATCTTTAAATAACATTTATGACAATTATCTGCCAAATTATACTAATTAATGCCTCTCTCCTCTATCACTGAATAGCAGCTGCATTTTAAGCTATTTTGCACTTAAATTCCATATTTCATATGTAGCTTTGTATACATTTGTATTTATTTAATGCACTTAAAAGTAGAATAGACTTCTTCCCCTACATTTGAAATACAAAAAAATTAGTGGGAGTCAAATATTACTGTGATGCTGTAATTAAAAATTGACATTAATTTCCCCACAGACTGCTCACCTCTAGCAAAGAAGTTCATACAGTTGATTTGTTCTTTCCTGCACAATGATGCTCTTATTTTATCTGACATTCACTAAAAATAAGTGTGTGTGAATGAAGGAATTAGGTCACCTAGTGACATTACCGATGGTAGAAGAATATTCAAGAAAAAAAGTTTAAATCTGCGCACACCGAGTAGTACAGTTTCATGCAATAAAATGACAGGATGGCCACAGTAATTGTTTCCAGTCCTGGAGCAAGGCAGGGACGCCATGGTTACTGGTGGCAGCGGTCCCAGCTGCGAGCAGGCAGTGCACTGCTGCACTACCCCGGGCGCTGCACACTTGCTGCCCTGAGGCGGTGATGGCTTTTGGCATAATGAAGGCGGGGGCCCTCATCTGCAGCCAGGTTTCTACCGCCAGCTGCCCCCGAGGGTCTCTTGGGGGGCACTCGGTACACAGTCCCCCTGCTGATGGCAGGGCAGGGGTACGGAGCCCTCGCTCGTGCAGGGAATTTGCACCCCACCACAGCCTGAAAACCCTTTTGTACTGCTCCAGGTGCTTCACCTTGTGGGAGGAATGTGACAAGCTACAAGCAAGTGTTGGAGAAAGTGGTTACAACAGCGTTGCTCCTGTCACATCTCTCCCCAGCTAGTCCTCCAGCTCTGTGTTTGTTCAGTGCTGTACAAGACCTCTAGGTTCTCATGGTTTTTTTATTTTGGTGCATGATAATACATGCCAGCTCACAACTTGATGTGCCACCAGCCTTGTTTTCTGAGAATCAGGCCTGTCAGAGCACATATACCTCCTAGAGGTATTTTATCTGATGACTGGGGTACCTAGTATATATGCAGTCAATGACTTCATGACTTGCCCATTTGGGCCTCCTCTAGAATGAGATTAGACAAAAAAGACAACTCAACAACTCCAGTCCAATAAGAACAGAGGAAATATAGAATAATAATCTTGGAAAGCAAGATGAGGCTTCTTCTTCATCCCCGTGTTTTAGGACAGCCATTACATTATGGTCTGTCTAAGAGAAGTACTTAGTAATAGAAAACACACCTATAGTTTCATAGCAATAATAGTGCAATAGATTCCTTAAATTATGAAAACCAGCATTATCTAAATTCCTTTTATTACTACATTTACTTAATGGTCATGACACAGATAAATCTGTGCTTGATTTTTTTGATAGACAAAGCTAATACAGACAGATTTTTTTTGGGGGGGAAGCAAAGAATTCATCATGTAAAACAACAAGCTTTTAGCTACAGCACTGAGTCCAGACAGGAGAATACTGAACAGCCTTGACCTTCATACCTACAATGACTGAGCAGTATGTAAAGAGAAAGAGGGGGCCTGCTCCCTGAGTGCAATGTACCTTTTTTAATCATCTTTGCCTCCTTACTCAACTAGCCTTTTATCAACCTGTGCCTGAAAAGCATCATTATTTGTGGTTTTCATTGCCCTACACCTTCAAGTGCCCTACTACCTTCAAGACTGCAGTGTCCTTCCTGAAAGACAAACATGTTCTCTGTGTAAAACTCACACAAGCTCTTCTGGCTTAGGGAACAAGCTGAGGACACAAACCTAGTTCCGTGTACATACTTCACTGCCAGTATTTTAGGAAAAATCCTTCCCTATTGTAGTTCTTGCAGTGCTTTATAGGCATCTCGGGATTTATACAATCGTATTCATCAAAGCTGCTGTACACTGAGTTTTAGGTACACTGGTAAAACAGCATAAACTAATATCTCATGTTCCTAGAGCTGCAGTGCCAGACACAATTGGCTCAGCTCATATGAAGCATTATGCTGCCAGAAAACAACGAAAGTGACCCAGAAAAACCATGTGAACGGTAATCTTTATATATCCATTTACACCGAATCTGAATTCGGTCCTGTGCCTGTTTGATAAAGGCTGAGCTTTAGCAACATCACAGTGTTTGATTCACTGTGGTGCGAGTCACGTGCTGAAAAACTCTGAGTCAAAAATCTTTCAGAGCAGTGAGGAAACGCATCAATAATGAAAGAGCAAGGACAGGTCACTTCTAACAGCAGTATGGGACTTCACAAACTGCAGTCAGCATGCAGCACTTTTGCTACGGTATAGAAGGGGCAAGAATTGTGTGTGTACTGGTTTTGTAGTGTAAGGCCACCCTTTCTTCAGGTATGGTGCACAAATGACTCATGAAGAACAGGAAAGGGAAGACGTTCAGCAACAAAGTTTCTTTTTTCTACCTTCTATCTGTACAATGTAGAAATCCAGGAAGAAATTCATTCCACTCACCATGGGAATTGTTTGCAGCTCTATACCAGTCAAATTACTGTGAATGAGTCCAAGCAAAAGCTACGTATGCAGATCTGCATACCTAGATCTACCTAGTGGGCAAAGGTGAAGAAACCTCCTTACACCAGGTCCCTCCTTCTTGAAGGCAACAAATTTCACTGAATATACACCCAAAAGGCTTGGTCCTCCAACCCTCTGTCAGAAATTTTGCAAAAGCAGCCTCAGAGAGTACCTCCAGGTCAACTTTAGTCAATGTCAGCCATCCCCCCTTGCTCATGGCTGTGTGTCCTTGCCTTGCTCATCCAGAAAGCTGATTTAGCCAAGAATTACTCTTCTCATAGGCCAAGTTTTCATCACTTCTCTAAAGCAACTTGTTGTGCAGCCACATGAGCACTAGGGCCAACACAGGGCCAGAGTTTATGGCAGGGGCTCAGCAGCCTCAGTCTGTAGCCCGAGTTATTCTGGACGTGCATATGCAGCATCTTCAGTTTCCTAACATTTTGTGAGGCAAAGTCATAATCCATCTAAAAGAAAATTTTCTCTGTTTTTGCAATACGCAATTCATCTGATAACTGATCTTTGCTCATACACATTAATTATTCTGAGACTGTTCTCAAAACACAAGTGTATTTATGGGCTAGTTGTCTAATGAAGCTTGCATGAAATCAATACAAATGTAAAATGCATACTTGACTCAAAGTTGACTTACTTTTGCAGAAGAACTATTGCTCTGGCCATAGCAAACTTAATGTGTTTCCAGGCCAGCTTTATTTGTGCCTCAGCTCTATGCACAGTGATCTTTTCATAGCACAGCAGCTGCCATGCTGACATGTGCAATACCCTTGCACCAAAATTACTATCTGTCCTACTAAAATGCTCTGATTGGCTTTGATTTGCTGTGAACTGCATTGAATTTTGAGGACACAAGATTTTATTGTGATCCTGATGGACTGCATTGACTGTTATGCTTTTTACAGAGGTGAAATCTCAAACTGAAATACTGTTCTGAACCGCAGATAGATAATAGCAGAAGATCTGTAGTGAGATGTTGTATCTGACACAACCGAAGTCTGTAAAAATATGGGTTCAGAAGTGTTCAACTCTTCCCACTGCATATCATCTAACTCAAATGAATACCGTTATTGCTAACATAATGCGTTTTTTAAAAACAAATCTTTCTCTCAGGCATATAAATTACTGCCTGCACAGTCTTGTTTTTATTTTAGTGATCCAAACAGTTTCCAAAATAAGGAGAAAGCTGAAAACAGAGTGCTTCTGTTTAATACTGTAGGACATTTTTTTATGCAGCTGCTAAAACAATGGCAACTATCATCCTTGGCTATGAAGATAAAGCTTCTGGACCTAACACTGCTTTAGCTATCTATGCTTTAATCATGAATGTATTTGGTATGAGGAGAGAAAAGAGAATGTCAGAGCAACAGGAGCAGAGACAGAGGGCATAAGGCCTTTCAGAGAATAGGCATTATGTATTTTAATGTAATCTGTCTAAGGAGAGGGAAATCTTCACTGTGTGACAAAAATTTTTACAAAGTTCCACCATTTGGAAATAAATTACTACTGTGCTTCATTTTAAGTGGCTGTATAAAGTTTACAAGACCATTTTAAGGTACCTTGCTCTTTATTTCCCTTGGCTGTAAATGCCACCTCAAGAACCAGAAAGTGAAAAATAATTCTTGGTAATTTTGCCTAAGGAAACACTGCTTTTTATCCAACACACCACTAGCGATGAGTTTAGACTTTTCCACTGTATTTTAATAGTACAGAGACAGGGATACAGCCATGAGTGGTTTGGGGTTCTATAAAAACATTTTATACATTTAAAGCTAAATTTGCTAAAAATCTTCAAATGCTAATGTCTAAATAAAAGCATGAAATGGCGCGTTGGAGTCATGCCTACAAAGCTGGAGATCCTTGACAGGTCCAGCTAAAAGGACGTAGCCTTCTCACTGTTCAGCAGTGCTTTGGAAACAGAGCCTAACGAAGAATCTACTTTATGGCTAAGAAACCATGGCACCATGTCCTGCGGCCCCTCATCCAGCATGTGAGTCAGCTCCTCGCTCTACAGCCCTAAGGCCAACTTCTAAAGATCTTATTCGGTATGTTTCTGAAACTCTCCTGCTGAAAGAAGCCATCCTTTTCTCTTTCCAGGGTAAGAATCTATGTTGCAGGTAAGCTGCTTCATTCTCTTTTTCTGCACACGTGTCTGAAGCAAAGCCCAGTGAATGGAAAGAAAAAGCATGCATATTCTTTCTGGATCCATTTACAGCACTGGAAGAAGCATATCAGCATTTTAGCATTTTATTTTGCAAGCCCTGAAGAAGGATTTCTGTGTTGGAGGCCCTGTTTCTTTATGTCCTTAGGTCATCACAGCTACAACAGCGATAATACTGCTGCATAGTAGTAATATCATATACAACATAAACACAGCACATTCATGTAGAGCAACTAATTTTCATCCCATATAATTACGTCTCTGTCTTTTGTGGGTGTTTTTTAGGTTTCTCTTTCTTTTGACAAGGGAGAGAGCACATTCTTACCTTCTCCATCTTCTGACACTTGCATTCACGGAGGCTGCATGGCAATTCTTTGAGGCCTGCAATGTGGGAAAAGCACGTCTAGATATTCAACAGCCAACCTCTTAAACATGGACACCCAAAGCCAGGTATCTGTGGTCATATTTACTTACATATTTGTGAGATTTCTTGCAAGTTTGGAGGGCCTGCAAAGGACAAAGCTTTACAGCATTGAACAGGTGACTAAGCAGCCTGCAAAGCCTTGCCCCAGAGTGGAGGAGGCTCACACAGAGCAGAAGGCCACCGGATGGCTGCTAAGCCCTGGCCAGAACCCCCTCTCTTCCCTCTTCATCGGAAGAGCTCTGCCCCTGTGCACAGAGAAGGAACTGCTTCCCAGGAGCAGAGGGCATTGGTAGCATGGGCAATTCCTGCCACAAGGGACCAGAGGGCACCAGGGGAGTTTGTGTCACTGCTCAAAGTGCAGACAGTTGTGTCCAAGTTGCTGCCTCCATCTCTCAGATACACATGCCCAGGTTTCACATCTTTTATCTGATTTGCCTTTTATCCATTGGGATGAATCTAGGCTGAAAAATGTGTGGTTTGGGTTTTGGATTGAGGCTAACATAGATTTCAGCTTCTGAGAAGTCAAGATGAGGACAGAGCCAGTTAATCTGCATCCACACGATTCACACACGTGCACATGTAGATATGATACAGCACACTAACATCGAATGCCAATGTTTCCATTTATAAGGAAAAGTAAGCCCCTTTCAAAAGCAAAAGAAAAAAACTTCTTTACATGGTGTTTTTTTCTTTTTATGATTCACTTAAGGAAGGGATCAAAAATATTTTCTCTCCTTGCGCTCTTCCTTCTGAGATAATGTTCTTATTATCGGTGTTTCTCATCATCAGAGCAGAAATGAAGGAAGCAGTGTGAATAAACAGAGGGGAATTTGGACTTCAGGACACACTTTATCCCAGGCTTTTAGGCAATATAGTCTGCTAGAAGGCAGCTTTGATGCCACTGTTCTTTCCCCAAAGACATCCCTCATTACCGACTGCTACATGTTGCCCTGTTGGTCTGGAAGACACATTTCATTAACTACAATATCACTATAGATTGCATCTAGTTGCCATAGAAACTTTGGTGAAGAAGCTTGGGTTTAACCCTTGGAATGGACTGAATTTTTCATCCTTATAGCATTATAACTTTAAATGATACCATGTCTTTTATTGGCCTTTATCTTCCAGAATAAAAACTGACAGCTGCTGATAATACATGCAGGGTTGATGGCTGTGAAATATTTTTAATACAATATCTACTACTTAACTGGGACACTGCAGTGATGGACAAAATTGCTGTTGACTTCACTGCAGCTGTGATTTCCACCTCAGCCATTCAAAGTTGAAAGATGCTGTAAAATTGACGTAGAAAACTCTTTCTACTGGTATGTTCTTGTGTGAGAGAATGAGCCGGCAAATGTGAGTGCTGCTCATGGCTTTGCCACAACTTCTGTCAGTCACAATTTGTTTGTCAAATGGGCAAAAGGGCACTGCATATTTCTGAGGTGCTTAAAGATCCTCATATAGAAACTGACTGGTTACGGACACGTGTTTGTTTTCTTCAGGCACTAGAAGATACCTATGAAATTTTTTTTTTTGCAAATAAAGGTAAACCTTCAGCCCGAGACTATAGACTAATCTATACCTCAGACTCTGCAGCCCCCTAGGCAGCAGTACTGCTACTAAAATGGTGTTTTATTTTAACTGAGACTCCTTCCTAGTGTGCATGGAAAGACCAAGCTTCACAGTGTTCACTGAAGTAAAGCACTGCTGTGCTCTGGATCACACCACTTTATCTGATAGCTAAATAGCTCACTCAGTGAAGAAGCATAGGCTCTATCTGCAACCAGAGCCACCGTCCAGTATCTGTCTGCACTTTGGACTGAGCAACAAAGCACTTTTTCTTTACTGGTTTCACTTCTGTAAAATGAAAAGCCTGCAGATTATGGTGCTTCCCAGCCACATAAGCGTAAGGGTAAATTGTGCAGGACTATTATCACTCAATAAAGAGATCCTTCTGCCTTGCCAGGCTAGATACAAATGTGAAAAGCCTAGTCTCCAAAAGGTCTCAAGTTCTCCATCTCCCTTTTCCTTGTGTTCTCATTTCCTCACTTATTAGAAATACATCAACATCAACAAATGATAGTTTAAGGTTACAGCAGTGGAAGGATCTGGCTTCCTCCCCTGCCAACATTCTTTGCAGGGTGGCTTCTGCACACTAGCACTTTTGTTCTTTTCGCTACAAGCTCTTTTCAGTTTGTAAAACTCAGTCTCTAGTTACAGCTGGTTTTGTTCGAAAAGAAAAACTGGAGGGGTGGGTGTGTGTGTGTGTGTTTGTGTGTGTCTGCAGGGATGGGAGAGCTTGCACCCATGCAAGCAGTTTTGCAACTATTCCATGGCAGGGCTGTAGCAGGGGTTATATCTAAGTTGGTAACAGAGGTTTTGTTATTAAGATCCTCTTAACTACATTGCACAGCCCTTACTCATGTTGGTGGACCAAGTAGTGTCACTGAAGTCAATGAGGCTGTGGTGCTTTATTATTTCAAATCACATAATGAACACTGTAATAGGAATGATCATAATGAAACACTTTCATTGGGAAGTCAATGGATCTATTTGTGCAAATGTTCACAAGCATGAATGAGAATTGCACAATTTAGCCCAATACATACTATTTTCTGACCGTTTCAGTATCTTTTCTTGATAAAAACTCCATGAATAATACTGCCTCACATGTGCAAACTTCACAATGAACCTGGTTCTGCTTGGAATATCTAATTTGTCTCAGTGGCATTGCTCCAGAGGAATGTATTTAACTCTTTGGAGCCACCATTAGATTAGGACAAATCTGATGCTTTCAGCTGATTGACTGGGAATGATGCAAAAAAGCAGATTTTCTTTCCTTGAGAAACACTGCCTTTAAATAGCACTATTTCATTTGAAGTGTCTCATAGCTGAAGTAGTATCTTAAAGTGGCAGACCTATGGAAATTCACATGAAGGAAATAAGACTCAATATGAGAATTCCTATTAGAGGGCAATTATTTGACTTGCAATAATGAGGTAACACAGTGAAAACCATCCAGTGAATACAGAACTCATTAGCGAGTAATTTCATATTTAATTAGCGTTCAGTGTTTTGAAATGGGGAGACAGCCAGCTACCCAGTTATAAATTCAAATTTAGAATTACCAACACCAGTAAACCCAGTAAGCACAGGAATTCTCCAGGGAGTTATCCCATTGAAGGTAGTCCCAGCAGCACACATAGCTAAAAGGTTTAATCTGGCTGGGACAGCACAACTATAAACAGAGCTGTTTATCAAACATCCTGTTCTTGCACCAGACCATGGCAGATTCTTAGGTTACAACAGACATACACCTTATTTTTCTGACAACATTTGCCATTACACATCAGATAATTCAAAGCTGTATTTCCTTTCTTCCTTCCTACTGGCAGCTAAATTTCATTCCCATCTTTTACTTGCTCCTAAAATGACACCACTTGAACAAAAACTCACAGTTGCCAAAGGGAAGGATGAATGATTGCAACAGACTTCATGCTTTATGCAAATCACGATCCCAAGGGGACTGAGGCAGCTTCACACCTCAACTGGCAGGAACGGGACTGCAGGACCCAGGGGCTGAGAGCACAGGAGCACAGGGGAGCCAGCCCTTCCACACCAATTAAGGCGATTCCTTCTTTCCATGAAATGTGGGATTCAGTAGCCCTGTTTGCTGTGGAAGGACCGGTCTATACAGAAAAACAAGGCCTTATTTCTCATCTGTGGCTCCAGGCAGTCCTTGTAAAGGGGTTCAAAAAGCACAAGGAAACCACATTCCTTCTTTTGCAGAATGAGCCACAGCCTAATTCTTCGTCTGGCTGCTGTGTGTTTCAGTTACTCTGGACATGTATGGATGTAACAGGTGGACTTTGGCTATTTTTCTGGATGTCTGGGTGGCACGGATAAGAACTAAATATAATCAGGTTGACTCTAAATGTATGCACAATGAACCTGACATATCCAGAACACACGGCACAGTGCATGCACCCAAATATTTTCCTTGTGGAAATCCTGGACAGAAGTATGAGAGCTCTGCATTTTGGAAAGGGGCAAGTTCAGTAGTGTAAAACTTTGAATTAGCTGGAAAAGTGAAAACAGTTCAATGGTCAGTAGATACCAAAGATAACCAGCTCATTATTTGTTAATACTGACTGATTCAAATACAAAAGTGTTTTCTGAACTGATGAAAATCTGTCCCATCGTCCCACTGCATCATCCTAGTGGGACAGGGCAGTGAGGACAAGTGCCATTGTGACCTCTCTCATGCTCAACCATCCCTACAGTCTCACTGACCAACCATAGAGCAAGCAGTCTCAAAACCAGGCATATGTCAGGGTCCATATCTCCAATACTGCTCCCTCTGTCTCAGGAGTTCTATTTGCCTGTGACTTGAGTTTCACAGGAAAATCACTGTATAATAGTTCAGATGCTCAAGAACTAAGTGTCATATTAATAATCAGATTAATCTCTCCTTGTACTTTCAAGATGCAGCAGAAACATCTAAGAGAAAAATCTGATCTGAAAAGTCCCTAAAACCTCACACTCAATAGGATGTACATTTAATTCCAGTCAGGATTTGTGAGCTTATAAATTTGTTGTTTGCCACAATTGTAAAACTTTGTGCACTTATATTATCTAACAGATGTATTTCCACAGCAATTCTACCTGCAGACATCCTGCCACAGAGAGACCAGATGTCAGTTCAACATCAGAAGGAATATCTCTGAGCCTCAGAAGAGCAAATAGTTCTTATACAAAAAAGAAGAACATCTGTCTAAACAATCTTATGAAAACACTACAGCATTCTGGTAAAAATAATCCAAAAGCATATAGCAACACTTACTGCATTTACAGAGTCCCACTGCAGAATATTATAGGTTATTATTTTCTGCCTGTGTTTTTTTAAAACCTGTACCTTTTGAAACATGCTGAGGCATCTTTCCAAAGAGTCAGTCCTCATACCTATTAAAGCTTGGTACCAAAAACTAGTACCAACCAAAATCAAACCATTTGTGAAATTCAATGTCTTCTAGTATTATTTTCCTTCAGGATAAGATTATTTGTATGTTCCTGTGTATTTAACCTACTTTTAATAGTTAATTGATGGTTACCTCTAAGATACAACAGAAGAGCTCATATACACTGCTGATATAGAACAGTGCAGTCCGATATCAGCGTTAGATGGCAGGGGTTCTGACTTTGTATAGATCTGCAGGTGTGTGCTGTGCAACAGAAGAAACTCAAATCTGTGCTTCCATTTCCCATGCAGAATGGGGTTAGGTTTAACTGGGCATGCTCACTGAGGTGAGTGTACAAATACAAGCCATCCATACACTTGAGTGCTTTAGAGCTAAAATCATATTAGTGGTGTTAAATTAAGTTTGTGAGGTTTTTTGACTCAAGATATCCCCACGTATGGAAGAGATACTTTTGTCTCACCCAATCTCTCTGACTTGGACTCTGACAGCTACCCAGAGCTCTCTCTCTTAAAAAGGAATGCCAAGGAACTGGTAACAAATACTAAGGGGTGTAATTTCCTGAAAAATGGGAATTTCTGTTTATTTTCTTAGAAATTGAAAAATAAACAGTTAAAATGGAATCCTCTTTCATTTGCCTTTTGTCACATTCTCCTTTTATTAACTAATTTGCAGAGCATAGCCACAAAATTGGTGTTTATAAACCAATGGTTAAAGGATTAGAAACATACAGCAGTCACCCTGCCAGCCTTATTGATGAGTTCTCAAACAGGCAAGCCCTTGTAAAGGGATTTAAGTAAACAAAAAGCATTATTTATCTATAGAAACTGAGACATGAGTTAATTGCACTTGCCAGATTGCAAGCAGTACTGTATAGAGAAAATAAATAGGGGCTTAATTCCTAAAGGTGAATTAGGTTCAACATTTTAAGTATCCTGCTGCCTAGTGAGTTCTGATCCCAAGACCATAGTTTCATGTTCTATAGAGAGAAATAGATGCTTAAGAATGGGTTTCACAGACACGGGTTGATGGACCAGGCAACAACCTAAGCTTTCTATCAAGAAACAGTAGCACAAAGACTGGTGGTGCATGAGTGCTCATGGACTGTGCTCCCACTTTCTGGCCTGCCATAAAGATTCAGTTACATCAGACTCCATGTCACATCACTGCCGCCTTGCAAAATGGAGCATAAAACCACTCAGAGTGTGGCAGGCCCTAAGGCACTTCACAGCCCAGGTGAGCAGTCAGCAATTCAGGAGGAGCAGCCTGGCTAAGGGCAAGGGGTCTCCTGCGCTTCTCCCTCTTCCCTGCACCACACACTCTTCATATCAGGCGCTGCCCAAACAGTAGAGTGAGCAGGCAACAAAGAAGCGGACCAAAAAAAAATTATTCTGAGAAAATAGGAGTAGCTTCCAGCTACATTTTGACATTGCTACTACCTTGACAAACTCTCCTTCTCAAAGTCTTTCCTTGCCATTTAGCACCACCACTTCCTGCTGCTAGAGGAGACTGAATGATACAGTCCAGATAAAACACTCAAATATTCATTAAGGTAAAGAGTTTAAAAGAACAGTCTAATAGCCTTAGTAAGCACACATCCTGGAAGACCTGGGCTTCAGTTTCTCCTCCAGTGGGGATGCTAGTACTTACATGTAGCAAAGCAATGTTCAAAGCAAAGTTCAACAGGTCTTTCCTGGCCTACAGACATACAGGCACTTTACAATCATTCCATGCTTCTTCACAAGCCAAAAGAAGCCACCAAAAATTAATGGACAGGTTCATCAACATCCCAAAGTTTACCAGTGTACTGAAAGATTGCATTGAAACCCTCTTGGAGATGAACAATGCCATTGATGGTCTCTTTGGAGCTTTTCACTGCATCAAGCACAGCCCATCCCGACTGCATCTGCAGGCTGACATGTTGTGACAGAGATGCTTTTCTAAGAATATCCTTGCTTTTTCACTGTCCTTGCTCTAAGCAGCACACCTCCTTGGTTGGATAACTAGCCAGGGACAGTAATCCTTCAGCTGCTGGCTGGTAGCATCCCACAGGAGAGTTCAGTGAGGTCCAGCAAGCACTCAGCAGGTGAGCATCTACTTCTGTGGGGGGCAGGGAAGAGCCCTCTTTGGTCCTCCTCCTTTACAATGAGGTTGAAATCACCCAGTAAAATATCTCCGAAGGTGAACCTTGATTGACCAAGGGGGCAGAGATTTATTCACGGTGTTAGATTTTGTTCCATGCTTCTCCCTTCATTGTGGGGCAAACAACCGTTACCAATCTTCTTAAATGGTGGAATTTCCTGTTCTGGTTCGTACTAGCAGTTAAAGGTTTGAATTATCCCCCAACTGAATGTTTTCCTGGTTTAATTACCAGGCTTTGGAAAGAGGCCTAGCACCCAGGCCCCGACAGGAGTGCAGCTTTGCAATATCCAGCTGGCAGCTGTCCCAAAGCAGTTAGAGCAGCTACTGACTAGAGAGAGATTTACACCCCTGTGGGCTGAAATACTTGTAGCTTCTCTTGCAGAGCTCTGCCGTCCCCTGCTACTGTTAGCCACTCTTCCCAAGTGACTGCGCAGAACAACTTGCTGGGTTTTTTTTTGATTGCACTGACCCTGGAAGTCTTGCCAAGCCCTGGGAGAGCTGGATGGGCAGCTGGCTGCTATGTCAGTCTGCGAATGCTGTTAGAGGGCTGGATGATGCTGGGATCTGCCCTGCATGCAGCCTTGCTCCATGCTGGCTGAAAAATCTTTGCAGCTGAGTTTCTTCATGAGGAAGGGCTGTAGAGAGCTACAGTTTCTGATTTTCTTTGCTTTAAACAAAGTATTTCCACTAATACTAATGCATATTACTAATTCAATTCTTAGTTAATCTACACCCAGAAAAAAAGATTTCACTTCTTATTAACATCAATGTGATAGCTAATGTGCACTTGTTTAACTTTATTATGATGATGGTATAAAGCCCCTCTTATTCTTTTCATATTGTCCCTTTATAAGCACAGGGCTCAATTCTATCCCCAGCTCATTTGATTATTGCTATTTTACTCCTAAGCTGAGCTTGGGGTAATTATGGACAAATGCTCAGTAATTCAGTCTCCTTTGGATTGTTTTGTCTCTCCTGGGATAGAAGGGGTGACAGAGAGAATCAATCACTCATGTGAAAACGCTGTAGCAGCCTCAGAGTACCCCTCTGTAGTGCATACAGGGCCGTTGTGCCAGCATTGCCCATGTCCTGTCTGGATGTCGTCATGCTGGCCCATTTCCCATTCACTCCCTGTGCTTTCCTGTGCAAACTCTGCTGAGCACAGATTGTTGGTATAAAAATCAGATCCTAGTGATGTAAAGTCACTCGTGGTTTATGAGCAGACTTCTGCAAGGTTACAGTAGCAATCGGTCAGGTATGGCAATGGCTGCATCTGTTCTGGGGCCACTGCCATAATTTTCCTGCTACTTTCAGAGCCCATGACCATTTCCTGGAGCTGGTTTTACCGAAGAAGATGCTTGATCTTTGTCATAAAGATAGGACAAGAAGAGTAATTGTCAGGTGACTTAAGCCAGAATCATCTCAGGACTGTGCATTGGTCTTTAAGACCCAGGACTGGGACCAGAGCCTCTCACTACACCTGTTGTTCAGCCACACAGAAAACACATATGCCTAGGCTGGGATGCCTTTTCTCCAACAAGCACAGAGATCTTTCAAGACCTCAGAGAGCTGGAGACTTATTAAGAGAATCTGACCTTCCTCTTCAAAGGCTATATGAATGGAAAAGTACAGGGGCGTCAGTGCCAAGCTCTTCAGTTTGCTTGGGAAACAGCTGTAGCAGTTTAAGAAGTAAATATGTCACAGCTGCTCCAGACTGTAAATTCCTGCTGTTCTGATGTGATGAGAAGCAGAAGATGAATGCATGAAAACTCTTTAATATATTTCACTACAAAGTTAAACCATTACCAATACGGCTTAAACTAATCTTTCTGCCTTGGCACGGAAAGGGGCCAGGAGGACTCACCCAGCCAACCCAAACTGGTCCTCAGCTGATGGCCGAGAACCAGGAACTGAGAGTTCAAGGACACCACTACCATGTAGCTACAGTCCTTACAATATGCCCTGAAGATTTTGAAACAGAAGCACAGCTCTGGGTTTGGATTATTCCTTTAATCCTGTGTTGTTCAGGCAGCGTGTTTCAGAGAATGATGGGGATGGATGGGGTGTTAAAAGGCTCACTATGCCACCACCCAAATCCCCGACCTAGGGACACAATTACATCTTTAGGTTTTCAGGTTAATGTCTTTTAAAGGCCCTTGTCCAAGTGCTTAATTATCCTAAAAGTTTAAAATATATCACAAACAAAGGTTAGATTTCAAAAAAACACCACCAAAACTAATGGGTTTAGGCATTCAAATCATATTGAACTGTACTGAGCTAATTATCTGACCTCTAGGCAAGACATATGCATGACTGAAGTAGGCTTATGGCTGCCTGTTGTTTGCTGTATACATTTTCCCTTAGCAAAAGAGACTTCCAGAGATGTATTCAAAGAACGTGGAATGAGAATAAAACAGAGGAGATCTTGTCCACCTCAGGTGGCCTTAATGGCCAAAGAGACTTTTGGTGAATGTAGCCAGAAAAAATGGCAGGGAAGATTACACTGAAATGCAAGGTGTCCCAGAGAAAATATTGAGAGAGAGGAACTCCAAGTTTTAGACAGAACAGAAGCAAGGCAGGGAAGCATGACTTGCTATTTATGCATTAGTGATTTTGAAAAGCAACTTACTGGCTTTTTTTGCAGGCCACATTGTTGCAGGCTCTTACCCTGACCCTTGGGAAGCCGAGTACATCAATGAAATGCCACTGCAAATTATGTTTTTGTCGTCTCCCAAGAACATTGCATTCTTAAAACAGGAACTAGCAGAGTCTGACATGCAGTTAGTGTGGGGGAGGGCAGAAACAGGGTCCAGAAGGGAAAGGTCTTGAGGCACTAGTTCCAGGAAAGAGCCTGATAGCTTGTGAGAATAGAAAACAAAACAAAGTGCAGCAGAAGAGTACAGCTCTAGGCAATGAATGCCAAGAGATGGATGTCTATTGCTGAAATATAGGCTTTTTGTACCACTGAAGGAAGATGCTCTTCATTTTGTCCCCTGGCTGCTCTTTCAAAGAAATATCAATAGATAAAACAACCTACATGCATGGGAAGGAGAAACTTAGAGTCTACCTTGAAATATTTCTCCTTCAGCTTTCATGCAAAGTATCGTGTTTGGTGGCAACATAACTGTGGTACAGCAGTTAAAACCATTGGGAAAAGAAAACCTCAGGAAAAAGTCTCAGTAACATTCCCAGAGAAGTTTTACTCCTGGTGGCCCAGCACACTGTTCCTCATCAACATACAAGAGGAACAAGCAGTGCTCTACATTTTGTCTACTGGATTTAAAATGTGCACAGAGTGAATATTTCAATATATATTTCATATTTCATATTTCAGTATTGTCACAGCTTGCAGCTGTAGGTCTAATAAATTGTAAGTTGAATTACTTAGAGTATATCAGGAAAACAAGGCAAGGACAGAAGGTGAAGCTGAGATGAAGGTGAAGAGAGGACAGTGCCCGAGGGAAGCAGAGTGACCAAAGCCCTAATGCATATGGAAAATACATTCAAGGAAATTTAAGAATATACATCTTTGGGAAGGGATGAGACAGAAGAAATGGGATACTGTCATTGAAGAAAGGAAGTGGGGACCCTTCTCTGATAGCGTTTTACTTTCGTGGAGAACAGTGGTCCAAGATGTATGATCAGGGGATCTTGTGTTTCTCCCAGCTAAGCAAGATAAGTATAATTAATACACTCATTAAAAACAAATACAGCTGACTATACTGAGAAGTTATGAAAATTAGGAGTGAATCAAGAAGCAACTAGAAGACCGTTAACCTCGTCCTTACACAAGCCAAAACGCATGATAAATGAGCCTCCATGAAAGGGAAGCAGCTGAGCAATATATAGTGCAATATAGACTGTAACATTCAGTGATAAGGCCCAAGCATGCAGGATATACACAACTCAGAGGAATGTCTGTGATGTGATAATAAGTTTGGCAGCTGTGCATGCCACTAAAAAAAGAAGTTTCTCTTGCTTCTATTACAACTTGTGCAGTTAGCACATTCCAGGACTGATAGTGGGACTGAAACAATTCATGAAGGAAATGGGCGTTATGTGCACGTAGCCTTTGCTGCTCATTGCTTTTGTTATTTATTTAACTCTGATCTTTTCTGAAGTAGATGGACAAAATTCTCCAGAAAAGCAGAGTTCCCAGTCATCCTACTGAGTTGAATGGTGACATGCTCATTCCCTTATACAGACAGATGTTTCTTATCACCACTTTTTGCTCTGTCCATCATATCTAATGCAAATGAGGCAGAGAAGCTTGGACTATTAACGTAGCTCATCAACTGAGATTAATCAAGTTAGCATAGCCTTGCTCTGATGTTTACATTCAACACTTTGGCATCAAGGCTTTTGCTTCCCTGTTATAATTGAAACACAAGTGGACACAGACCACATGCATGTATTTGCTAGTCAAAGGCTGTGATATTTCACATTGTTCTTTCCCTTGCCTGCTATTAAAAAAAAAATAAATGAAAAAAAGGCATGTAAAGCATTGTTCTGAGAGGCAATCTGGAGTAGGGGTTTGGCTTTACGTTCTCTTTGCCTTTAACTGAAAGACAAGCTTTTATCTAGGAGAGAGATTTGATGAAGGTTGAGAAAAAGTCTCTGTTGACTTTGTGACTACTACGTTATTAAATACTGTTCTTGCATTGAATGCATGTTCATTGTTATTTGAAAATACAAAGACTTTAAACCAGAATGCAAATATTTGTATATATTTGTTTAAAAATAAAATCCATGCAAGTCTTACCTAGGCAGTGGCATCTATGATCATTGTTTGTAGGAAAACAGTCTTGTTTTCATTTCTCAAATCATTTCACACTTAAACAAGTTACACCCAATTCAATTTGGTAAAACAATAATGAGAATATATACTGGGTAAATGTACAGACATTTTAAAAAGCATTTATTGTACATATTTCTAATCTTTAACCAAAGTACATTTGTGAGAATTTCTCCTGAATTCAAAGTTTTTAACATGATTCTTTTGTTGTATTGATAATCTAAGAAAAAAAAATCATTTTGTTTTATTGCTTTGTATTGTTTGTAACAATGGAGAAGACAGTGTTTCTCTGTTCAGCGTTCTCAGATGTTAAATTGTTGACAATTATGTTCTTGCAATGAATGCGTATTCCTGCCAGTTTTGATGCTGGGGCAGGATAACATGTTTGAGCCTGTTTCCATGAGAGACAGTAGAGAAAACTCCCCTAAATTTTCATGGCACAGGATGAAGACTTTAAGGATGGTCCATATTGAGTGCTTTGCTCAGAAGTCTCCCAAAGTTTGAAATGGATGGATTTGATTGGTTTGAATCAATTCATTAGCATGGTTTCCAGTCAGAAGCATATACCCATTAATGTGATCTCTCGCAGGATGCCAGCCTCTTCCAATGACTTAGAATCGTAGAATCATGGAATCATTCAGGTTGGAAGAGACCCTTGGGATCATCGAGTCCAACCATCAGCCCTACTCTACAAAGTTCTCCCCTACACCATATCCCTCAACACCACATCTAATCGACTCTTAAACACATTCACACTTACTAATAGATATTCAGACTTACTAATAGATAATATACACATAGACCTACTACTGCTTAAAACTGCAAATATAATATTTAAAAAAACAGAGGATGCAGACAGCTCCTAGAGAATATAGCGTGTGTAGTAGCTTTCTGGCTTAGATCTTCTAATAGAAATGCATTACAGGGAAGTATTTGCTTTGGGATCTTTGTTTTCTAAATGCTGACGCAGTTACTAAGCCCTGCTGGTGTGTCAGGGTTTGAAGAACTGGCATATCCAAGTGGAGAAAAACTATGGATGAAAGAGTAATAGTTGCAGGGTACTTGGATCCGTTTCATATTGTTTTAGTGAATTCCAGCCTTACAACACGGGTGACATCAGCTAATAATTGAAGTTGGAAAGCAGATAGGGATTTTAGGTGCAATTATTACAGCCAACATCTGTAAAGCACAAACACTAAAGAAACTTGTGGAATTTAACCCATCCTCTATTTATCTGTTATCAACGCTTGTTCCTGTTGATATGACAACGGAAAAGTTATATTAATATAATGAAAGCAAAAGTAGAAGCTTGGCATTGCCCACACCCAGTAACACGATCTGTAGCTCAGAAGGGGATTTTTCTGCTAATCTGGCAAAGGAGTAATCAAAAGGATTTTTACTGATAAGATTGAAGACGGTGGTAAAGTGGAAGTAAGCAACTGTTCTAGAGAAACACCCCCAGTCACATACTGGTTTCTGCATTAGGCAAAAAAACAAGAAAAATTGACATTTGCTCAGAGGCACTTTATGACATCTGCTCATAGGCAGCTAATTAAGAGCAGATAGCTTCAGTAATCATAGCAAGCAACCTAAAGAAATAAGAGCTAGGAAGGAAACAATAAGAAGAATGTGCATTTACAGTAGGAAGCTGTGAGCCTAGGCAAACACTGTAAAACCAGCTATTAACAGGAACTCACAATAAGGTAAAGAAAGCATCAATTCAAGTGAAAAAGAAAATCTCAGTATTCCCTACTGGCTCTTAGCCTGCTGGTTACCTGTTGGCAGATCCGTACGGACAGGCCAGGGGAAGCAAGTACTGAAGACAGCTTTGCAGTGGAGTAGTTGTTTAACTTATTGTATGTCTCTCTAAGTGCAATCCAGTGTTTGCTTTTGTAGAGTGAACTCCTCACTATCATCTCTAAGTGCGTGTAACTTGTCCAGTATATAAAGAGTCCTGCCACAAATAAACACAGAAAAGCAATTTTAATCTACATTCTTATTCATTCCTAAAATCTCCGCTTATGCAAATTTTTACTGAATTTAATAGGACCTTCCCCTAGGCAAAGGCTGAAGGCACAAGGAAATCATAAATCTGCTTAATATCAACCCATTATTCTTTTGGTTTTATCTGAATGCCTATTCACCTGCAGAAGTTGGATAAAAATGTGCTTAATGGCTGAAGCTGTGAAACTCCTGCAGTGTTACCTGGGGCTCAGGTGCCTGCAGCTGAGAGTCTGCCAGCAGACACCTTGCAATACTCCAGGTCAGAGCAGGGGCCTGGGAGCAGCAGTTGTAATACCATTGTGAAACTGGGTGATTACATCTTCTACTGCATTGTGGTACCTTTTCAGGTGTTTTGGCTGCAGCTGCACAAATAAATTCCCAGAAGTCACCTAAAGGACCACTACCTGACTCTAGTGAAAAGTCTTCCTCTCTTCACAGTCATTCATCTCTGTGCCCTCTACAGAGAGGAAACCAAGGAGACTTCATTCACAGAACTGCCACCTTCTTGAGGTGGAAAGATAGTGTCAGTGGAAGCGTGGTATTCCAGGGAAACCGCTAGCCAGGGTGTGAGTCAGGAGGAAAAACGGAGAAAGCTTTTGTCTGGCTCCCTGAAGAAGCTGTGCCTGAAATAGACATGACCTGCATTGTACTTTCTTGTATTGCTTCTCACTGACTTCAAAGGGGGCCCTGTTTTTTACCCCATGTTTCTCGGCATTACTGAATTTTTGTGGTATTCACATAAGGGTTTGGGGTTTTTTTTTTCTCTGTGCATACAATAGTTTTCTCTTTGTAAACCATACCTATCCTTTTACAAGTCCCAGAGGTTCTTCTGAGTTGCTTCATCTATGATGCCTGCTCTCAGTCCCGTGCCATAGCCTTTTCTGGCAGAACAGAGTAAGATGAGGGACCCTTAGGAGACTCAGAGCTGGCCATCAGTGAGAATAGCCACTCCTGAGCAAAGAAGAACTCTGTAGAAGGGAAATGAGTGCTTTCATAGTTCTTGCAAACCTCCCAGGCTGGTAATATGGCATAATAACATGCAGAACATTTCCATTTGCTGGTGGCCAGGTGCAAGTTTGGGTGAATCAATGGTTGTGCCATTCTTCCTACACTGGGAATAGCTGGAAATAGTCCCTTGCTCTCAGTCTGAATCTTTGACGTTTTCACCGGTGTATTTACAAGAACATGAGAAAGAGGTCTCCAGGCATAACCAATGGAAACAGTAACTAAGGAAAACAATGGTAATGAAGAGAAACTTACCCAAACCAGAGGGTTTGCACGTCTTAGCTTTATTGCAGAAGCCTAGAGACATGAGAACACATTACATTCCCTCCTTCCTCTCTCAGTTTGCTCTTGGTTTGTTATTTTTCCTGACTGCTGCTGCATCAAAGCACTCACACAGAAAAGGGCCTGGCACAACATGTCAGGAACAAGATTGTGCTCAGGCATGAGGCTTTGATCTTGAAGATTCTTCAGCTGCGTACAGTGCACAAAGGTGCAGCCGCAGTACAATCTAGCAGAGGGAAAAAAACCCGGTGGTGAGTTTTGCCTGGTGACTGAAGAGTTAGTGGAGGTCAGTAATAACTGCTGCGTGTGCAGTTTTCCATTGCTGATGCAGTTTTAAAACACTGAGCATATGCAAAGGAAGTTGCAGCATGGTGGTAAACTGCTGCATGCAGAATTTTTTTTTTAATCTTTCTGTGTATTTTTAGAGATGTACAAGAAATGAAATCTTCAACCAGCAGAAAGTGTGAAAAGAACTTTCTTTGCAATAGGAAGCCATCAGTGACTGTAAACCAGATAGATATAGAGAGAAATAAAGAGACAGGTAGAATAAAATGTTCATATTTTTCCAGGTTCCTCCACATGTATTAATATCCAAATCACCCCCAGAAAATTTTCTCTACTTTACTCACTATTTCAGCATGGTGCATTTTCAGTATTTCTCTGATCTACAGCACATGGATGCAAACCAAACAGATACCTTTCCTTTGTTTTCTAGAACTCCATGCTCCATTCCATTATAAAAACCAACCTGGCAGACTTTTATATCTCAGAGATAAAAAAGGAGATACAGACTGTGCTGTGAACTTCGCTAAGGATAAGTTATACCGCTGTGAAATAAACCAGCACGTGTCCCCCAGGGAGATGCAGCATATTTAGGAAAGGCTGGGACCTCACAGAGAATGCTCACAGTAGCATTAGTGTGATGCTACCTGTGAGCTAAAGCCGGTGTATATATTTATTTATTTGTTCTTCATTCCTATTTTATTCAGATCAAGGATAGACAGAACCTCAACAGGTGGTTTTAAACCATCAGCAATAAACTAAACTAAAACTATAGCTACAAAAATGTCAGCGTGCACATCAGCTGGGTGTTTTTGTCAAAAGCAGATGCTAACAGAGAACAGCACAGGCTAAGGATACAGCATACAAAATTTGGCCCAGCACACCTAGCTCCATAAAGGCCCATGTACATACCAGGATAAGGTTTTAAATTGTAAGGCATCATTCTCCCTTTCCACTGGTAACTTTCACCTTTACAGTTCAGGAATATAGTGGCACTTTTTCTAGATTAAAAACCATTTTTTGTATTTGAAAAAAACCCTGAGTGTTGCTGATAGAATTGACGGTGTGTTAATGTCGACATCTGATGAATACAAAATGCAGGGGGAATTGCTTGTTGCTGAAATACATTAGATCATAGCAGCAGCAAAATGTAGCAGTGAGACGCCACCATCATCATTTCAACGTCTGTTCCATATAATTGCAGAGTGACTGCAAGCTAGCAGGGAAAGCTATCTGTCTTTGGGAGTCTTGTAAATGACACACTATTTAAAATAAAACATCGGGACTATGAAAAACATTCAGCAGCTTTTCAGCATCTACTGAATTGTGTACAGTCCTCATGGAACACCATAAACGCAGTTCTCAGAGGAAGTAAATGGTTGTCTGAAGACACATTCCTACCAACGCCATTAACACAACTCATCAGCTAACAAGAACATACTCATCTGTCTAGACACAGATGATATTAGAAAAGTAATCACCATAGATCATATTCATGTCCCAGTCCTGAAGGAGCTTTGTGCAGTTTGATTCTGTACCTGCCCTGGCCCGCAGTACTGAACGCAGCTGATGGCGTTAGTTACCCAAGCTCTGCATGAGCAGTGCAGCTCCTGCTGTCTGGACCTGATGAAGTATTGGTCTGGTGCAGACAAATAGAGAGCTCATAGCTGAACCAGAGCTTTAAAATGCCAAGGAAATAGCTCCTTGTCCCTCCTTTTCCCCTGACACTACACAGACTGTTTAGAAGATTAGTTTAGATTAAACACACAGTTTTTTGAGAGGTAAAGAAAAAGGACATGATTTTCATGCAAGCTGTTAAGACTCTGATCCAAATACAGAAGCACAAATATTTGCTTTTATATATAATATTCTGTTAATCATAATGCTCTGGTTTTAATATGATGCTCTGTTACCATAACACGCTCTTGCTCATCATTGTATTGAAGCAATGTTTTCTGCTTGAAATTCATTTGTATGTTTAATCCCTTTCTTGAATTTTTGATAAACTCTGTTTTGAAAAGTATAAATGCCATTTTATGTACTTGGAATTCATGTGGTTTTTTTTTCCTTTGTTAGGAATCACCTTTTCTTTCTTTTCCCATAAGCTATTTCTATAGTCATTTGAGAATTAAAAGTTTCATAGTTGAAAAGTTTATCAAAGGCTGAGATTGATAGTCACTTAAATTATGTATATTTGTAAATAAGAATGATGCAATTCAGTAATACTTCCATAACAGGGTTGGATAGAGTAGCACAAGCAGATGATGATTTTGACACCTACATTTTTAACAGCTGCAGGGTAAATATTTCAAGTGAATGGTTGGAGAGAAATATTTTAAAACACGGGTAATAGAAGTTTGTAAAGAGTTTATGTTTATTCCAAATGTGGCAAAATCAACTCACAGTTTAAACAGATCATGGTGCTTAGCATGATTTTGTGTCTATTGAGTCACTGTAAAAGAATGAAAATAAGAAAATGTTTGGAAAATGGCAGATGGGCTCCTCAGCAAAGTTCTCCATGCACAGCTGCTGATAGATAACTGTATTTTGCTCACAACTGAGATTCAGACAGAAAAATGGAAAAAAACTTGCTCTTAAAACCTGCATTTTGAAAGAGAATAGAAAAAGGTTAGTATAAATTAATAAACAATACCAAACTACATTAAAATATGTGTTAAATAACTTTTCCTTTCTTTTTAGGACAACTCAAAGCTAATATTGAAAACCCACCATCTCTATGTTATCCAGATCATAGTACCCTATCCAGAAGCAGAACTCATCAAAGATGAAAGTACAGATTCTGGTCTCAGTGTATCTGTCATCACATGAACCTGCTCGAGAGTGATGTTGCCAAATGGCTGTGCTCTTATGTAGGGAAGGAGAACCAAGACCGAGGATAGTCCTTATTAGTGGTGGTTTTGGCAGAGTTAGGTTAATGGTTGGGCTCGATGATCTTAAACGTCCCTTCCAACCTAGACAATTCTGTGATTCAGCTTCATCACCAGTACACAGTCAATAGGTCACTTCACAGCTCTAGATAAGACCTGAGTAAAATGTGAGTGCTATCACTCTGTCAGGATATTCTCCCCATCCCTCAACAGAACAAGGAAAAGTAGCAGAGGTCTTGTGAGAACAGAAAGCTTAGAGAAATCAAATTTGAATGCCACCAACAGTTTCCTATTCTGCTGAAAAGTGAATTCTACCTGTTCTTACTGTCCCTAAACTCTGTCGGTATTAGGAAATTGTTCTTTTAATATCCCCATTACTACCCCAGAAAGAGGCTGCACCTGTTCCCAGATCTGAACTAAATGTATCCCACAGATGTCTCCTGCTCCTGCATTGGAGAGGCTATACAGACATGCCTGTACTCATCATCCCGTGATGGACCAGTATCGTCTTAACTCAAATCACAAGGATTTTTCCAAAGAAGGAGAGAAGTTAAAATTTATAGATAGATAACTAAATAAATAAATAAGGGTTCCAGACAGCCAGATTTCATGTACTGCAGAAACCTATTACTGCCACACAGGACAAAAGCAGAAAGCTCAAACCATCATGAACTAAACTCGACAGTTAGCACCGAGTCTGCCCCCAACAGCATTGATCTCATTAGTGAACACACAAAGCTTCTTCTGGTTCAGTGCCAGCACAAGCTGCACAACATGTGCCTGAAGTTATTTTGTGCATCACAGACCAGAGAGGAAATGAAGATGGACATTGCTGTATCTGCCTTCTCATCAGACACCAGATTTCAGTCTGGCACCCCAGATGAAACCAGCATCATTGTAGATCATATATTTCAAAGTAGATATCAGAGCATAAGTATATCCACAGGTATATCCGCTCCGACCCTTTTTTGCAATGGTGGTAAAGAACCTATGGGTTTGTTACCTTTAGAGATTTCAAATAAACAGAAGCAACAAGGTCAGGACTGAATTGCCAAAGTTCCTCCCCCCATTTGCTTCCCTAAGATTAGCATAGGCATTCCAGATTCAGTCATGCAGTCCTGCTGGCTCCCGATTTCACATAAAATGTCAAGGAGGACCTCACAGCAGCCCATATTACTAACACAGTTGCCAGTCCTCTGGCAATAAGAATCCCAGTTCCAGCAGTGATCCCCATTCCACCACAATAACCTCGCATGTGCTGGTTCGGTCTCAGCCTGCAAACATATACCACAGCCAAAAGTGCCTGCAAACTCCCTGCCATTTGCTACCTTTGTCTGTGACATGCTGGGCTTTCCCAGCTTCCACATGGATTTCCACAGTTTGCTGACACCTCAAGATAGATGAGGAGAGAAAAGTGGAAATGTGAGATAGAGAAAAATGACAGAGAAAAATGAAGGCTGAGACAAACAAGCTGAAAGATAAAAGATGCCTCCAAGTTTATCCTGCAGCTTTCCTGTAAGGCAAGAGAATTTTCTGTTCTCTAGTGTTGCTGCCTCATCTCAGTTCCTAGAGCTACTTTGAAATGATAAATCACATCAACACTCCCAAGTAACAACATGCAGCAAAGCTGGACATTAACTGCTGCAGAAACCAACCACTTCACTGCAAAGATCACACGTAGCTCAGGAAGATTTTCTCTAGCTCTGCTGAACCCATGTCCATTTGTGCATCTAAATTCCTATGTGGTTTTATATTTATGCATCTCATGTATTTATTAAATATTCAGAATACTTAAGTACAAGGTGGTGCTCCTCTGTCTGTATCATAAGCTCTTCATTGCCCTCACCACAACAAGGAAACATACACTTGTAAGCTAGGTCACAGAAGAGTGGCTATAAGATAAAGGCAGGGCAAAATTAGAAAAGGACCGAATGAGATACAATTAGGAAGAAACAACCATGGCAACAAGCATATATTTCTATAAATAGATTATTAGTAGAAAGACAACCAAGGAAAGAGTTGGTTTGCTGCTCACAGAGGAAGAAAGCTGTCAGCAGAAGCTCTGTAAGATGTCAAAGCATTGGATTCGTTTAGTCAGTTTGCTAACCTCAACAACACATGGGTTAGTATCTCTACCTGGAAGAAGGAAAAAGACATTAGAGAGTAGCTGGATGTTTTCTGTTCACCTGGCCAGGCTGAATTCATCATGGGATACTTGAAGAAGTAGGTGAAATATTGTCAGGAGCATTAGCAGTTATCTCTTGGATCTCATGGACAGAGAATGATGAGGCCCAGGAAAAGGAAAAAAGAGCAATATCGTGGTCTTATTTAAAAGAAGTGAATGGAGGGAAAGGAAATTTCAGGCCAGTCTGTGTAATACTGTAGCGGCAGCAGAATTTTTTAGCTTATATAGTGTAGAGATACACACCAGAAATGGTGAGAGACAGGGAGACATAATGCCTTTTATTAAGCTAACTGATGTAACTTATTAAAAAAAAAGAGATGTTTCAGGAGCAAAAACCTTTTTATAGTAGTCAGGAAAAATATTTGAGCAAATAACAAACTACTTCAAGGAACTTAGAAGAAAAGAGAGAGGGAGAGATGAGCAAAAGCCAATAATGGATTTGCCAAGAAGTCATGTCAAACTATTGTAATTTCCTTCTCTGACAAAGAAGCAGACATGGCAGATAGAAAAGAATAAGTGCATGTCATATATCTTGACTTATTGAGGCTTTTGACACTGTCTCACATGACATTCCCTAGCACAAACAGGCTAGGGAAATACAGTCTAGATGAAACTATGAGAAGATGACTGCAGAACTGGCTGGGAAAAAGTCAAAAAACCCTATGCACTCAAACCCAGCAGAATGTCACTGTCAAAGTGAAGGGTACAGGGGCTGGGGACTGAGATCTGCAGCCACCTGGGGGTCTCCGCCCGGGTCTGCTCCCAGTGGATATTTTCATGGACAGCCAAACGTGGGAATGTGAAGTGCATTTCTTGCACCTGCAGGTGACAGAATTCTAGCAGGGCACAAGTCATTTGGGTGACAGGAGAATTAAACAGGCTGAAACCACAGCTAACACAGCTTACCCAGCACTCTAAAAATGCTGGTGTCTTCAAGGTCCTCCTGTCCTTGGGCTTAGCAGACCCTCTGAGCAAAAGGGAAGAATAATAGAGCAATTTTTTAGACTGGATTTACATGTTTGAGGTTACTCTAGGTTCAAGAAAAAATGTAAACCACAGGGGGAGCATATGGGTTTGGATGGGACTTTGGGAAAATAGACATGAACCAGGTAAGAGTCTGAGTTCAGCTGGAGAGGGGCTAGACCAGGAGGTGAAGAGGGGCAGAAGATACATCAGCATGGCGGGAGGCCAGGCGCCGGTTCAGGCAGAAAATCACTGTATTTGTAACTAATCACAATTTCAAATACTGTTACCTAGGAGCATGTGTGTGTGCACGTGGTTATGAGATTGATAAGCCACAAGACCCATGTATCTCAAACTCAGGCCAGTTGCATGTGTACAGGCATCACAGCTCAACCCCACTTCCCTGCAGGTCTGACCACACATGGCTGTGCCCATAATGGCAGACAGCTCCTTCTGGGCCACCACAAGCACCCACCTGACATCGGTCCAGAAACCCCCCATGGATGCAAGTGAAGACCCTGATGGGAAAGGCTATCACTGACGCTGCACTCTGCTCCAAAGATGCCCAGTCTAGTCTGTATTTCAGTCAAGAAAACCCCTGGATGGCTCCTAGGTAAACTCCTCAGAAGCTGTGGAAATCCCTTTCTTCTCCCTGCTGGGGTCTAGGGATCTCTGGTGAGAGAGATTTTGATAAAAAAACCTAAGATTTAGAAACTACCCCATGATGGAAGTTTGAGAAGTTTGGTTACACGATGTCTGAGAATGGTTTCATGCCAAATCATATTGAGAGTCATGGAAGCCCTGCTGGTGGATACACATGTAACTCCTGAGATTTGGGGAATGGCTTTATTGGGGTTACATCCAAACACCTGCTTGCAAATAATGCATATGGCAAAAATTGAGAGGACAACCCACCATATTACTGATTTGTATTAACTGTACTTTCCTCCTCTTTTTAATATTTTAAATGATCCCATGAAAATGTTGCTGCTGTCTGATGACCAAATGGTCTTTATATAAAGGCACCAGTCAGTCAGACCAATGGGCTGCAGAGCTATTGTAAAGAGGCAGCAACAAGGCACATACTGACATCCAAATAACTGGCATTTTCTTCTGGAATGGCATACTAGCCACCGTAAAAATTATCAGTGCAGAAATTATTATTGTAGCGAAGAGGCAATCCCTGAAAAACACTGTTCATTTTAATGGCAAATTACTGGGTAAGTCTCAAAGCTGAAGGGGGAACAATTGTAGCTCACACCATTCCTGTAAAAAATGGAACAGCTTTATAGCCCATGGGATGCGAAATTTTGTGTCTTACACAGACCAAGTGCTGCTATGGACAGCTTAGGTTTGCTCAGGTTGTGGCCAATGCAAAATGATTTGTAGATCTATTCTGCCAGGGAAAACCACTGCAAAGGCAAAGGGAGTGGGTAAAATGAAGGAAAAATTAAAACATATAAACAACCCAACCAGCAAAAACAACAAAAGGCACAAAAAAATCCCCTTAACTCAGAAAAATCAACCCAACTATATTTATGGTGGTCATTTTTCCTTTCCAGTCCCAACTGAGATGTATGATGGAGCCTTTCATTAGAAACTGAACAGCAAAGAATACACTGCAGAATAAACACAGTTAATTTGCAAAATCGAAGAGCTAATATTCTAAAAATATTTTTATTCAGCTAGTAGAAGGTATAACCTAGCCTCTGTTGATCAAGCAAGCTAGCTTTGCTTACCAATATTCAGCTGAATTTTCAATGAAAAACAACACACAGGAAGAATTTAGCTCCACGAAGACTTGGACAGGGATGCTCATCATTAAATTATACGTAACTTTATTACAATTATTGAACCAGACCATTACCTGCAGCATTTACTACCCAGAACTCATTGCTTTCCACAAAAGAACAGTAAACATTAGTAACATGGGCGCGTACATTTTGCACTAGATGTGGTGCCATGAAGCAAATTAATGAAGCTAATCAAGACGCCTATCTCATGATTGTTTTTACAGTTCACATCCAGCTGAGTTTATAGCGTAGCAGCAAGCAAGGAGTATAAAAAAAGCATTTCACAAAGGCAATTTGAAAATGTAATTGGTTTAGGTCATTGTCAATGCCAACAGGGGCACAAGTTTATAGGACAACTGGTAAGAGGGCACAAATACTACTTGTATGGAAACTACTGTGCGCTTAACTACATGGAAATTAGCGTGTAGTGGCAGGCTAACAACACAGTGAGTACCATATCATTACAAGATTATAGTCTTCTGAACCACAAGGCAAGAATACAGGTTATATGCTAATTAGTTTTGGATCTACGAAAGGTAATTATATGGCAATCTCCACGTAGTTACATGGTGTTTAATAGGAAACCCTATTAACTAATCATATAATTAAAGAGTAATTGCATGATACTCCTGCCCTGTGACATGCATGGTGGCCAGATAAATTAAAACTGATGGAAATTCACGGCATAGCCTGTTCCTGTTATTGGACTTTAGGGCAATACCATGTCTCTCAAGACACTGAAGTAGACAGGAAAATGTACAGCCAGGGGCACTTACCGCTCCCAATGCACAGACAATGGCACCTCATGTCCAGAACCACTGTTTGCTGCTACAAAATTACTAGGAAGGGAATCTCACCACGTTCTTTGGATTTGTCCTCGTCTTGGCCTCCTCTCCTTTCTGCCAAGCACACTGCCACACAAGAAATAAATAAGAAAGTTACTGAAACTCTCCTCTCAGACTTGCCAGACCCAGGACTGCAGCCAGCAAGGCCCCTCCGTTTTCCTTCCATTAGCCAGGCATCCTTTCCACCTGTCCTCAGCAGGAGTTCCTGAAGGCTGCCACACTCTTTGCTCCAGGCTGGTACTTAGACAATTTTTCTAATGACTCCTAACAGGTCACACCAAGTGACCACACCAAAGTTGCACAGCACAGCCAACTGGAAAGAGGAGGATGAGCAACACAGCTCAGCACACCGTGATGGTCAAACTTCAAATGGCTCTCACATAAACTGATGATGTTGCAAAAAATATTTCATTCCAGAGTGGACTGAAAAATTGGAATTTATTTCCCACAAAACAGCATTAAAAACCCAGTAAGTCAGAACCGTTCGGTCTTGTGTGCATCCTTTTATCCCCCTTTTATCCCTTTTCTTTTTAACTCTAGATTTTGTTTCATATCAAATAAAATTTTATATAGGGTTATATAATAGTATAATCTGTAGCAAAAAGCAAATGCAAAAAAATAAAATAGAATTCAACATCTCCTGCACACTTCAATTCAGTTTCAATGAATAAGCATTTTTCGAAAGAACTAAGTCTGCCCAAAAGTTTCCAACCATACATAATACTCAGCCTGTTCCTAGGGCTTCTCTAGCCTGTCACGGATGGAGGAATCTCCATTCAAAAATGTGAAAGCAAACGAAACATCAGACTAATAAACTGCTAAGAGCACAACATGCAATCATCCATGATACCACGGACTGTGAGAGGACTATGTGCTCTGTTTTAAATACCAAGTCCTGTTCTCTCCCCTACTGAAGCTCAAGCCTCAAAATTTTGCCAAGCCCTCCAGGAAGGAAAGAAATCTCCACTTTGGTTTTTGCTTTTTCGTATTTTCTTTTTGACAGACCTCATTCTGCCTGACCAGAGCACAGCACCAACAGTGAGTACTGCTCCACCCTCAGCAAGTGAAGAACAAAAGATGGGCACGAATACCGAAGAGAAGGAAAGCTGCTGCCAGCTTCACCACAGTAGAGCCCCATGAAAGTCTAAGGGAAGCAGTGGTTCAGTGCATCAGCGCAATGCTATTGCAACATCTATATATTTTGAGCTAATAATACTGTCCATAAAAACAGAATAGACAAAAGAGTGCAAAGGTGATGATCAGTGGAATGATTCAATGCAACCAATGCCCTGTTCTCACCTTTCACTTCATTATTTCATATTTGTTGACTCTTTGCTTTTTATAAAGACCTAGAGCTGGATTTATCCAACAACAGCCAAGGACCCTGGGGAGTCTGCACTTACTCTTGAACTGCCCACTGCAGCCTGAAGAGCAAGCTGTGCTGGGAAGGAAGAGAGCGCAGATAAGTGCCTAAAAAATAGATTAATTCGGTCTTTCTAGTATGCTGAGCTTATCTGACACCTTGGTGGGAGATATAGCTACTTGTCTTCCCACCTGAGGGGCTTTGAAGGAACATGACAGACTGGATCTGGCCCATCGTACCAGCAGACCAGTGATGCTAGGAAGTACCAGTGCTTTCACTAAGGATAGCCCACAACTTTTAATTGTGTAGCTCCTAGAAGGGAAAAGGATTAAAAGTAGGGGTGACAACTTTTGTTAGACAACCTGGTAGAGTGGAAAGGCTTTTGCACTTCTTCAGTTCTGCAGCAGCACTACAACATCAGTATGTTGAGCTTATACTGAAGCTTCTGTTTCCAATCCAAAGGCCAACTTTTAGGGTTGAGGGCTTGATCAGTTATTTCCGGCTCTCCCAGCTGAGCTCCTAAAAGATACTCTCTCCACCAGCAAACTTCACATTGCTCGTATCGTTGATTTGTCCCAACCACAACAAAGTACTCCCTCAAGCAGAGGCAGCCTCAAGCAACAGTGCGCTGCTGTTACTTACAGTGTGAGACAGGTGTATGTGCAGGCTGGTACCTGATCAGGCTGAATGAAGCTCTTTGATTACAGCCCATGGACCCTGGATCACAGAGTGCTGTATTTGGTGTTAGGGTGTCACACCAATGGCATGGCACAGTTAGCATGCCAAACAACACCATCTGCCCTAACTACAGGGCTCTTCTCCCAAGTAACGAGTGACAGTACAAGAGGAAATAGCCTCAAGATGCCCCAGAGGAGGTTCTGATTGGATATCAGGAAAATTTTTTACAATGAAAGGGTTATCAAGCTTTGGAATGGGCTGCCCAGGGAAGTGGTTGAGGCACCATGCCTGAAGGTATTTAGAAGACAGGTTGACATAGTGCTTAGTGACATGGTTTAGTGGTAGGGTGTATTTGGTTGGGCTTTTTTGTTTGTTTTTTTTTATGAAAGTTAAGTTGATGGTTGGACTAGATGATCTTAAAAGTCCCTTCCAATCTAGGCAATTCTATGGTTCTATAATTAGGGGGTTTCTTCATCTCTTTTTCATCTAACTTCACCTATATTTCAGTCCTACAGCTCCTAGTATAATCCTCTGAAATGCAGGTTCAGAGGCCATCATGAAGCTAAAGGGAAGGAGGGCAAAGAAATGCTTTCATGGCAGTTTCTACATTGACATTAGCGGGAGAGGGAGGCATCAGAAGGTGTGCAAGACATCTGAAGTATTCCCAAGTCTCAAAGTGAGTTGGACTTCCTGGAGCCCTGAGCACCTAATGGTGGTTCAGAGAGAAGAGAACAAAGGCCTGTGCACGTCAGGAAAGTTCCCCGAAAGGGAATGTGACAATGAAAAATTATGTCCAATTCTGAAGCATTTTGGCACTGAAACAAGTCTGCTGGGCCAGCATGTTCACACTACACAGCAGTTCCCACGTGTTCAGCATTAAATGGGCAGCTTGCTAACTAATAGTCCCTTAAGAGCAGGGGAATGTATTAGCATATGGACTTGGCATTCACGTTAGTCAGTGCTGAGTCAAATGTCTGGACAATTAAGTAAAGCTAAGCAGCAAGCATGAGGAGCTCACAGTATTACTTCAATTTAAAGATAACAAAGACTTATTAATTAACAGCAGCGATTACTAGAGTAAAAGAGGTTATGAACGTCTCTCTTTTTTTTTCCACTATAAAAGTCTGCATAAAAGTCTGCATACTGTGCTGATATTGTCACTTTTCAGAAATGCAATTCCATTTTATTAGCATACAGAAAAAATAAGCTTCCAAAGGGGATTATGGTTATTAAAAGACACTGGAGTGGATAGATGATTCTCTCCCTCACTGCTTCTCTTTCCACCACCACTGGAAGCATCATGGCCCAGTCTCCCCACATCTACTTCAGTCACTGTGCAGCTCTGGGTCCCTGCTTTCAGCAGCTGTGGATGTTTGCCAGCACTGCAGGACTGTCATCCCCCATGCCAGCATGGAGGGAGCTGAAGAGGGAGCAGCAGTTTCCTGAGCTCCAAAAACAACTTCTACCCACTGATCTGATCAGCGTTTCAAATCTCCATTATCTCACAATTTATTGAATAGTTATAAAACCTCCAGAAGCCCTGGGGTTGCTGTGACTGAGAAGTAGCCAAGCGTGTGGCATGGTTGACACACTGGAGGGAAGGGATGCCATCCAGAAGGACCTTGACAGGCTGGAGAGGTGGGGCCATGCAAACCTCATGAAGTTCAACCAAGCCAAGTGCAGGTTCTTGCACCTGGGACATGGCAAACCCAAGCACAAATACAGGTTAGGTGGAGAATGGCTGGAGAGCAGTCCTAAGGAGAAGGACTTTGGAGTGATGATGGATGAGAAGCTCAACATGAGCACGTGTGCATTGGCAGCTCAGAAAGCCTACCACATCCTGGGCTGAATCAAAAGAAGCATGGCCAGCAGGTCGTGGGGGGTGATTCTACCCCTCTATTCTGCTCTCATGAGACCCCACCTAGAGTACAGGATCCATCTCTGCAGTTCTCAGCACAGGAAGGACATGGACCTGTTGGAACAGATCCACCAGAGAGCCATGAAGATGATCAGAGGGCTGGAGCACCTCTCCTATGAGGACAGGCTGAGAGAGCTGGGGTTGTTCAGCCTGGAGAAGCCAAGGCTCCAGGGAAACCTTATAGCAGAGTTTCAGTATTTGAAGGAAATCTACAGGAGAGCTGGAGAGGGACTCTTTGTCAGGGAGCATAGTGAAAGGATGAGGGGCAATGTTTTTAAATTGAAAGAGGGGAGATTTAGGTTAGGTATCAGGAAGAAATTCTTTGCTGTGAGAGTGGTGAGGCACTGGAACAGGTTGCCCAGGGAAGTTGTGGATGCCCCATCCCTGGAATTGTTCAAGGCCAGGCTGGATGAGGCTTTGAGCAACCTGCTCTAGTGGGAGGTGTCCCTGCCCATGGCCGGGGTGTTGGAACTTGATGATCTTTAAGGTCCCTTCTAACTCTAACCATTCTATGATACTATATGTAATAAGTGTGCTCAAAAGTAGTTGCACCAAAGCCTAATGGAAATGGAAACTTGCTGGGCATTAGAAAAATTGGTGCTTTCCTGGTCTGCGCGAGCAGTCAGTCACCCTGGGCTCTCAGTGTAGAAGGGACATCTGACACAGGCACAAACTGTACAGGAAACTGATGGTGAGTTTTAACAACTGCCACTTGACTCAAGCAGTAATTTTGGGCCATACCTGTAAATTTCTATAGAAAGCACACTGACTCACTTGGCAGCTATGATCAAGACATTTTACTTGGCCAGAAACACCAACCTTTACTTGTTTAGTAGACCAGTTATTAATGCTCATGCTGTGAATGTGCTTACTCGTCTGTCCTCCTTTTCATACCTCTCTCTCCATCCTGGATGGAAGTTTCTCACCTCTTTGCCCTTTGCCACACACAGAGCCTGTTGTTACTGCGAGCTCTTTGAGCCAGAACTCTTTCATCAGACCAAGGAAGAGGAAAGTGAGAAGAAGTACAAACAGGAAAGCATTAAGTACAAAGAAAAATCCTCAGAAAAAAAAAATAAAAAAAGGAAATTCATACAGATCAGTCATCCCTTCACTTCTCAGGTTGCTTAACCACATTCAAGATAATGACCGAATCTGAGGACATTAGGAGCACTGTCAAGATGAGTGATTCTAAAAGAAGTTAAAAAGTTCACCAGAATTCATTATTGTAAACAAATTTAAATTTTTTAATTTTAAAATGTTAACAAGTCCAGCCTAAACAGGGCCCAGGACTAGGGAAACAAAGACACAGAGCCAGGGTTTGTAAATATTTTAAATTAAAATAATAATTATATGTACCAAAAAAAAAAAAGAAAAAGAAAAAAAGAATTAAAAAAAAAAAGAAAGAAAAAAAAAAAGAACAGTGAGATTGTATGTAACCCATGTAAAGTAACTCCTAGGTCTCAGGGTAAGTTTGACTCCCTGGATCTCTGAATACCTGATGCCAGTCTAGCAAGAAGCAGAACTTGCACTAAGAGATGCTACTGGCAGGGGAAGATTGCAGCACTTGTAACTGGAGGAACGAAAGAGGAGAGGTAGGAAGGAGGGGGAGGACAGAAGCTAGAGAAATGGGAGGAAGACAAATGGAAATTAACACTTGAAGGCTTCTTTTTACTCAGTCACCACACATTAATGAAACATTATTTTTCCAGAAGGTTTCCAGCCAGCTGACTTGGTGTCTTATGCATCAGGGAAACAGTGTATTGCAGACTCAATGTTATACGTAGTGATCTGCTTAGTACAAGAGTGGAAATTAGAGCAATTAAGGTATTGCTTAGAGTCCTGACTAGCCATTTAATTTGAGTGTCAGCAGGAAGACATTAGATGCAGTGCTGAGAACAACTGCCCACCCATCTCCTTGCCCCTGCCCCGTGCTCCCGCAGCTCCTCACCCACCCGGTCCTGCAAAAGTAAGTACAGAGCTTGCAGGAAGAGTTGCTATTCAAGGAGGACAATTTTCTGTGGTTGTCTGATGCCAGAGGGGATGAGGATGCTTGAATCCAGCAAAGTCCCTCATTTATTCACTCTGGTCCATCCAAGTCAGGAGATAGGTGAGCTCTTTCGAAGAGTCATTCTGTCTGAGATCTTCATTTGCTGAATATTTCTAGTTCATCACACTGGAGCCACTGCCTGTTTGCTGCCACAGGATGTCCTCTTTCATTGATTAGCCCTGTTCATAACTGTATTCATCCAATGGCCACGGCACCTGCACTAAAGTAGGGCTGCAGAAAGCTAATCATTTCTGTCAGCATTGAAGCAATAATTTAACAGCAATGGGGTTTTGCCCTGTATCTCCACAGCCTGCAATTTTACCAACTTCCACAATTACATTAAAATACTCCTAACTTTTTTTTTCTCTTTATACTGCAGAGTTTATTCTGTTGACCTCCATTGACACAAAATAGTAAGGTTCTAGTCTTCACAGCTGCAGAAACCTGTGAATGCAGTCCCAAATAGAGTCTCAAAACCAGTAGGCAAATGCAATTATCTTTTTGTCTGGTTGGTTGGCTAGTTTTTTAGTTCTCCCTAAGCAGATCATGAGTTTTATGCAGCCGGATGGTTTGCAAACTTAGGTTTGGCGATACCAAACTTGGGATCACTCCAAGTCAATATTAGCTCTTGACTTTCTGTTTTCACTTTCACTTTTGTTTGCCTGGAACTGGAGGTCACATCGAGATTGAAAACCACTTGTTTTAAAATATTAACTTTTTTGGGACCTTATGCTGACTTAATTTTAGACACTGACCTCTTTTTCCCCTGGAAATGAAGCCAGAAAAGGCCGGTGATGAGTGAATTCTCTCTTATAGCATCAGGTGGTGCCAGCTGTAGTCTGTGAGGGCTGTTGGAAAGCTGTCACAAGGAGACAAGGAACCTTTTGGTATCTGAAGACATCTGGCTTCAAGTTGGATAAAACAGTGTTTTCACTTGCCTGTCATTTCTCGTTTCTTGCTTAGCTTTAATTAACCCAACTTGTGCAAATACACCAAGCACTCACATGGTCAGCTCCTCCGTCAAACACTCAGACCTCCATTTTGATACCCTCCCTCTGCAATGCTTTTTAAAGCCATGGGTTAGAGAACAGACTTCAGGATTTGGAATTTTCCATTAATTCACATTATGCAGAAAGATCAATATTGAGCAAATGTCCAGATGCCCTGACAGGCCACACACAGACTGTGCCAGCTTGATAATTATAACTTCCTTAGTAGGTATGCCATGCATTTAAGGAGGTATATCATGAATAAAGGCATATTGGAAACAGAGAGTTATAACCAGCTCAAGGAAGTAACCTTGAAACACAAATCAAAGTAGTAAAAACATAAGCTTTAACTAACAACATCTCAGTATGGAAAAAGAAAAACAAATCAGCAACAGCCATCAGAAAAATCTGGATGAATGGAGTGTTGCAGGCTAAGGCCAGCATCCTAATGCAAAACCATAAAGCAAAACTGGGTACTTGGTTTGCTTCTTTAAATTATTCAGAGTCAATGGTGACCTTCCAGGGTTTGGTTCCCTGATCAGCATTTCATTGTCTCATTGTATTGAAAAGATGGTTTTCTTGACCTTTGTGAAGTTTCCCCTTTTGTGCACTCTATGGTATCTTCACAGAAAATAGAGATATCTGCAGCAGATACAAAGATGAAAAAAAATAATTGAACTCCAAACTACTTTCTCACTTCCCCAAGAAGAAAAAAAAAACCCACTCTCAAACATAAATTCTTAATGCTTTTTACAAAAAATAATCATTTATTAAACAGCATGTGCTTATTAATAAATTACAAGGCAACCAGATAGATGTAGAAGTCACTTTCAATGTGTTGTTGAAGGTGTTTATGCTAATGAGAATAAGCAGAAGCATTTTTAGTTGTTTGTTTGCATGGGGAAAATACTAGAATAAGGCCGTGCCAAGCAACTCTGAAACAGCAATAACAACCTATTGTTGGTAAAGAATATCTGGGAGTATTTGTATTCATACAAACTCAAAATGACCTTTGCTCTTTAGAAGTGATTTCCACTCACCGTTTTCCAAACCATTTGCTTGGCAGCGCCCTAGTCTATAAAAATGTATTTCCATCCTCATGAGTCATATCTAGACAGCTGAATCAATGTAAATAATATAATTTTAATTGTTCTGTGAGAGCAATATGAAATCACAAACATTGTTCTTCATTTGCTAACTCTGGCATATCAGAAAGGGTAACCGGGCATTTAACCCAACAGGAGGTTATCATCATCATGGTGGTGAGGAGAAAAGAACATTCCTCCTACCAGAAGGAATACGAAAGTCAAATTCTTTAAAAGTGCGTTGAGGTAGGGCCTTCATTTAGTTATTTTAGCATAACAGCTGAAGAAGATATCTCTTATCTTACATGTCCTTCAACAGTACATTATGCTCCCCCAAACAAACTCTGGGTTACCAATGAAGAGCGTACCAAAGAAGGGACAGCAGGAACTTCCACTGCACACTGGAGAAGGCAGTGACACCAACAATGCCCAAGTGCTGTCATTTAGCAGGATGTTTCTAGCCAGGTCTATGTGCAAAGTAAACACAAAAGCATATAGGTTTCAAGTATTACTAGGCACAATACATAAATAAATGTACCAAGTATTGTGTCCTTATATGAAAGCAGCTACACAAATGCCTCATTGTCGTACATGCGCTGAAATTATAGGCACAGAGGAATCTGGACTGAAAAAGCTTCCAAACAGTTTGGGTAATGTGGTTTACATCCCTTCCTAGAGAAAGGTTTACAGCTCTTCACAGGCATGCAGTTAGTTCAGACCTGTTAGTTCCCTGGAGCAGGGATTCTTTTGTATGCCAAATTTGAGTATGTGGGTATTTTCTGGAGAAATATTATACCTTCTAGGTATGCAGGCATCAAGGATTCAGGATGCAAATGAAAATGATATCTCTGTACAAACTGTATTTAAAGTAGTTGTATCAGAGACTGAGATGATTCTATTCCTTCTGTGTATTTTTTTAACATTACAAAATTGGGCTAAAGCCAAATTTTCCTCCTCCTGGTGACAGCTACCTAATCCAAGCTGTGATCTATGCCATCTCCTTGTATTTTATTTTAGCAATATACCAGAGTGGATTTCTCAGATGACACATCTACCAATTTTCCCTGCTTCTGCTCTTAACATTTGTGACAAACCTATTTGTTTTGTAGATCTTGGGGGAAGACTCCAGGGGCATCTGATCAAGCTCTCTCAAAACTAGACAAAGATACCCAGAGGTTTCAAGGCAAATCTCTTCTTCAGTACACACTGAGGAACCTTACCCAGCCACACCAACTGTGCTTTAAAATAGGGGAAGAGAATTTCTCCCTTTTCTTTTTTGAAACTCAATATTAGCATAAGCTGGGTGAAAACAATGTTGTTGCAGATGTAAATTGCAGCATATCCCAAGATGTAAATTGGATGCTTTAAAGAGAACATTACAAAAACATAGTCACAATCAATTAGTTGGATTTAGAAGCAATTATATGTGGTATATATCCTATCATTATATATTTAGCAAGAGATCTGAAGCAATTGCACACCTATTTGTTTTTGTCAAAGCCTTTCAAATTCAGGCATGTAATTGGAAAGCAGAAATAATTTTAACAATGACCCGGTATAACAACATTCCAAAATTTGGAAGAAAAATACTTACAAAATAAGCTGTAATTCATTCAAATTTGAAAAGCAAAGCCTTAATATTACTGATTCTGTTTTGAGAAAAGTAAAGAAAAATGGATATGTATTTTAGAAAAATGAATTGATGTTTCAAAAAAAGCTTCTTATAAAACATTGTGTGAGGAGGCATTAAATACAAAATTATCAAGGAACAGAAGTTTCTGGGTATCTATCATGAAGATAAAGCCAAGAAAAGGGTATTTTCCAGTAAAGAACTAAATTAATGTAATCCACCTCAAATGACTAAATCACTTGGACTGGTGCATTTTGAAAGTCATCACGCAACTGTTGCTGCCGGCTCCAATGCCTCCTACTATTTTGAACTAATACCTAAGACCTAGCTCAATGTTCTCTGTTGAATAATTGAGTCATTTAAAGCGAGCAGAACAAGGTAGGAAGGAAGGAGGTTTGGGTTGTTTGGGTTATTTTTAAATAATGAAAGCCAAAAGAAAAGTCAATGAAGAGAAAGTTATTGACTTCTGGAAGGGAAATTTTTTTATGAAAAGAAGTGTTCATTTTTCTTGTATCTGCCTCTCTGCAGATGCAGTTTAAATGTTTTGTGTGATTAGTGCAAAGAAAAAGTTCAGTAAATTTCTAACAAATACAATCTGATTTTTTAATCCTATTCCTATCAAAGATAATTAGATAATCACGAGAAACAGCTACTTCATTTTTGTATAGCCACGTGAAGAAACAACCTTGCTGAAGGAGCCCAAGGAATAGGCAATGGCAGACATCCTACCCCAAAGTTGTCTGCGCTAAGCTGCTGAAGAGTTTAGCACCATGACCTTACTCTGATGTTAAAAAGGTGACTCTACCTGACACAGCAACTAAACGTATTTGTGATCTGTAAGATCTTTGAAATGTAAAATCAATCTTAGAGGCAAAAAACCTGCCCCTTACTTTCTTTTAGATCAGTAAAGGCTGTTACTTCATCCCCAGTAATAGTAACAACCCCAACATCCCCAATAATAGAATAGTAACATTACAGTGATGAGAAGAAACATCCCCTTGTTTTGGGAAGTTATGGCAGGAAGGGTGATTCTCACAGTCATTGTGAGAAAAAAAAATGTGATGTTTCTCTTTGGAAGAGAGGACCCAGGTCAAATTTCTAAACTTGGGAATTACTGCCTTGGTTACATTTGTGAGAGCTTCCCTGTGCAACTACAACTCATTACACCTTCTGCTCTCCTTCTTCTTTGCCTCCTAGTGAAAACCACACATCTACAGCACATTTTGCTTTAAACAAAACCCATGCACATCTCCAGTGCCTGTATATCTGTGCACTCCTAGGACTCACCTTTGCATGCAGAGATGTGTCTCTTGCTGAAAACTACCATTGCCTTCCCCCGCCATCAGTGTGGCACCTGAGCAGATCACACCTGACACACACACAGCTCTCACCAGTCCCAAGGAAGAGGCAGGCAGCACTGGGCAGGGCATGAAAGGGATCTGTAACATCTGGATTTGATTTATAACTCACTGAGAATTAAAGGGTGAAATCCAGAAGGGAGTAGCAGGGTTGGGCTGTGCCCTTATGGTGGGGCTCTAAGAGTCGAGTCTTGCTCAGCCTGTCACTGAGTCCCAAAGCTGGTAGCCCATTCCCACAGACTATTCAATCTTCCAAGGTGTTGCTGGGTTGGGAAAATTTCGCATAGCAAGAAATGTTCAGAATGCACAGTCTCCCACAGTATCTTCCTGGAGAAACTGACTGCCCATGGCTTGGAGTACTCTCCACAGGGTTAAAAACTGGCTGGAGGGTCGGGCTCAGAGAGTGGTGGTGAATGGAGTTAAATCCAGTTGGTGGGCAGTCGCGAGTGGTGTCCCCACTCTGAGGGGACAGGGGACAGAGAGGACTGAGGACTCAGTATTGGGGCCAGTTCTCTTTAACATCTTTATCAGTGATCTGGATGAAGGGATTGTGTGCACCCTCAGTAAGTACACAGATGACACCAAGTCAGGTGGGAGTGTTGATCTGCTCGAGGGTAGGGAAGGCTTTGCAGAGAGATCTGGACAGGCAGGATTGATGGGCCAAGCCAGTGCTATGAGGTTCAACAATGACAAGCGTTGGGTCCTGCACCTGGGTCACAACAACCCCATGTGGCACTACAGGCTTGGGGAAGAGTGGCTGGAGAGCTGCCTGGCAGAAAAAGACCTGGGGGTGTTGGTCAACTGTCAACTGAACATGAGCTAGGAGTCAGCTCACGTGGCCAACAAAGCCAACAACATCCTGGCCTGTATCAGGAACAGCATGGTGAGTAGGACTCAGGAGGTGATCATCCCCCTTGGCATTGTTGAGGCCCCCTATCCAGTTTTGGACCCCTTACCACAAAAAAACACTGAGACCTTATCACTCTCTACAACGACCCAAAAGGAGGTATTTAAAAGACGGGTTGACGTAGTGCTAATGACATGGTTTAGTGATGGCTTTTTATCAGTTAGGCTGGTGGTTGGACTTAAAGATCTTAAAGGTCCCTTCCAACCTAGACAATTCTATGATTTGGTTACTCTATGAAGAGCACCTCACCTTTATAACTCTCAAAGTGAATTAAGGGGGCTAATTTTCCCTTTTCCAGAGAACTTGTGTTTGAGCCCCTGTATCAGAAGGAAGGGGGTTGGTCCAGGGTGTCTATTACAAACATCAACATGTACACAATGTCTTCCAGTCCATATCAGCATCCCTTTAGCAAGACTACCAGAAATAGGGCACCCGACTGCAACAAGCAGCGTGCTGCTGGGAGCCCAGAGCAGAGCAGCACTACGCCACGCTTGCTGTGTGTGGAGCCAGGCAAGTCAACAGCCCCACACAACTGGAAGAGCAGGGTTGGTACCATGGCATGTAGCGCCACTGGGCTGAAATCTGCATCGGTTTGCAGAATGGATCCCCCCAACAAAGAGCTGCTCATCTGCAGATGACTGCTAACTGCTAGAAATACAGTTAAACTGCATCTAACCCTCTGAAAGCAGTGTGATTTTCTGCTGCTGTCAGATCACTTGACATTGCTTACACCAAAACAACAGCTGAAGAAAACATAATGACAAACACTGGTAATGAGCAGTTAATACAAGCTCCAGGATGAATTAGCTTTGACAGTATTTCTGCTCTTGTGGAATCGCTACTTCACAAAAGTATCTTCTGATGCAGCTCGTTAAAAGAGCAGGAATGCTCAAAACTCCCTTAGGGGAAGCAACGCTTGAAGTGCACCCGGCAGAGGTCTCCTGGGAGAGATGACAAATCAGTGCAACTTTGGCAATGCATAAGCAGAGATGTGCACCTCAGATCCCAGGTCAGACAATGATTTTTAAACCACCTGCCAAATTAAAGTCTCAGATGTCTTATGGCCCAAAATGCCTGGAGGTCAACATTCAGCAATTGCAAGGGCTGAATCAAATTCCTCGCGTACAGTAATGCCGATAAACTGATCTTAATCAAAATGCAATAACCATCTTGAAGAGGCAGCCATTCATTGCTAGGAAACTTCACTGCTCCCAGTCTTGTCAGGCACTAACTGCCCCCCTACAGAGAGACAGAGATCTGGTTCTCCACAACACATCACGGGAGTGAAATCAGTTCTTACTTACTGGGCACAGAAGTCATAATATTTCTAATTTGCAGAGAGATCACTACTCTTAGAGTTTGGCTTTGGGATGCAGGCAACTTCTTACCACCTTCTTAACTTCCTACCTACTACTTTTGCTACAACACAATCAACAAATCATCCTCTTTGCATTTTACATTGACCATTTTTTTCTCCATGGATGCCAGGCTCTATTATTTTATATTTCAGTAGCTCTAAGCTAGAGAGCACAGGTTATAGAAAATACCATTTCATATGCCCCATCAGAAACTGTAAAACTGCACCATAAATGGTTTGCTGAGTTTTCTTTCTTAGTTGAGCATAATAACCACTGCCACTTCTTGAAAAGAAAACGGTTCCTTTTGAAGATTATGAATAACACTCTCAAAAGAACCTGGAGAACAATAAAAGCATATTAGTTAGAAATGTCTTCACATTTTGCTCTAAGTATTGCTTGACAAGCACATGCTAGAACAAGATTATTCAAAATACACAACCATTAGTTAAAAAGAAACCAAATGTTTATTTCTTCTCCTATTTTTGCAGTTGAGCCCCAACAGAAAGCAAGAGAGGTACTGCATGCATGAAAGCACAATGGGGCATTTTCGGAATATTTACAGGGGGAAATAATTATCTATTTTACACCGTGCTGCAGTAAGTAATATTATTAAAACAATCAGTGATCAGTCTGTTAACAGGCAACCAGAACGCAATGACGCAAAAATATTAGGACATATTCAACCTAATTGAAGAATATGCAACATTGGCATGGATGAAATGTGCCCAGAAAACCCACAGTTTATCAAAGCCGTGTGGCTTAAAACTGCTGGTTTGCAACATGCAGAAGAAAGGTGTTCTTTGTGAACGGGCTGCCCAGGGAGGTTGTGGATTCTCCTTCTCTGGAGACATTCAAAACTCGCCTGGATGCGTTCCTGGGTGATCTGATCTAGGTGTTCCTGCTCCGGCAGGGGGATTGGACTAGATGATCTTTCAAGGTCCCTTCCAATCCCTGTGATTCTGTGATTCTGTGAAAAGGCCAGCGAAAATGTAAAGAGCTTCCAACTTCTCTCCACGTTCTGACTAGTTCCATGTTCAAACATAACATGGAAGGCTATTTCCCCCTACCATTTTATCCAACCTCTGTTATCTCTGTGTCCCACCAGGCACACATGGCAAATTGGAGGGCAGACATCTCTGCCAGAGCCACAATCCCCCAGCGCTCAGAGCTCTCCCCAACGGGACAGAGTTACCAGGCTCAGGCGTCACTGCTCGAGGGTCATTCCTGGTGCTGGTTTTACCTTGTGAACAGGTAACACTTTAGGATTGCAGGGCCACACATTGCCTACAAATAATGCAGCATCACTCAACCAGAAAGTAAATCAAAGCAAGGCACCCAGCCCATAACAACGGCCAGGTGCAGCCTGGTGCCGGGTAAGAACACGGTTCCCAAGTACTACAGAAGGCAACAGCCCTTCTACAAACAGAACAGCAGCTCTGAACAGATACTGAGCAGCGCCAGCCCTGGCAGGGATATTGTACAGCCTGATAAGAAGTGCTGATACCCCACGGGGTAAACACGTCCCTGTTTTCCTGGGGAGAGCAGATCGTAACCTGAAGAATAAACATTTTGGTGAGTCACTTCCTGTGTCGGGGACATGCGAATGTACAGTCTAAAGGTTCAACACTGTCATCATTGAGGGTGTGACTATTCTCAACAGCAGACGACAGAATGAGTTTGGAGTTCACCTGGGAAGTGGAAATTTCTGGGGCACAGGCTGAATGCTGCTGTCTCCTCCAGTGTTGGTGCCTGCACACACTGCATCAGAAATCCGGGTTCAACAGATACGTTTTCACAATCCTTGACTGTGAAAATTAACTCATGTGCTTCTCCAGTGTCCTTTGCATTTTCTCTGCCACAGTTCATTATCGTTTCCATGCCAATGAAGCTAAGGTTAAAGACATTCATATACAAAAAACCCCCAGAGCTTTCTGTTGCTTGTGTGTTTGTGCTCTCGAGATATGTTTAGTGTCTGGCTAGAAGAGTTCCAATCTGACTACCCAAAATTATGTCCAATTAGCATCTTATCTTATGGTGACTGTAGTTCCTGAAAACTAAACAGAAAGGAAAGAATAACTCCATCGTTCGTCATTTTGTTTTGAAGAAAATTCTATAATCTCTCTTCAAAGCATGAAATTCCCTCTAGGAGCCCCTGCACATAAATCTCTTTATCGTTCCTTATCTGACCAACTGACAGCAGCAAAGTGCTGGAAAAGGAAATGTGAAACACTGTAGAAAAAATTGACTGGAACAGAATGCAACTTCAGGTTACTGCTGCACATTAAGCTGCTGTAGGGTAATTCAGTTGGGAATTCAAAATGACTCCCTGGTAGTTGGTATCAGCCAAGTGTCAGGAAAAATGATTTGCAGTGATTATACATCTCGTGATTGTATTCGACTTCAGCTCCTGTGGTAAAGACAGTCAAAATGCCAACTTTAATAAACAACCACCCCAGGACAGCACGTTATTTGATGTAAAACAGACTGACCAGCAACTGAGACGTCCTGTTTCTCAAGTAGCACTCTTTGGCATCCGGTTTCAACTATTCACTGGTAAATATATTTTTCAATAGCTTCCTTAACATCAAAAATCATGTCACAAGCGCTGACATCTCCTGATGATCTGCAGAGATCTGACAATTCTGTCCCATTGCATTCCCTGAAGCACCAGGATCAACACGTCCTCGGGGCTCCAGGAACCCCAGGGCACATATTCCCTGACTGTGCAGTTCTGGCAGAAGTGGGACAGATACATTCCCAATATTATTTCTGACTGTATAAATGTTTTATTTCCTTTCATATGGCAGTCACATTTACAAACTAATAAGACATCCCCTGCTCTGCCCTGACCCATCTGCCTTCACTAAAAATGTAATTCTGCTTGTATTTTTGCTGTGCCAAACAAATTCCTATTGCTTCCTGGCATGAGGTGATTCCAGGCAAACACCGGTATGTCATCTCTCTTCCCTCCTGTCACCTGCTACTGCAGATTCATATACAGGATTCCATATGCAGGCACTGAGGGTGAATAATACCTAACTTGTATGAGTCCTATCTTTTGTGAAAGTGGCAGACCTTTTCAGCCAGTGGAAAGCAATCCATCTCAACAGCAGAGAGTTCGTCCTTATTACTCCTGCTTTCCTAAAAAACCCACTTAAAAGCAAAAAATGAGAATATTTTAAATAAGTTACTCTAGCGTGTCCTGTTTTTAATGCTCACGAGCTACAAGCTCTTAATAATTAAAAGGCATTTTATCAGCAGCTTCATTTGGTATCAGTTAATATGTATTTCCCATCAGGGTAACAAAAGCAACTACAATCACCGAGACAACAATTACGATTTCCTTTATTAACCCAACAGGGAAGAAGGCGTTCAGCAGCAAACAGCCCTGTCATTTGTTTCTCTAGAGGAGTAACTTTCTAGATGTGTTACCAATAGTCAAGGAAAACCGCTTCAGAAAAGGAGTTTTATTGACAATGTAGAAAAATTAAGCCGAAAGTGAAGTAGCAGTTTCTGTGTTAATAATAAATGCATTTGTAAAACACGCATTTATAAAAACGTGCAAACAAGCAACAGATTCACAGGCTTTCCAAAAGCTTAGGATATTAAGGCACTACAAAAGAGATGCCGGTAGTGCTGGCACACATGAATAAATGTGGGTTTATTAGACTACGTTTTCAAAGCCTAGATGCTAGCGAGGCACATTTTCCCAGCCTTTTAACACTTGTTTTAAAAAAGTACGTCTCCAAAATAGCCATTGGGTCCTATTATCCTGCAGGAGGAAGTGGGGAGTGTGAACCCAAACCCTCCCGACTCCATCCGAAATGTAATTAATTAGAAGCCTCGAGGTATCACAGACAAAAGCCAGTTTATATGGAAATTCCTCCTCTAAAAAGACATGTGGAAACTTCCTGATTCAGCAGATAAAACAACATACCAACTCATCCTGGCCTGTCTGACCAGCCTACAGAAGCATCTCACACCACCCTCAAAGTGCTTACTGCACAGCAGGAAAGGGTTTGGGCTCCTGAACTTTTGTTCATTTGAACAGTTTCCCTTAATGAGACGTAAAAACATTTGCAACATTTACATACTGGAGGAACACTCCAAAAACTAGATCTCCAGAATATGGACTTGGCTTATTTCCCTGCTCATTTCTCCGGAATATGCAGCCAAACCAGGCTTTAACAAGCCGTTAAGGTATTTCTTCAGAATTAATTAGAAATAAGCATTGCTAAAATAGACCTGATTTAGTAACAGCAAGCTTACATGTGCGAGGAGCAAGTGTGAGGAGTGTCCTGACTTTCTCTCACAGAAAAGACAAAATCTCTGGACCACAGGAAATAACACAAGTTTTAGAAAATCCCCGTGGTATGAATGAAAACACTTCAAATAAATCTGTAAGGCCTCAAAACGATGTTAAAGGACAACAGATGTTCTTCCCCCCACTAGCTCATTCGAAGACTCACGGACTCCTCAGGAGAAGTCATTTATTTGCATTGATTAAAGTGGGTGTTCAGATCCAGACTCGTGCAAACGGAGACACTGAGAAGAGGTGCATAAGGAATGACAAGCCGTGCCTGTCCTCTTCTTGCTGTAAAAGAAAAGCCTCCCTGAGTTTGCGAAGATAATGGAAAAATACAGACCTCTGAATATACCTTTTCATCAGACTTAATATCTTTATAATGTAAAACAGAACCCACAGAAAAAAAAAAAAAAAGATAAGCCTTAAATTTAGTCTGAAAACTACTTTTGGAATTAATTTTTTCTTTTGTTGTGTTTTTGTGATAAGTGGCTGCCATATCGGTGCCTTGGCTGATATGCTGCCAAAATAAAATATAATCAGCATTATAACTCCTGCCATTGTAAGTCAATTCTGAAATTAAATCAGCAATTTAGATTCATCTTATTGTCAAGCGGCTTTAAGCAGGAGCCTTTCCACCTAACTATCTCTGCTAGGAAGCAGTTCCTCTTGAATAAGAATGATGGCAGCAATACAGGCCCAGATGTGGCCGTGAGAAACTAAAGAGACACGCGGGTAGCAAAATCCGAACACAGAACCTCCCGGCCTTTTCTCTCATCCATAGGCTGCTACGATGCCAGACATTACCTAAGAATGCATCATTTTACTCACAGGCTCATCTGGTAAAAATCATCAACAAAGCTGGGAGCGAGGATCAAAGCCTAGCCCAAATCATTAGGCAAAAGAAATTAATTAGCTGTGATTAGGACAATGTTCCATGTTTCTACCACAAGCTACACAGCTTTATCAGAAGAAGCAGTGACTGCCCCTTGATGGTCTGGAACAAGACTTAGTCAGGTGGCTGAAGACCTCTCCTAAGTTTAGGAGCTATGGATTTGAACCTTCTCAGCCAAAGCCAGGTGTAGAACATGTTCCTCACACTTTGGGCAAGCACTACAAACCTCACAGAAAAGCAAGGGTGGAGATCCTACCCCCACCAGTGGTATGTGGAAGGAGAGGAGCAGCACCTGCAACTTGGGTACTCGGCTGTGGGGCTTGTGCCAGTCTCGGGGCTGGGGATGCTCTGACAGCAGCTTTGCACAGCTGGAGTGAGTCCCGAAATGCCCTTCATATCGTCGCACAGCATCTACCGTGCCTTAGCCTTTGGAAATCAGTGCTGTAGCCTGCAGAGCCTCTCACAGCTCTTTACTCTTTCACCTAAGCAACAGAAGGGTTTTTCCTTTCTTGTTGCTCTCCTGCTGTTTTTCTCCCACATGCACTCTTGCACTTGCAAACCCAATATTATTACAACAGGGGCTCCAGGAACCTGCAAGATACTCCTACTGGCATGAGATTCACCCCTTCTTTCCCACTTTGATTGCTTGCCTTTGGTTTACATCAGGGGGCCCAATAATAGCCTGAACGAGGTTTACCAACAAACCAGTATGAAGCACCTGCCTCGGGTCAAAGCCTGCTGCCATCGGCACCCACAGCATCACAGGTGGGAAAAACCCAGCAGGGAGTGTGAGTCGGTCCAGGTGAAAAGCATATTCTTATTAGGGAAGGAGACTGGGGGGAGTGGGGGGATTCACCAGCTGCATTGGATCCAAGTGAGTCGAACTAGTTGGAAGCAGGTTCAGAATTACAAGGGGTTTCTGTTCATACACTGCAGATGCCGTGCTCCTGCCATGCTCTCTCTCTGCATTACCAGCTATTCATCACCATGATCACCAACCAGAGCACCTAAAACGGGTTGTCGTTTAAACTCAAATGGAATTACAGAAAATCTGACCTGCAAACTACCTTCTTAACTTCAAATTACAATTAAAAAGTGTGGTGGCGTTGTGACAAATGTAACACCTGAAGGATTGCACAAGGCATAGTCTTGAAGGCTAAACAGTTCACCATGACCTGACTGTAGGAGTACAAATTTTATAGCAAAATACTTCACTGACACAAACAATTCTGTACCCTCTTTCAGCTTCAATTTCATCAAAACCGAAACCTGTGAAGCCCCAGAAACGGCCTGTGTTAAGGCACAGCCCATACGCTCCTCGCCCGAGAAACAACAGGAATTATCGGCAAAGCCAAGAACTGTGGTCACTAAACAAAGGGCCTTGTGAAAGTAAAAATAACTCTCTGGGGTGAGGCAAGGCGATCCTGGGAGCCTTGCTCTGCACCTGCCCACAAGGTCACCTGGGACTGGCATTCCCCACTGTCCCCACTCTCGCCTGCTGGCCCCACACCTCCCCAACCTTTCACTCTCTTTCTCTTCCTGGCTGGGATTCTGCAGCACTCACTGCAGCTGGCAGTGCCACAGACTTCAATCATTCTGAGCCGGTAACCCAGGACCACAGTCATTTTGCAATAAGTCTCCACTGCTCCTGAGCCAAGAGCACCTATCCACACAGCTCAGGAAAGCCTGGCCCTGTCATTAGGACTAGCATTTTTAGAAAAAACGCAGTAGTACACTAGGAAATATCACCGAGATGAAAGTAAAATATTGGAGTTGAAAAGAGCAAACAACACTGTGTGTCAAGTCCGTAATCTCTCTATATAAACTATGGTTAAATGCCACCGTCTCCTGCTCAACCCCTGGCTGATCCAATCACCACCACCCCAATCCAATAACTTATATCCACGATTTTAGGAACTGCAATTTCAAATCTAGTACATTGACTAGAATTCATTAATATGTAGCTAAAAGTGCAGTGTATAATAAAAAAAAATATGAGTATGTGCTTCCATAAGATTAAGTAGCAATAACACTGTGACAATGCCCTTCAGTTCCTCTGCAGAAGGGGCTGGGAAACAGATACTTTTTCACTCATGAGAATAAGGAAAGGAAAACAAGTATGTTCTCATTTCAAATTTGGTTTGACCATTGCTATCCCTAAGTGCAGAAATGTCCTACCTGCTCCGTACAGGTACATACGCATTTTTAAAACAACTGACAACTTCTAATCAACCAGGTTCCATCTACTACATTGTGCACTCCTTCCACAAAAATGTTCATTGAATATGATCTTTCAGGTTGGCTGAGAAACTCTATTTAATCACTATAACGAGTTTCTTGATAAAGGCATTCAAAATAGTTCTACAAGGGAAAGATTCAACAGAGTAAAACCACAGTACTTAATGAAAAGATGAAAAAAAATGTAAAAAAGGAGGAAAAGTAAAAGGATATTTGAAAGTAAATGTCATCCTTCAACCAAACCAAGAAACAATGAGACAGTAAAGAAACGGAAAACAACCAACCTTGTCTCTGTATACTGATTGTTCACCCAGTCTCAACATTAACTTAGGGTCAGAGTCAGTCTCTTTAACAGAAGGAAAATAACAAATAACAAAGTTCAGAAAATATCATATTCTTTTGCTAAAAACCAGTCCGAAATCCCAGTTTTTCCACCGAAATTCATGATTACACTATGTCAAAACAACCACAGGATTATTCATAGACATGTATCTACCAACAATTAAAACATGTAAAGCAGAGGTGAATAAATAATCTGCACAGCCATAAAACTCCCTTTAAAAACCCAGTAAGTTATCAATAAAATATGGAAGGGCAGAACACTAAGCCAGCTTTAATTTTTATAAAGTACATTAGACAACTGAAAGGAAGTGAATATTTGTGTCGATTCTACAGGCCTGGGGTAACAGAATACTGAAGAAGCTGAACACTGATACAAGAACTCATGGAGGAGGGTGCGGGCGAGGAGGTTCAGAGATAGACTTGAAGCAAAAAATCAACACTTTTGGATATATCATTTACATGTTTAGAAAATCATGTAAGCTTGAGATTTAACCCATAATTTATGTCTAGCTTTTCCATGTAAATTCTGGGATAGATATTACTTAAATATTCTTAATGTAAATGTGCACCAACCTTTTACGTTGTATCACCTGAATAAGAAAAAAAACCAGCTACATCCAAATTTATGAATATTTCTCTGGAGCACAAGGAAAATCTTGGTCCCACAAAGGTCAAGAGCAGAACTCCCTAGTGTGGTAAGATACCCAGTATGGTATGGTTAAGGTGTATGTTTAAGACACCCGTACTCGGATTGTGTAAATGAAAAAGCCTAAATGTCAACTCAAACACCCAATTGTAAATGGAAATTCATTCCCTGAAGGCACATCTGTCACTTCCACACACCAACACAAAAATAAAGATCACAGAAATATAAGGCAGTAAAAAAACAAACCAGAAGGCCACGCAGTCTGAAGACCAAAGATTTTTTTACTTCAAAAATGTATCTTTATATTCAAACTCCAAGTTGGTACACTGTAAAAGGAATATGCAATCATAAATTTAATATAACTTGATCATTTGCATTCCTGCAAACACAGCTCAGGCACAACATCTGGTTTTCAGTGAAGACCCCCGTTACTTAGTCTTCTGTCTGGGTCCGTTATAATGCAAAGCAGTCAAGAAATAAGCCTCAGGCTCGTGATCGAACATTATCCAATAATGAATGAATTCGCTCATGACCCATCACAGGAATTCTTCAGAGTACACATAGATTTCTTTATTTTCTTTTAAGATGAATACACAAGAGTACTGCAGTTATGTAACTGAATTTGCTTGAAATTTTGCAGAACTTAAGGTCAGCCTGGTAGTCAACCAAGTAAAAAGTTAAACCAAAACTGACAGAGTATTGCAAATGTAATTTTTTTAAGCAGGACTCATGCCTTGGAATCCCTCTCATCATTCTGCTTGGCTGGAGCAGCTGTCTTTTATTCATTCTTGACCTTAAAACAGGACAAATGTACTTCATCCCTTCTTACTTGATGATATTACAATCCAGCAGTTGAATATTGTGTATTTGCATACTTCAGCCTCTTTGGACATGGCTAAATAATGATATGAAAAACAGTAAATATCACAATCATAATTTAAATTGTGGTAAATTAACTTCTAAAAAAGTTCTTAGAACTAAAATATGGTATCCACAGAACTAAGTTGCAGGACTCTTCTGTGCTGGTTGCACTGGAAGATCACTTTTTTTTGTACGTTTCAGTGATAAACACTTCAAGCAGGAGGTACTGGCAGTCTTCTTACTATTTCCTTAGCTATCTTTAGATAGGCTTTAGCCTGTAAAAACACAAACATATATTTAGTACCTTTCATTTTCTATAAGAAAGGAATATTTTATATCTTGTTAGGTATATGTTTTCACACACATTCAAAAAAAAAAAAAAGAAAAATGTTACAATAAATGAGTTTGATTTAGCCAGCTCTACATTCAGGAAAAATGATGTATTAATACATAAAATAAGTATGAGCATTATTTAAAATACTGGGGGCGGAGGTGGATAAAATGAAACTTTAGCATTATTCGGAGAATGGAACTTGACTGAACAATTTATCTTAACCAGCAAAGAGAATCAATATTCTTCTGGAGACGAGGTGTTCAGAAGGAAGGAGACTCTTTAGTCCCACAGGTACTATTAGTTATAAATTTCCATAGCCCTTAAGATCAAGATTCATAGCGCACAGGACTGAGAAAATTCGAGAAAGCAATGACAATAAAAACATTAAAAAAAAAAAAAAAAGGAGAGAGAATTCATTTATTATGGGCTACACTACAAAATTTCCTGTACAGACATTAAAAATTAAAGTATTGTAAGTATTTTCAGGAAAATATGTCTTTCCAAGAAACTAAAGCAGTTATCAGAAAGAAATAATTCTGCAACACTGGAATCCATACAGCAAAATTTCCCTCTCACACCACCTGTGGCATTTACTTGGGTGCTCTAAGTTGAGGGCAGAAGAGCACAGAATGACCCAAATAGGCACACTTCTTTTAACATCTTTAAAAAAAGTGACACAGCTAGGACCACACACAGGCTAACATCAAATATTCATAAATTTAGTGTCAAGAGATATGTACAAAAACACTGCCTAAGGTCCAACACAGAACAAATCACAAAATGAAACCAAATAATTCCTGTACCGAGCTCAGCCACCTGTAGTTGAAATGGAACATGCTTTTAGGAAGGTCTCCAGTCTTGACAGAAAGATTTCCAATGAAAAGAGTACCTTTGTGTGTGTGTATATATATCTATCTATATATCTTGTACATCGTTCCAGAGGTTGATTACTTCCTTTGTTAAAAATGTACACCTGATCTGTAATTTGAATTTGTCATGCTTCAGTTTCCAGCTGGTGCATCATGTTCTGTGTTTGTCAGTACAATAGAAAACTCCCTGCTATTCAGCTGCTTCTGCTCTGTTGGACTGAAACCACGGTATGTCTCCACCTCCTCATGGAGTCTGCCTATGGAACCCCCAGTGGCAACGTTCCCCATTTTCCTAGAAGGAACTACCAGAACGTTCCCTGTTGCACCAATCTCTCCTGCCTCCTGCAGCACTCGTAGATGCCTCGTAACCTTGAGTTAGACCTTGTATCCCTGATGAGCCTTTAAAATAGCAAACAAGCTGACAGCTGCCTAAGGCCAGAACTTGCGGGGGCAAGAAGAGAAGGTCAGTCTCTCAATTGGGCCTCAAGCACCAAATGTCACTGGTCTGAAGCAGGTGGCAGCCTTTTGCAGGGCCAGGCACCCCCAACATTTCTCTTTCTCTTCCAGGGTTTGCTCCTGGCTTGTAGGGTTTTCTTTTCAGGCACTCCCAGGCACATCACCTCACAGTCTCTGGGCTCACAGCATGTTAAAACTAAAGTCCCATCAATTTCTGAGCTCGTAAGGAATGCAGACACTGCACTAAGATTGCTTTCTCCCATATGCATGACTTTGAGGCAAGAACTACAGAACTTAAGTTGCAAGCATGAAATTCAAACTTCTCCCATGGGTATAACTACAGTGCAGCTGGGCAGCACAGCTGTGCCCACGTGCAACACCCACCACAGTTAGCTGTTAATTCCCTGGGTGGTCTAGCTAGTTCCCAGTTAGCCACCTGCAGAGATGAGATAATGGACCAGCTTGAAATGAGCTGATTGAAGTCAAGCTGCCTTTGCAGTCAAGTATTTGACTAATCGGTGTAGGAGTGCTCCAGGTGGGAATTTCGAACTATCTTGAAGAGTCCCGCAGGCAGCTCCCACTTTGCACAGATCAATTCATGTGTTTTAATGAGTCAATTAACAACCTGCATGTAAAAATCTGGCCCCTTCTAGAGAATGCCCAGGCTGTTCCTGCTCCAGAGTGGACCAAATTGTACAGAGAATTACAATACACCGTAGGAAATGTTCCTGCAGATGCACAAACAGTAACATGGGACAGTGGTTTTGCACAGAGTTAAGACCGGAGACGTTCTGTACATAAATCAAGACAATCAGCACCAACAGATCATGCAGACTAGCTTAATTTTTCAAACCGAGCAGAACAGCAGTTCTGGGAGTCTCATTTGATCCAGCTGAAGACACCAATGGCAAGTGTCCTTGGAACACAGACTTCCATAGCCATCCAGACAGCAACCGATATCCTGCTTGGGAGACTAGATTGCTTGTGTGTTACCCTATGCCAATATCCCAAAAAGCTATTTTCCCCCCAAACAATGCTAATGAGGACCTGAGCAACAATTTCACAATGTACACTGACTCTTACTTGCCAAGTAGTTGATCTGTCGCTTTGTAACAGGAGGCATCTGGTGCAACTCTAGTATCAACCTAGCCCTCAGGTTATCAGCAATCAGTCTTACCTGCCAAGCACCCTTTTCTGTTTACCTGGACCACTACTTTGTATGTTGGACAGAACAGTATCTCATACACAGCCTTACAGAACTCCACCAGTAACCTGTCTTTGACAAAATCAACTGCTCTGAGCCTTGAAACAAATTATTCAGTTTTGAGTGAGGACCCACTATCAGCAACAACATACATCGACACACATGAAAGGTCTAAATGGAATCTCAGTGGCTGTCAATACGTTTTTCATTAAATAAAAACAACCCTACATGTACTGAATGTTTTCTCCTAGTCATGTTCTTTTCCACGTGGCATCTGTAGACAGAGGAAACAGCTCAGTTCAGCTGTTTACTCCATCATTACTAAGCAAATGAAGATGGATTGCAACTGAAAATTGATACTTCTTTTTGGGTGGAAAGCCAAAGGAGAAATAGTCAAGTATGAGACCTTATTCATCATTCACAAACATTTTCATTTCAATAGGATAAAAGTGAACTTTACAGATTGGATTTTCCCTTTATGGTTTGGAAGCTCTAAAGCTTCCAAAGGTTTGCAGACTAGTTTGTAGTCCTTCTGAAAGCATTTTTTTGCAGATGGACAATTTTATATTTTACAGTAACATATCAGTTAGCTTGAAGCCAAACACTCTCCCTGCTTCGAGAGGGTGAAGAAGAAGTGCACAAGAAGACAGAATTCCCTAAAAGCAGACCAGAATTGTTCATGACGTACAATGCCTAGATGGGTCTGAGAGCAGCACTGGGGAGGGCAGAGGCTGAGGTGGAAGGTGACATGCAGAGAGCCAAAAGAGCTGGATAATGGCCACATGAGATACTGCTCAACCCTCAAAACACCGGTACAATCATTGCCAGAAAACACTGCAGCACTTTCTAAATCACTAACCTCCTCAGGACTAAGAGGGCACAGTAGATGATGAAATGACTAATGACAGCATAGATCTTGGAATAGGAAACGAAGAAATTGTAATGAAGTTCATCAGGAAAAGGACTGAAATGTCCTATTTAGCCTAAATAATCAGAACATCCTGACTCGTTACTCTGTCATGGGATAATAGACATGGGGTAGATTTGAACTGCAAGTCTTTTTATTAGCTTATTCAATTAAGCCCTACAGTAATCCTAAAGAAATTTGAGTCTTTACATTATGGCATTTCATTCTCCCTAAAAATCTTACCCAGGAGGGGAGTATGCATCACTGCCAAGATCACCGCAAACTGACCATACAGGTCACAGCTGGCTCTGCCCTGTTCTTGTGGCTTTGCCTGACTCGACCTGCTGGTTTGCCTTTCACTGCAGTGCAGATTGTAGCCCACAATCAGCTCACTACAGTGGCTTCCAGCGTCTAGTGCAATGGCTGTGCAAATACAGAATACAATTTACCCATCAACAAAATCACAACCGGGAGGAGCTGCTGTCACATTTGCCTGCATAGAAACAACTTGAGAGCAGCAACTCAGAAAAAGCATACTGATGCCATCGCTTGGTTGTGGGCCAAGTACACCATAGAGTGTAAATCCTGGTACTGATACCTTCTAACTTCTATTTGTGATTAAGACTCCAGAACTAATAATATGCTTTATCCAGCCCAGCAAACCAAAGGAGAATCTATGGAAGTCCTGACTGGAATATCGAATTCTGTGGATGCTACTATACCTGTAAAGAAGGATAAGGTATTTAAATCTGCTTAAATGGGCTGTTAGGGGCTTATACTTTATTCATAGCTAAAGGAAACCAGCAACCATGAGCAACTAATCAAATAGTGGCTATCACAAGGACAAATACTAGACTTAGCTACCATCTGCAAGAAAATAATGATAGGTGGTATCTCTTGTTCGTATTAGCACTCTCTTTGCTCAACCACAGACTATTTTCCAGTTCAATCAGATTTTTAAATAGCTTTAATTTCCACAGAGATTGCTTGTTACTTTGACACCATGCCAACCTTCAGGGCGTGACTGGAGTTGCCCTCCGATGTCTGTATTCTACTGTGGTCAACTCAGAAGGCACTAAAAGCATGATGATAAACACAGCTTTAAATGAGCTTCCAATTCAGATAAAAGCTTCATGTCACCCAGAGAAATTCTTGATTGCTGCAAGAGGCCCAGAGCCTTTCCCACTCCATCCTCCTCTGAGCATTTCTACCATAAGACTCTTCTTTCCATGTATTAGCAACTCCTGCTAAGCTGCAATGAAGTCAGCCCAGCAAGAGGACTTGATGAGATGATAGAATCGTAGAATGGATCCAGGTCGGAAGGGACCTCTCGGGTCATCTAGTCCCACCTCCCTGCAGTCAGAAGGGACAAACCCAACTAGACCAGGTTGCCCAGGGCCTCATTGAGACCTCCCCTTGAATATCTCCAGGGAAGAGGCCTCAACCACCTCCCTGGGCAACCTGTTGCAGTGGTCCACCACCCTCATGGTAAAGAACTTATCCCTAATATCCAATCTAAATCTGCTCTTCTCCAGCTTAACAGAATCAGACCATAAATTATAACATGAAACTGAGGAGATGGGTAAGTAAACTGAATGCTTCCTGAATCGAATACCACAAAAACCAATCCTTAGTGCTCATGAGAAAGTTCCTGTTAATCCCATGTATCAGCAGTTCAAAAGTCAAGCTGCTTTCTGAGGGAGCCTCAGCTGGGAAACACTGCTAGCCCCAAGGTGCCATTATGCATGTACATCACTCAGGTGCCATTTAGTACATCAAAAAAGACATCCTGCCCAGAAAACATGGCTAAGTAGAACAGCACAATTCAAATGCAATACAGTAACATCCTTCCAGAAGAGTAAAGTATAAATGATGGTCTGAAGCTGCATTGTAGTATCTACACCATGAACGGAGGATTCAAACCTACTCATACCAAATGTTACTGTGATCATTCAGAGGAAGCCTTGAAGATAAGGCATATTATAAATCCTATCATGCAGCCTTCTTCAGGCTTTACTTTCCTTTTAAGGATATCACACTCTGGAGATGCCACTCTTTAAATGAAATTAAAGATGACAGCTAAACAACAGCAAACATTATTCGCTACCACTACTTTGAATTTTCTCCAACTGTTTCTTGCAAGTTTTAAAAGGTTCTACATTTTTGCCCTACTCACACATCACCCTTCCAAAGAATGCTACAAAAGAAGTCCTTCTGAATACAAATTCCACCTATCTCTTTGAATAACACCACAGTAAGGTCTGTAACATTTCTAATTTAATTGAAAAGGGATTTTTAACCAGACTTACTTTTCTCTGTTACGCCAGACTGCTGATGCCTTGTGCCCCTGCTTTCCACCTGGCTGGGGGCTTTTCTCTCCTCCTTTAGATCTATATGCAATTGACTGGCCTCAAAGTCTTTCACCAATATATCATAGAATCATAGAATGGTTACAGTTGGAAGGGACCTTAAAGATCACTTAGTCCCAACCCCCCTGCCATGTGCAGGGACACCTCCCACTAGGCCAGGTTGCTCAAAGCCCCATTAGCCCCTGGCTAATCTAAATTTCCCCTCTTTCAGTTTGAAACCATTAGTCCCATCCTATGGCTACAGCAATGAGCATGAAGCATATGAAATCTCCAAGGGGGACAAATACATTTCACATTTTTAATAGTGAACTAGACAGTAACAGAACCTCCCTCAAGAAGTATGTAGGGTACATATCATACACTGGTCTTCATCGCAAGCTGGATAGGATGACATTAAGATGTTTTCCAGCCACAGGTCCTGGTTTCCTTGCTCTAGGACAAGCTTGGCTCTTCCCCTACCCAACTCATAAATTCCTCACTGCATGGCATGTAAGTTTGTGCACACCTGCAAAAGGTTGTGCGATCTGGGGATCCAACACTCTAAGCTATATATGATTCATCGCGTTTGTTCCCTTTCATCTTCTCCTGCCTTCCCGACATACTCCACTTGATTTTTATGGAACAAGGAGGTGATATCAAATTATTTTTGATTAATATGTTCCAAATGTTTTCTATAACAATATGTGGCAAGAAAACCCTAAGGAACTAGCTGACCATTAAATGTTTCCCAGTAGTTATTTTTTTCCAAAAGCAGTCATCTTTATATTTTCTGCTATGAGGGCTTACTATCTCTTTAATAATGGAGAAGAGGAAGAAGGTGAATTCGAAACTTTCATTCTTTCATGACTTCTCTGCTGTCTTGAATACATTAGCCCCACTGAACCATAGAGGTGTATCATCTCTCCTCTACAATTCTTTGGATTTTTTAATCAGTTCAATCCCAAGACAAGAAGATGAGAGACAAGAGCTTGCCTCAGTCTCCAGCATTTCTCCTCCCTGAAATGCCTATCCCAACAAGACTTCCTAGCTTTTACAAGGTGAATGGACACACTGGCATAGCAAATGTATCATTTACTTGCTTGAGCTGCTTCTTTGATCTTGAGGCAGATGACAGTTTTGTGCTCAACAGTCACAGCTAGCCTGTCCACTCTACAGAGGTATTAAGAAACTCACTGCCATCAATGCTGTGGTATACTCAAAAGTTTCTAGCAGGAAGTCCTACAGGGCAACCACCAGCTGTCCCACACCTCTCAATTTTTGTCCTTACAGATGGAAGAGCTCTTAGGAATCTTTATTTGCCTTTTCCCCCAGTGCTGATATAGAGCTCACTGGGAATTTAAACAACTCATTGGGTGGGAATGACTCCACTGCAAGGCAAGAAATCATGTTTCTACCTCATTCTATGTTTCAGGATGCCTCTTTCAAACACCTGGTTTGCTGATGGTTCCTTCTCATGATAACTAGGAGCGTTCCCCTACATCTGAGCACGATGAAGCCACCTGGTTTCAGTGATTCCTCATTTGTTTTCCCTATTCTACCATTTTTGCGGTGTTCCCTTTCCTAGGTTTTGTCATCTAGTGACTCTCTCATATGTTTGGGTGAGTAAAATAATGAAGCCCTAGTCAGCTAATCCACCTCAACAGCTTGATGGAGAGGAAAAATGCTCCCAAGACTCTCAGTTATTTCCAGAAGGGTCTGGTAAGTCCTTACTGTTGATTAAACTAAGAAATTATTAGCTTCTTGTAGAGGATCTTAGATCACTCCCTGTTGCTGCAGTGTGTCTGCTCTCTTTCAATTAGACTAGCCCCTGCCATTTATGCTAACATGAGTACAGCAATATGCCACTTCTACTGCACGTACCAAAGTTCAGTCGATGGAGAGCGTTTTAGAAAGCCACAATTTAAACAACTAAGCTGACAGAACACTAACATAGACAATGTTACACCAAGAGCACAATAATCTTACCAACACTGTTTATTTTTCCACAGGGACTGTCTCAAGCTTTACCAGAAGAGAACTGCAGCCATTAAACCTTCACATCCTTTAGCTATGCACTCAGTCCTTTCCATAAGTACATGAGTCTTATGTATCCTGTGTCTTCCCTGAGGAAGAACTTTCTAAATTCCCACACGCACAATTCTACCAGTAATTTTCTTTTTTTTTTCTGGAAGAGTTGTTTTAGTTGGTAGTAACTTCCTTGCCAGTTGTGAAAAGGAAACATCTCTTTTCCACCAACTACATCTGAGTTCTAAAATAACAAATTTAGACAAGTTTGCTTACACATTTTAAAATGCTAGTGTAGAGTGAGAGCTATACTTTTCTGTATCAGCAAGGCAAGTTGAATCCCATGGGAGGTGTGTAAGCAATAAAAAAAAAAAAGTATTAGCTAACATATTTTAGAAACACCCTTTATTCTAGTCTTGTCAGAGCTTAGAAGGTGTGACAGCACGCTGGGTTTCTGAGAAGTCAATCACCATCCTCATTCCCCACTGTTTGAATCTGCTAGGTATTATTTCAGTTCTATGAGTCTGTATTTGATCTGTAAGTGTGTTCTCAAAAAAACAGCACTGAACTTTGTATTTAAAAATCCCTGTAAATTTAAGGGACAAGAAGAGAGATAATTTCAGCAGCTCTGCACACATTGTCCTCTGAGAAATTGTGATTGTTCGTGCATGAATAGCCACAATTTTAGTTTATTTGAGAAACATGGCAATGGGTGTCATGTATTAAAGATTAGAATCTGACTGCATATGACCTCTCCCACCATCATTTATGTGCTAAGAATTCATTTTTTCTTTTAAAATATAAGAGAACAACAATCATTTTCTGTCTTTAAAATGAGAAGCAAAGGGGGGATAAAGGGAATTTTTTTTTTCATTCTGTAGAGATTAGTGACATCTAAAAAACCCTCATTCTCTGAGGAGAATGATTATCGCACAGACACAATGGCAGAGAAGAATATTAAAAGTTTTCCCCAGAGTCACACGTATTTGTCAATCTTTATTCCTCTTCATATTTAACTTAATTGCCACAAATGGTGCTTATAACCCCTCCTTTCATTACCGAGAACATAGTCCAAGGAGGAACAGATGGCAACACAACAGACTTTCTTGTCTTCTTTAATTTTCAGAATGCTATCTTACATGTCTAAATTCTTAGACTGATAGTCCTGCAGGCTACAGGCTCTTGGCTATTATAGATTTTGGATTCTGGGAGCTGGGAGCCTTCCATCTTAGTTTGCTCAGCTGTTTTGCTTCAACTTTAACCTATGCCATGCATCTATTCACACCTTCGAACTGCTGATCAGACTTCCCAGATAGAAACCACACTATTGATTAGAATGATTCCTTTTCACAAGGATCTAGACCGAAGATCGCTACGTTATTCCACAGAGGATCAGCACAGGGCTTGCCAAGCCTGCAAAAATACTGCACTCCTGCAGAAATCAACATGCTGTAGTGCTGCTGCTTCTCTCTCAGAACAAAATGATGCATTACAATTTTAAGACTGTCGCTCTTCCTCCGGAATCTCAATCAGTATGTTAATAACACTGGATTAACAGTGTAAATCCTCCCCCTTTTTTTTTTTTTTCTTTTCTTTTAAGACAGTGGGAAGGAAAAAAATATTACAGCACGTGCCAAGCAATCATCATATTAGAAAGTTTACCAATATTAGAAAGTAGCATACATTACTTTAGCTCTAATTGATTTTACCATCTATTATCAGCATTAATCTCTTTGGGTTTTTTTAGCAGTAACCAATCAAGCAACAATCGAGAGTGAGGCTGCATCATGCCATATACCACGCAAACACAACGTGGCAGACAACACCCCACCTTACAGTGCCCAGCAGACAAACTCCAGCAGAGGAGAAGGAAAAGCCGAGCCAGGAAAACCTTACTCTATCAGTGTTAATGAAGTTTTATATGTGCAACTGCTTTTCTTTATGGACTTACATATTTGACTCCCCACCACCTCAAACAACCCACGTTTTCATTTGGCAATAAAATGTTATGGTAAATGCACCAAAAAATCCATTTCCCCTTGTGTGTAAAATGCTCAACTTCCTGCTAAAAACAACCCAGGTACTGACAATATGCAGGTTTTTTTCCAAACACCTTGTGATTGGACCCTATGACAGTTTCCAGGCTCAACTACCAAAGGCTCATCTGACAGTTTTAGAGGACCTACATTAGCTACAAGGTCTCATGAGGCTTGACACTGCCCTTCTTGGCATGGCAGAACCTGGATCAAATCTATACTACTCTCAATGTTTTGGACTAATTAAACAAAAGCAATCCCAAAGAAGCAGAACAGATGACCAGCATTTCACAATGAAGGGCCCAAGTTACCTGACAATACTACACTCTCTTACTTTATTTCCCTAAGTTACATTCAGATACAGGTTTCTTTTCGAAGAGCAATAACGAGAAGCGCTCTTCATGTGCACTGGGGGGAAGGCTTTTTGTTATTTCTAAGTGCAGGGCACTGAACTTACGGCATCACTTTGAGGCTGCGAGATCACAACAGGCTGTCCTGAATCACACGTCTCCCGTATATTAACATGCAGTGGAATGTCTCCTGTATCAAAAACACCATGACACACATATGTGAAGACCTAATATTTCTTAAACGCTTCATGAGAATAGCCATAAAGCAACTTGAAATCAAATTCCACTTTGGTATATTTTTTTAGATTCCTTAATTCCAAAAAAATTAGCATTTAAGATGAAAATTGCCTCCAGTAAAATTTCTGTACATCCAGAATCATTTATGCCAAACACATTTTGGACTTTTCATTCTCTGAACAGGCAGGACTATGCTTTGTAGTCATTTATTAGAGAAGGCAGTTTGCTTTTTTGCCTCTAGACTACACAGAAAAACACAGGCTGAAATACAAATTATTTCATGTACATAAAAACAATTTGCTCGAGTGTCAGGCAAATGCTCATCATGCAACTCATTGCTCAGCCCATCTCCTCATTGTATATTCTTTTCAGTGCTGTTTTAAGATTTTAATCACTGCTCAAAGACTTCTTTGAATACTTAATTTCCAAATAATAGCATTTGTCATTGTCCTTATTAGGCCTTGGATCCAATTAAAAGGTAGACAACTATTCAGTTCATTCTTCTTTCCAGTAGAAATCCTCTTTATAGCCCACTTTTATAACGAGCAGGAACTGTCAGAGAGGAAAGGAACTCTCTAAAGGAGAATCAATTAGCAGTTCTGTTCCATTTTGAACCTTACTTTCTGAAATAGTGTTTTTCAGTACCAAAGAAAAGTTGACAATCCCATGTTTAGTTCACTGCTACATAGAAAATTATGAAATGAAGACCAAATTTCTTTTAACAGATGACACAGCCACATTTTACATCATGGATGGATGCAGATTGAACAGCCTTCACCTAGTTCAATCTTGATGGGTCTCAGAAACTGTATCAGTTTAATCTGTACACTTTAGCAACATTCGCTAAACTTAAACCAAGGCCAGTGTAAATTACTGAAGTTCAGTATAGTCAGAAAAAGAAGCATTTCAAAAACTGTATAGAAATGTTAAACAGTTTAAGGGATAAAAAAACAGAACCAAAAGCAAGCAGGAATACAAACAAAACCCCAAAGTAATAGCAAACAAAAAAGCTGTGCTTCCGTGATTAGCAAGCTGAATCTTCGAAAGAACACCAATTTGTTATTTATGACAATTATAGTCCATTTCCTTCAAATTTAATTGTTCCTTGTTTGTTTCAGTCACAACTATTTTTTTTTTTAAGCATAAAAGTCCATTCATTTATTCATAAAAATAATATTTAGGGGTCCTTTAAAAGTTTTTTTACCCTTAAGCTTTCTTAATGGGATAACAATAACTTCGTACATCTCCCAGGTTAGTTCCTACCATTATTTTATGCAGGGACTAATCTTCACTTTTTTCCCAAAGAGGTTTTTTGTAATTAAAAAAACACTTCTTCACTATTATCTTAATAACAACCTTAGTGAATTACAGAAAGAATTGCCCTACTACAAAATGACAGCCTCTCTCTTTTCTTACACATACTTAAAAAGATGTGCTGGTACTACAGGACCATAACAGGACTCAGACGAGCAGAAGTGCAAATCAGAAGACAAAGCAAAATGCATTTAATTTAAAAATAAACCAAAAACCTTATAAATTTAGCAGAACTACAAAACCAGCAAAAGCACCTATGTGTGTTTGGGTGATAAAGGTTTGAGGAAGGTGAAGATTCACTACAAAACGTGATGGGAACTTGCCACAGTAAGTTTTTTCTGATAATAACTATTTCTGCTGACTGCAAAGAAAGGGTAAGTATTGAGAACAATTGGAATTTATGGTAGGAATTAATAAAAGTTATCTGAGAATCACTGTTGCTGTTTCTATTAGCAAATACAGTTTAAAAATTTAGGAAGCACAAAGGTCAGGGTGGTATGTACAGAAATTATCATCTCAACATTATGTATCTCAACGATATAGCTTTCTGGTCACCTAACTTACAAAAAAGGAAGAGAAAAAGCAAAATATGGGAATTGGAATTTCAGAGATAGGGAGAGAAACAACCGGTTTCTCAATGCAAAGTCTTTCTCACAAACTCTGGAACTCTTGCTTTTAGCGAACAAGAAGAAAACAAGATAATCCAAAGTACATGGAATAATGAACTAGACTGGAAAGCGCACTGCTGACTACTGATTGGTTTCTGTCATAAACAAAAATAAAGGAGGCACTAAATAATAATAAAGGCAGCCAATTCTGAGCAAATAAAAGGAAAATACTTTTCTATCCCACACATTGTTAGCTTGAAGAATTTGTCAGATGTTATCATGGAAACTAAAGCCTTGTCAAGTTTCACAAGAGGACTAAGTGCTTAAGCTGCACAAACAGAACAGCCACAGCTGTTGCAAAATATAAGCCAAACAAATTTAGAAATACTTCTTTTAATATACATATTTATGTATATACGTATATAAAATAAGTTCTCACGGCTTTGGAGTAGAATTCTAGTACCATAGGGATAAAACTTCCATTTGGGATGGATTAATGTAAAATCTGTCAGCAGTAATTCTTATAATACCCTATGTATTTTTATGTAATGGTCCTCCCTGGAAGGAGGAGCGTAGTAATCAGATCAAGTACTGTAATTCTAAATTTAACTCTTGGGGCATTACTCTTAATCTTCAAACTGTCAGTGAAAGACCAGACTAAGGTAAACTTCACTCTGTTTTTCTTAATTCTCATTCATCTCCTGCTAAACCTCACACCACTCCTAATTAAAGACAATCACGATGAGTTCTGCCCTCACAGGGAATAATGAAACCCATCTCTGGGACCATTGGCATGGCACGTCATTTGGGCTCGTGTGTCTAAACACGTGCTTGATTCAGCTGCTTGCAGAAGATTTGCATCTGTCCACACAACCCAGGGCTGTAGAAGTCCCCTTGGGCTCTGATCACAACTCATTATATATTCAGAAAAGTAAAAGATAGCCCAAAAGCATGTCATTAATTATGTGTTGCCTTCCTATCTTAAGTTTATGTCAGACCTTGATGTTTTTGTGTTGATCTTTCTAAGTGAGCTTCCTGGTTCTTTCTAATGAATTAGCTATGGAAAATCATTGAGATAATTATAGTAATACATGGAAACACATCATTAGCACATGCAATTATCCCATTTACCAACTTAATTATGCTGTGCTATATTCTGTAAATTTTCTTTTACTGGTAGCACAGGTTGAAATATGCTTTTTAAAAATAGCAATGTAATTTTTCAAATCAATGCGCATTTTAGCTTACAGGCATGTCAGATTGTTTAATCATGGCTAATTTTTGTTTTCAATAAAGATAAATTCTCTTTTAAAAGAACGCTTTGCAATTCAGTGTATTCTTTTAATCCCAACACTTAAATACATTCATTACAGTCAGCTTGCTTCCATACAAGAGCCACCATAACTTCATATGGGCATAAAAAAACCCTGCTTTAAGGGACTGTATTTCAATATTTCTTTCAATATGTAACAACTCATTTAATGTAAATGAAATAAATTAGAAAGTGTCAACTGGCAGGATTTAGGTCTGTTTTACAAGACCAAATAGAACTTTTGGTTATTTGTAACAGTGTTGTATGATCAATGAGTAATATCATGATTTCCAGGTAACATAACACATTGATATCAAAACAATTCATGTTCTGGATTGTTTATAACTCAAGAGAGATTTAAGATGCAATTGAAGAATTTTCATAGGCAGCTCACAACCTATTTACAGGAATGATCCTGATAAGGAACAGAGCATACAAAAATTGTGACATTCAACTACTTATTAGTTCTATTATAGGTGAACACTGTCTGAATATAAAGTAATCTAGGATTATGCAGTTTCATGCATCGGTTAATGCTTCCTTCATGCACACCATTTAAGTTTTCTTCAAAACCATTTCCATATCCTTACCTAAAATATCCAATCCAAGGGTTTTGGCTAGATCTCTGACACCATCAGCTCCAAAAATGTGTGTCTCATGATTACATTTGGGACACTGGAAAACACTCATATTTTGAATTAGTCCTAGAACCTGTTGAAGTAAAAGAAAGGAATGTTCAAACCTGGGATTCAAGCAGTGATATTTCTATTATTCAGCTCTGACAATAAAGAAGAGACTATCCACAGAGAATCAACAAAGGGTACTCATTTATAATGGGATGTAGCAGGAATATCAGACTCATTAATATCACTATCAATTCTTATTAGTCATCTCAGCTTCACTATCATCTGTGCATTATTTCTTTTTCACAGTTATAGCACTCAAAGGATTAACAAACTTATTTGTAAAAAAAAGTACTTCTTGTAGAAGCCCATCTTTCCAAGAACTCTCCCAGCCAGTATTTCATTCTTGAACCCTGAATACGGGGGAGAATTTTCATGTTGTGTCTTATAGCTTTGTATTTGCAGTTTCAGGAAACACAAAATAAAAACATACCATTACAAGAAGTGACACAATCAGAAATGCTTTTAAGATATTTTTGTAAGTTATCCTGTAGGGAAATGGTTTCAAAAAGAACCAGATTTGCTATTCTTCTGAAGAGCAGAAACACATTTTAAAGATCAAACACCAGAAATAATTATGTGAAACTAAGTGGCAAAAAACAGTATAAAAATCTAATACATACACATTAGGTATCTTTCTGTTGATGCCAGATGTTCAACATCATCCTTGCAAAATATGTCAAATGAAAATTTGCCATATCATGCACACAAAAATCCTCTTTCACAATGTACAATAATACTAATGATAGCATTGATCTCATTTTATTCACCTAGCAAACAGAACTGCTCATTGAGGCAGAGCAGAATTTCTCAAAGTGATGAAAACAACCTTCAAACACTATGGGATGAAATCTTCTACCCATCTGCTAATCAACAGAAGACCTGCTTTTAAGAGGTTCCAAGTTACAAAATTTCACTTTAAGATCTGTATGTTATCTACGTCACACACATTACAGCCAAGTTCTAAAAACACGAATATACATTTTGAAGTACAAAAAGCTATTACTTTATAGCCTTTTTGCTTTTTAAATCTCCCTGAGCATCCCAATTTTGTGCTTGAACAAGCTGGTCTAGCTATCAGCAGAGTAAGTATCCGCTATATCACCAAATTATATCTAAAAGCATAGAATCATAGAATCATTTAGGTTGGAAGAGACCCTTGGGATCATCAAGTCCAACCATCAGCCCTATTCTACAAAGTTCTCCCCTACACCGTATCTCTCAACACCACATCTAATCTACTCTTAAACACATTCAGGGATGGTGATTCCACCTCCTCCCTGGGCAGACGATTCCAGGGCCTGACCACTCTTCCTGTGAAGAATCTTTTCCTAATTCTTTATTCCTTTCCTAAAGGAATAAAGAATTCCTTTTCCTTAGGTCCAGCCTAAACCTACCCTGCTGCAGCTTGCAGCCATTCCTTCTCGTTCTATCGCTAATTACCAGCACCAACCTCTCTACAATGCCCTTTCAAGCAGTTGTAGAGAGTGATGAGGTCTCCCCTCAGCCTCCTCTTCCTCAAACTAAACAGTCCCAGCTCCTTCAATCCCTCCTCATAAGTTTTATGCTCCAGGCCCTTCACCAGCTTCATTGCCCTCCTCTGTACTCGCTCCAGCACCTTGATATCTCTCCTGTGTTGAGGTGCCCAGAACTGGACACAATACTCAAGGTGTGGTCTCACCAGTGCTGGGTACAGGTGGATTACCAGAGAGACAAAGGATATATCAGTGTTCAATCCAACCAACAAGTACTAAGTTATGTAATTAAGACTGAATGTACAACTTCTGGCACCAAAACTGAAAATAAAAAGCATGTTATTTACAATATCTTAATTAAAATTTCCTTGTATCTAAGCTAAAATCTATCAAACTATTATCACCTGTTTTTCTATACCTCTGTAATGTGTTTCACACTACTTTCTAAGAAATATTCCTTTATGTACATAAAGCTTCCAGAGAGTTGAAAGTAAGGAACATTTTGAGGAACAGTACCAACAACAAACAAGCAAAGAAAAAGATTATCTACTTGTGATTTAACACTAGAGACTTTCCACATTTCTTGCTCTCCCTCGGCAACTGCCAGAGGACCAAGAGGAACAAGTTTCTATTTACTGGCACGTTATTACAGGTAAGTTTCTTGTGTAGTTCTTAAACTAAGAGAGACATGGCATACTACGTGCCCGAGGGTTGTGCCAAGGTGCAGGGATGGTAAAAAGGGCTCTCTACAACTACAGTCTCCTGTGGGTCACCTCTGAGCAGCCATCATCCTGCTCTCCTTAAACTGAAGTCATGGAATTTCCACTGTGTCACTAAACCTCACAACACCGGAAGGAGTATTATTTCACAAAAGATAAATAATATTTTAACTAGGGTAGAGGGGAGCCATTTTCTGCAGCACAGGAAAAAAAACATTGACGTTTATACTTTACACGAATTAAGTCATCTTGGGGTTTGAACTTTCTGTTCTTCTCCAAGAAGTCACACACCATTCATGATTCAGCAAATTCACAAAGAGAAAGTTACGTAGTCTCCTATTATTTTGTGAATAGGTAAGGTCCTCTTAATAACTAAGACACTGCTCTGACACAGTTAATGCAAATGCTGAGATAGGAGCTGTATCCCCAATGCCAAAACAGTTTTAGAGGTCTCATTCACTGTCCATTTTGTTTTCACTGCAACAAATCTCACTAAAAGCATTACACAATCATTTTTCTTTTTTCAGTGTTGTTTCTGTCAGCCAATGAGTAGCACATATTTATTAATATATAATTATGTTTCTGGAATATGAAGAATTTTTTTGACTCTTAAGTTGCCAATTATAAACACCCAGTTTAACACAGAATCTGTGCAAACATACACAACTTTAGTCCTGGAGTGTATTTTTAGCATGCATGTTTCTGCAGATATATTTACAGAAGGAAAAGAGTTCACTAGGATCCTCAGAGCTTTTAAATCTACAAAGTAATAGGTCTTGCTAATGAAGTCAGTAATAGCTCTCATTTTCCTGCTCAAATAATAGATCTGGAAAAGCTTCAAAGCAGCTGTTACTGTCTACACAAACTATCCTGTAAGTACGTGTGAATCCTATTCTACTGCCTAGAGACCTCCTTCCCCTGTACATCTCTTGCCAAACTCGGCTCAGTAATGACATGAAAATGAGGATTACGAGATGCACCGCCATACAGGAGCGAACCTACGGGACTAGAGGAGAAGACAGTTTCATTTAGTCAAATCACTATGTGAAACACTAAAGAGACATATAACAAGAAATAGCAGGAAACAAAGAAACCTTTCATTATAAATTATTTGCACACACACTGTTTCTGAATGTTTACATGTTTCTTATGCACAATTAATCTTTCAATTACACAACAAAACATAGCAAAATCCAAATGTACTACCTTCTAAGTTAAAGGAAATATGGCAAGAACTGAAAGCCCTCTGTCTGTACACAGGGAGACAATTCCTGAGAAACTCACTCACGTCCTTCACTGTACATAAGGATGGATGGTGCTGAGGTTCAACTCCAATCTGACGGGGACTAAAGTGGTCAGGGTGACAGTTCTGTAGTCTGCCACCAACACCCACACACAACCATCACTCAGTCACTTGACGTTTCAGTGCTTCAAGTAAACGTGCACAATAGTATCTATCTCCATCTTCCTACCTTTCTCCTTTATTACAATGAGCTTTTTTTGTCTCTAACTTCCACTCCCAATATGAAACTATATAATCTCAGCTGGGTACTCTGGATACTACAGAAATACCTAAGTGCATAGCCAAATAAATGATTTTAGAATCATAGAATCATAGAATCATTTAGGTTGGAAGAGACCCCTGGGATCATCAAGTCCAACCATCAGCCCTACTCTACAAGTTCTCCCCTACACTAGATCCCTCAACACCACATCTAATCTGCTCTTAAACACAGTCAGGGAGGGTGACTCCACCACCTCCCTGGGCAGCTGATTCCACTGACTGACCACTCTCTCCGTGAAAAATTTTTTCCTAATGTCTAGCCTAACCCTACCCTGCTGCAGCTTGCAGCCATTCCCTCTTGTCCTGTCGCTCATTGCCCGTGAGAAGAGACCAGCACCAATATCTCTACAGTGCCCTTTCAAGCAGTTGTAGAGAGTGATGAGGTCTCCCCTCAGCCTCCTCTTCCTCAGACTAAACAACCCCAACTCCCTCAATCGATCCTCATAAGCCTTGTTTTCCAGTCCTCTCACCAGCTTTGTTGCCCTCCTCTGTACTCGCTCCAGCACCTCGATATCTCTCTTGTGCTGAGGTGCCCATTTTAGTACATCTTAGAAGGAAACACATAGCTGAGTTTACATCAGCAGTTTTTTGAAACCTGTGAAATCCACAACACAACCTTCCAAAACAAGGAAACTACAAATTTAACTAAACCTCTGTCTTTTTCTTTCAGGGATATGATTGATAAGAATACACCATACTGAACTGAACTCAATTTCAGCAGGTGAAAATAGGCAATTTTTCCTAAATCCTCAAACTTAGTGACATTTTTTGTTACCTGCCCAGAGCAAGCCTCTGGGATGCAGGAAAAGGATGGCCGAACTCACATAATGGGTGAGAATCTTGAAACTTCTTGTGATAGGAGTCAGCAATACTTTGCAAACTCCCTCCTTACCAGGTGGGCTCCACTTCACAGGAGATGACACTCCTCTTCTAATGACTATGGCCTAAGGCTGAAAATAAGACTTTTTCCATCGTAATCCTGGCTCTAACGCTGACTCTCACTGCCAGCTTTTTGGCAGTTCATTCTACTCCAATTTCAATGTAGTAAAGGACAAACAATGTTAACAACTGTGACACTAGTGTGGTAACACAACATATGTCACTTGAGGCTTTGGTAAGTAATAACTGGGGTGGGGGGGCAAGGGGAAGGTGGTGTACATGTGCCTATAGGTATACAGGAGAGACTCTTTGCAAGTGCTTTCTTAAAGATTAGATTAGATTAAACTTATATTTTAAAAATTAGAGTTTTAGAGGTCAATTATGCAATCAGGATACACAATTTTAGCACAGTCCCACAGATTCCACCTCTTAGATATAAAAAACTCAGGTTTGAAGTCGTCCATCAAAAACTATGCACCACAACTTTCTTTAGTTCCTCCAATTTAGTTGACACTGAGAAATATAAGACAGAGGCAGGAGCTGCTGTAGCCCTGCTGTAAATGATAGGTCTGTACAGCTGTAGGTACAAGGTTAGAATATAATGAAGCAGCACCGGAGAAAAGTAAGAACTACTGACTGGTCTGAGTGCATTCAAACTCAGCATCTGGCACAACAGCTTCACTGTGACTTTTCATTTGATTTAGGAAGATCTGAAAAATCCAATGAATTAAAGTAACACCATAAGATCTTATTTACCACTTGTCAAATTAATAGCAGCCAAGTCTATCCTAGAATGCATGACTTTCTTTGAGGGCATTCCTCTTCAAAGAACATTGAACAAAACAGACTTAGAAAGAAAGCTTGGTCATTTCTCATTAAATCAAAAGGAAAATTCAGCAAAGTACTAATTTGAGAACAATCTTATTTGAAGAAAATAATTTTGCATAATTTTAGCAAACCCAAACATAAAATCAAAATAAAACATTCCTTGTTATTCTGCTACATATATAAGTTTTTCTTCTAGTAGCAAATGGTAAATGTTGCTATACTTCCATTTTTCATGCAAATCTGTTTATGGAATAGTAAACAATAAGGAATTTATCAATGTATTTCTTTTGTTAACCTATTGTGTAAATTAAAACAAAAAGGAAAGCAACCACTTCAATGTTTCTGTTGTATTTTTTAAATTAACAAAGCACAAACTACAAAAGAAATCCCCTTTCTTAACAAAGAGTAGCAGTGACTTTCACACAGGTAAGCAGCAAAATACCTTTTGTAAAGTATAGCAAATGGCTTTTTTCTTTACCATTTAAGATAAGGAAGCATTTCCATTTATATTTTCTCTGCACATTTCAAATGAAAAATGAATCTCTTCATGAACATACTCTAGAGTATAACATTCAGTTACTTAGCAACTTGTAGCACACACAAAATATCGAGTCAAAGATGTCATCCTGTTTAATATTTTCTCCTAATCCATATGAATACTGTGGATATTTTTAAATTTTGCATTTCCCAAACAAGCAAGCTATCATGTAAGCTATAAACTTCATGAAAAACAAAGTGATATAGACAGCCTTCTACTTGGCACGACAATCACAGAAATCTTCAAAGTGACAATTAGCTACACGCAAATCACCCCAAAAACTTAAATTTCCTTCTTAAAATGTACCAATACAGGATTTTTCCACATTTCAAAACATTTTAGATTTTAAGCTCCAACACAAATAGTGCTGAAGAGGACACATAATAAGGATATAGTAAGACAATACAATCGGAAAGCATACCTTACTTCATAAGATACTCTGTTTAGCAGTTTGATCCATTCCAGGTGATTAAACAAACTGATTTAAAAGAAATCAAGTAGTATTATGACCTTGGCCTGAGAAAATTCTTTCCTTTCTGGCAAAGCAAGCTCCTGATACAGATATAAGATGGATTCTAATCCTTTTTTTTCAACAAGAATTTATGGTATTTCAGTGATTCCCAAATGTTCTGTTCACCTGTTGCAGGATATGAAATTTTTTTACATTTTGCAAAAACAATCTACTGGTATTTTCAATGAAAGGCTTACCGGTACATGGACTTTTCTAAACATTTCAGCTCCTTTGCATGCATCCAATAAAGCCACGTCTTGTGGAGTGGAGATGATCACAGCTCCTGGGAAAAGACAACATGGAATACCATTAAAATGTGTATTATTAATTATATATTGTTACATATTTTGACTACTTAGTACATGCTACTAAGTTCATAGTAGTTGCACATTATTATGTTGGGTTTTTTAATTTAAGGAAGAAAATGATGCTAGGTTTTTTATTATGGAGCGACAGAAGTAATTTGGATATTTTCATCATAAGTTTTCCATTTTTAGTCTTTCTAAATGAGAAACTTGTTCTAGCTGTCATGTGACCGTGGACAGAAAACAGCAATGGTGCAGGTGCTGACAGGCTGCAGAGGCAGTACTTTGGGAATGACACAGTTACTGTCCCATCTCATAACTGCATTAGAAAGCTTTTGATTTGACATTAAGCCTTGTCCTAAAATCAAAAGGCAGCTGCCTGGAATCAGACTGCTGCTTTCTGAACCGGCTACACTTTCTGCTGCAAGTCTTGACAAGCACAATCCTGAAACATGTTACACTGGAGGCAACACCAGTGCGTTTGTACAAATGATACCGCAAAATATGAGGCCAACTCATGCACACTCACACTAGGCTTGAAAAAAGTACAGTATTGCTCCCTGTTCAGACATGGCTCCAGGTTACCTGATAATTGGTACTCCCAAGAGTTATTAAACATATAAAACAACTAGATCTCTTTGTCAAAGGTTATATTCTAAAGTAAGCCTACAGGTCACTATCCCGTACTACTCCCCAATTAAAACAGCCTGTTTTAATTTAAAACCAATATAGACGCTATAATAACCCCCAACACTTCACAAAGAGCAATTTTTTGCATGTGCTCATGGGTTTCAAACATTATTTCTTTGAAACTTGCATCAAGAATCTGCTCCTGCTCATCCCTGTTTTAGAAAAACATAATGTAAAAGAGTTACTCGTCAACTGATGAGCTCTGGTTTCACAGTGACCATCCAGTTTCCAAAGTATGTTATTAAAACATCTCTGCAGAGCCACGTTAAGCCAAACTTGCACAAGAAATTTATGCCAAACTTCACATTAAGAGCAATTACAACAGACATTGGAGGATGCATGGGACAGTTTCCTATCAGGCCTACAAATTGCCTGCAGGGCAAAGGAAGAGGTGGATAGATTTCCAGAGGCAGACGACTCTTGGTGTCAGAGCACGGGGAGCCTTGGTGTCCTGAGAAAACTCCTGGCTCTGGCATCGCTGGGTCAGGGAGCTCCTGCCCCTCACAACAGCCCCAGGCCAGCTGCCGGGTGGCATCATGCCTGCGTGACAGCCAGCCGTTTCCAAACACCGCCTGACAGAGTGTTTGAATGTTTTCAACCAGCGTTCTTAACCTCTAATTTGTGAAAGAAAAATACAATCTGGCACCTCACTCCTGAAAAGCTGCCAATCTCTGCCTTACATAATATTAGACACAAGTCCAAGAACTGAACGGCATATGTAATGTACTCAGCAAACGCGATTTCCCTATTGTTCCCTAAAATTCTGGCATCCGAGTAATTTGCTGGTTTTCCTGAGCCAACCTGCATCTCAAAGAGTAACACGGAAGCCTTTCCGTCACATCCACGTGCAGGCTTACACTTTACAGCCGACACTGAAACGTAGGGCTAATTCCACCCGACCCTAAAAGCACAGTCCACAAATAAGTAATTTACACTCAATGTCCTCCAGCTTTCTGCATATTTGTAAAACAAAGATCTTACAGTACTTGGGCAAAATAGTTACTACTGCTTTCTTTTTAAACAAAATTGGAAAGTTGTGTAGATACTCATGTTAGTTGTTTCACACTTTTGTTCACTCTTCCCTGAAGGTGCTGGCTCAGCCTTCCCTGGATCTTCAGCTAGAAGCGACCATGCAAGTCAGCAAAGCTCAAGTCTGCAATTTCTCGTCCATTATTCATTTTTTTAGGAATCCTATTATTGGCATGGCATGAAGGACAGAGACTATGCACAATGGAAACACCCACTAGAACCACAAGCAGCTTATCTGAGAGATATTTTTGACTAACAAATTCTGTTGCTAGAGAACCTCACCCAAAGGGAAAAAGCTAATATGCCAGAAAGACCCAGTGGCACATTGCAGAGTTTACACTGCTGCAAACACCAACTCCCTGTACGAAAAACTCTGGCTTATGAAATACATAAGTTTAAATTATGCTCGTGGACAACTTGCATGGCTTCTTCCACAGAATGAAAGCCAACGTGCCCAAGAAGCTGCTGCTGAGGGTAACAGATGTGTCTCTCCAATTTTCCTTTTCACTCTGAGCTGATTACAGGCAAAAAATTATTCACAGTCAGCTTGTACTGACTTATACCAACGCCCTTTAAAGTAAGTATCTTTTCTCTTTCTTTGTTGCAACTGCTAGTCCAGCAAACCCAACCTGAAGTTCAAGAATTCAAATTATTAGTAGCACTATTTCCTTCACTACCAACCAAATATGGCAAATGAGACTTTTCACAGTGCTCCCCTCCCTGCATATATTTGCATATATTTAATTCAGAAAGTGATTCAAATGATGAGCAAGAAAACACGGCCCACTCTTTCTTTGCTATCTTGGCCATACATGGTTAACAGGAATATGAAAGAGTAAAGAGTTATTTTGATCAATAAAGTAATGAAATATGACTGAAGTCAAGCACAAGGCACCTCTCCTGAAGCAATATGTGTAATGTTTACACAAGCCTCTGCCTGAATGAGGCAAACTAATCCTGACAAATTGAAGAGAAGTTACAGAAACTATAATGCTATCATGTTGCACACATTAAAATATATTACAAATTCTACGTTTGCAGTTATGTGCAGAAGAATAATTTCTGTGCCTTCTGCATACTAAGGATATCTAAGTTGAGCACATTTAGGTTTAAGTGACATACCTATTTATTCATGCATTCCATTTATTTTTGTAACTTCACCGTATTTCAGTTGACAAAAAGCTGATACATGTTGCATTAGTAAAAAGTATGCTAACTGTATTTTTAATCCTTAGCATTCATAATATATAGAAACAGAACAGTAGTCTGTAACACTAATGTTTGCCTTTCTTTTTTAGCCCCAGGTACTTAATGCTCAGTAAAAGAAACATGTGTCTACACAGCACATTGGTACTTACCCTACTGGTGGACTGGTCTTCAGGAAATTACAAGCACTGAAACAGCCTGTAATTTTTGTGTATTGAAAATATCACCTATATTCACTGCATCATTAAGGTTTGCATTAGATGCTCTGGGTTACAAGGCACAGGTGGAATTTCTCCAAGCCTTAGCTACAGTCAATTTATACCCAAGTGAAAAACAGGCAGGTCTAAAAAAACAGACAGCTGAAAAGCAGCAGTTTAGAAGGTCTGCCTTAGGATGAAAAGGATCTAGCTTGCTCTCTTTTCCCTGCAGTGTCTTCAAAGGCAGACTTCAGAATCAGGCTCCATGCACCTTATTCAGAGAGATGATTAAGGACCTCTCCATACACATGTATTACACTGTGTCTTGTATCACCCTTATTCTTATTAACTTCACAAATAATGCCACCCCAAAACCTGTAAAGAGTAGCGACCTGAAAGACTGACCAATAGAGTTCTGGAAGATAAAGACACCACAATATATACTTACTGCATTTTCCTACTAATAGCACCTGTGACTGCCAGGCATTGACTGCACTGCGAGGAACCACATTCAGACCTCAGCGCAGCTGTGGGTGGCCTGATCTGACCACACCACTCATGCACTTTTTGTAGTTTTTGCTACCTTTTCCACTGCATCAGTTTCAAACTCCTAGGTGAGACTTTCAAGTTATATATAGCCTGGTGAACCTGAATCTCTTTGGAGCCCTTCTCACCTTCTGTTAAGTTTCTTGTTCCTTCCTAGGTAAAAGGTGCCTGCAATTACAGATACAATTTGCGCTTAAAGATGCAGAACAAGGTCTTGCAAGGACGAAGATTTCCATCTTTGCTAGAATTTCAGCTGGCAATGATTACAGGTACATTAACATTTTAAAAATGTCCATCTCCTTGGACAAATCTCATACAGAATTTCCCTTAGCTTTTGTGTGCAACGTCTCATTACAACTAGAAACTCGAATCACTACTGTGACTTTCCCTCAAGGGATCCTTCCTTGAGACTCCGTATAGCTCAGAACTGCCCCAAAGGCTGTGTCGCACCTCCAGTCTGTTCACTACCTTCTTCTTGGAGGAGCCTTTGAACAACTGCTCAAACAGTGTATGTTTCCAACAGTCACACATCCTCTTCTGCCCACAAACTAGCCGATAATTAGAGACTGGGCCACAACCAGCTTTCCCACATGAAAAGAGAACCTAAATCGCAGCGCAAGCTTCTTCCTCCTGGCAAGAGGAACTGTCAGCGAAGCCACTGAGCAGAGGAATATCACAAGCTGGATAAAGCTGTCACCCTGAGGTTAAACTGCCCTCATCTAGCAGATCAGTAAGTATTATAACATCCATTTCTCACTAGATCACACAGAGAAATACGTGGAAAAACAGCTCTGGCTGTGTTAAAATGTTTGGTTCTGGTCTGGCAAACTGAATACATATGTCACACTAACGCAATTTACTATTCAATATTTATTTAGCAAAGTGAAAACCCTGAAAACATTTGTAATAACATCTGTGAACAAACATTACTTGCAAAGTACAGGCATAAAATAAAAAGCTACTCCCCCACAGACACTCTGCCACTTTCCACTTTTCCTTAGCTATCTGAATTGGTATTTTTCTGTTCTACTCCATTCCACCTCCTGCTTCCAAGAGCATTTGCCAATTGTGTCCAGATTATAAAAAGTTTTGTTGTAGGCAAGGCTAAAGTCCTAATAGTCTCTTTTGACAAATTAATATTTTGGGCTTTTTTTTAATGAGAGGTATTAATCCAAAGAAGAGAACGTGGTAAAAGAGTGATTCTACTCCACAGAAAAGACAACAGCCAAGACTACTTCAATCACCCCCAAAAACCTTTCTAGTTTTTGCTTTTTTCCCCCCAGAATTAGGGGTGGTATGGGGCAGATTTAAACATTTATTTTTTCAGAAGAAATAGCTAAAGGATAGAATGCACTACCATTATTCATATGGATTTCTCTCAGCTTTTGCAATTGTCAGCTGAACACTATGCTCATTTATTCTTCCCATTCAGAATAATTGGTCTAAAAAAACGAGGAAATTTCAGCTAATCTAGTACTTAACATACACTTAGCCAGTGTTGCCAGACCTCAGAGAACTTCAGTTCTCAAAGCCTCCATACTTCACAGCATTTTTCCCCCAGTACCTGGAAACTGTTTTTCAGGAATGATAACATTTAAAGAACTGGCACTGAATACACTATCACTTCAGTTTGGACAGGAAATGTGTGTTAAATCAATCTCTGCGAGCCGAGAATTAAATTTAAATTTATATTGAAAGAGTGTGAGGCATTAATGTGTAAACTCATACTGTATTTTGGTCTCTAAATTAAGTTTACAGAGTCTTCTAGGTCTGGCACTTCATAATGAAGTACCAGGAGTGTCCAAAGGTAAGACAACCCTGAGAATAATTTGCATTTGTCAACTAGATTTTTTCTGACACCAGAAGCAAACTATATCGGCATAAAAATTATATTTAGTTGAATACAAAGAACTATTTTTAAATCCCCACTGGTGTGACTAAATTTTATTTGGTTTTCAATCTGTTCTAAACCCGCCTCTCCTCTCCTGCAGTTATTTAAAGTATCAAAAATACAGCATGAAAGAAAAAGTAAATCCACATAAAAATCTGATATTAAAAATATTTACCATTCAAAAATATGTCAAGTAAAATTTACCCTTACACAGATGGCTTCCATAAAATACTTTAAAAATTTACTGTAGAAACTAATGATGTACCCCCTTCATAAAAGAAGAAAGCAAGTTCAGAAATGGGGGAAAACATTCTATATTATTGTTAAAGTAAAAGGAGAGAAGATCAGATGCCTTGCAACTGTGATTTGCATCAAAGTAAGAGATATTCAACAAGGGGGAAAAAGACACTTACACAAAGAGCAATGACAGAATACAGATACACCTCTAATCTTAAACTGTATGCTACAGCGGCACTGGAGGGGTTTTGATCATTTCTCTTAGAAAAGACAACAGAACAGCACCATGCCTACTCAGCTTGCAATTTCAATTAATTTAAAAAGACACCTTTATCTCACCAATTACAATTCTTATCCACACTCACTCATGCATACTTTTTTAAAACATCAACCATATTTTCATTTTAAAAATCACATTTGAAATTGTCTTTTTCTGCCGTTGTTAATGCCCGTTTCTGAACAGACAGTCTATTCATCACCTGGATTCTCCTCTTCTTATACATTATTGTATGTAGAGGCAGGAGCTGGTTCTCTTAAGTGAAAAACAGCACTGTACAAGGCTACACCCTGGTCTGTGTGACACTGACACAAATATGAGTAAATAACGTAGTTCACCAGTTTAGTATGTCGCATTTCGTTCAGAATTTTAAAATGTCACGTGTCTTCAAGTTGGTGGCATCTCTCTCCAGTCTTTCCTCTTCAATTTGATTAGAAATAAGAAATAAGAAATTAGAAATGCTTTGTCTGTAAAGACAGAAATATGCTTTTTGTTTTTATTTAAACCTAGCTATCAAAATCCTACTGTCAAAAGAAATCTTATTAATTACAATTCTTTGAAAATTCACATTTGAAGTAACAAAAACTCCTTTGGTAATATTTCAGCCTTATCTGCAGAAGGCATTCAGGAGAAATTTACGGTCTAAATGTTGCTGAAGGATGCAATCATTAGGAAAAATGACACCATTTATAGGATAAGGCAATAAGAAGATGGTAGCATATTCTGCTTTTATAGAACTTGAAAAAAACATGGTTCTGTTTCAACCTGAGTCTGTTTAGCCTGGCAAAGACAAGATTGAGAAGGGATCTCATCAATGTTTGTTCTCAGTGGGGCCTGGTGACAGGACAAGGGGCAATGGACACAAGCTGGAACACAGGAAGTTCTGGCTGAACATGAGGAAAAACTTCTTTACTTTGAGGGTTACAGAGCACTGGAACAGGCTGCCCAGAGGGGTGGTGAAGTCTCCTTCCCTGGAGACTCTCAAAACCTGCCCAGATGTCTTCCTGTCCAGCTTGCTCTGAGTGACCCTGCGTTGGCAAGGGGGTTAAGCTAGATGGTCTCTGAAGGTCCCTTCCAACCCGTACATTCTGTGACAACATAGCATTCATATTGCTCTCATTTCACTGAACTAATTGCCTTTTCTGATTCTTATTAACAGCTCTTTTAGAGCTTACGATTACAAGATTATAATAATATATGCTTTGTGTAGAAAAAAAACAAAAAATATGTTATTTGCAAAAGAGGGAAAAATTAAGAGCATGGAAATAAAACACAACGTGTTTCACCTTTAGGTCTTCTGTGTAAACACAGTTGACTCCAAAGCCCACTACTGCAATTTTGAAGCGATTGTTCAGTAAGATGTGACATTATTTGGTTGTCTCAGTCCACTTCCCAGTGGTCAGGTGCATATTTCTAACAGTGCCCACTTGATGTCCAAAGAAAAGAGTGATATGGCAAAGTTTAGCAAGTGGAACAATTCCAGTATTAACCTGTAAGTGGGAGTGACAGTGTCAGTCTCCAGAGCTGTCAAGCTGCCACACTTCACCAAGGAAGACTTCACTTTACCAAAGAAAGGGCAGTAGACAGCCTCATCGATTTAATGGCCAGCCTCCACAATGCAGCTCCTACGTAAGGAAGAAACACCTGTGCAGGGCTCTGGGACCGCCTCTCAAACAGAGATGCCGCTTGCTGCTGCCCACACAGTCTTCATGCTCTAAAGGGACAGAATGATAAACTCCTCTCCCAATCCTTAGGGAGGCGAATCCTCCACCTCTGATATTATTTACTAATTTGATTTGTGGCTCCTTTATCTAAATAATGGAACAAATACACACACTTAGACTTCTCAATTTAGCAACTCAGTAACGCAAAGGAATCACAAGCCTTATACTTGGTAAAACCATTAGTTTACACGGTATCTTGGTATCAAACATCACTGTCATCTGAAACCATTTATGTTTTAAAAGCTGGAAAACATGTAAGAATGCTTCAAACTTTTCCAAGGATGCATGTTCAACACAGGATAAAGAGCCCAGTTCTGGTCATCTCATGCAGAACATGAAAGAGGAGAACAAAGCAGAAGTAAAGAAGTAGAACTAAATAAAAACTAACTAAACCATAAACAAAGCCTTTTACCCCAGACTTGGAAAGCTGACTTGCATCTGACGAAAGAAATAGTGGTTGAGCAGAAACAGACATCACATTTTCAAGCTACTTTCAAGCTACTTCTCATCTACTCATTTGTTGAAGAATGACTGCGACATAAGAGTTATGGATTAAAGAATAATATGCTAAATAAAATGCATCTCCTTGTAAGGTGACTGAGAATAATAAAATAAAAACCAAACTTCACAGTAGTTTCCTTTTTCATCTTATTTCAAAGATGGAAAAGCACCCACACAAAACTGTCACTCCAGCTGAGGTTTCACAAGGCTGATATTCTCTTTAGTGACAACCAGAATTATAAGACATATTTTGTTGTGTTGCATCTCTTTTTGAATCGAGAAAATTACAGTACCTGTGGTACTGAAATTTAAAAGCCCCCAGTATTCTAAAATGAAAACCCAATCCGATTTCACACGTCCCATCAGTCTCTGTCTCATTGTCAGAAGTTGCAATGCTACCGGTTTTTTATGCCCCATCTGGTCAAACTCACTCCAAACAAAACACCTTTACCAGTGCTCTTTCTCACACTCACGGAAAAATCTGTAAGTGGCTGGCAAAAATACATGTGCAAGTTTTGCAAATTTTTTGAGAGACAGCATAAACATTTTCTACACTGGAAGCCGCAGATAAATAATGAAGAAACTGTAATGCAAATACTGTATCTCATATATGCATGCATGCAAATCAAAGTACAACTTTCATGCAAACTAGATAATGCACTTCTAAACATACTTAACTAAGATATATATGCTGTCTCTGAGGAAACAGAAATTATGCCACTAATACCATGACTGTCCACGGCATCCTCAAAGGATAAAGAACAAGAAAAGTGGAGAGGGAACAAAATGGCACAACATCAAATACTTCTTGTAAAAAAATAAAAGACAACACACAGCTTAGAAACATGAATTGCAAATGAAGATGGAGCCCACAAAAACCAGCAGAATTCTTAGACTGCTCCAAAGACATCAACATCTGTAACTCTATCTTCCGTACCCTTGAAAGGAACAAGGTTGAAGAAAATAAAAGCATTCTAAACAAGACTATGGGACTGCCAAATAGACAGAAACCCGGTATCAAGAGCAAAAGAAGAAAGTGCAGTTCATGCTGTAATACACAGAAAGAAGCCCTTCCAATGAGAACAAAAAATACCCACAATACACAGAGGAATTTCTTTATAAATCACTAAAATTCACTGAGCCAGTAAGAAGACAGGAATTGCAAATCTTATCACTCCTTGTCTGCTTTGTCTTCATCCAAAGCACAATTGCAGATTAGGAAAATAAGTGTAGAGTCAATCTCAACATGCTGAACAAAACCAACTAACGGGAAGACAAATGTAAAGAGATGCTATCACTCCTAAATTTATGAAGTTAGACTTGACAAAGTAACAAACTGAACTGAGCAACTGTGGTAACACTGTGAAGCCATTTCAGAATTCAAATCAAAACACTGACTTCAGTCAGGAATTTGTGGAAGTCCACACATGTTCATGCACACACACCAAAAAAAAAAAAAGATGTCAGAACGTCACAATGAAGAGATTAAAGGTAAGAATTTACCCCCTTTTACGGCATATCAATAAAATCTGCATTGCTTGTTGTTTTAAACCTATTTTCCTTTTCTTTTTCTACATCAACATCTTGTGTTCTTTGACTTGCCTCAAAACCTGATTCAACAAGTATGGGAACCACAGGTTTCTGAATGTTATAAGTAAAACTAATTAAAATACTGAATAAAAATTATTTACTCTGAATTCCTCATTTTGTTACACCCACACAAGAATGAGGACATTGCTGTCCTTAGCAAGAAAATCTACCTTTTTTTAAACTTGTTTTGCATTTGTTAACATCTATTACATTCTAAGATGTATTTTAAAAAAAGACTAAATTAAGGTTTCTTTTCCTCATGTGCTGTATCAGTTAGATCTTGTGACCTTCCACAAACAGACCTCAGCAAAACTTAGATGAAATAGAGGATTGAAGTACTTTTCTCCATCACCTCTCTGTCCCAGAGGACCCAGTGCACCAACAACACAACCACTCACACTTTCGATCACAGGGTAGAATTCTGTGGGAAAAGGACAAAACAATCTCTTGAAGATCAAAACTCTAATGTCTTTTTCCACATTAAATTAGGACATTTAGGTGCACTGTACTAACCAATACTATACCCACCATACTTTAAAATAACTCACAATCCACAAAGATAAAGCCACACCTCTTTAATTTCATAATTTTACTGCTCTTAGGTGCAAGACTTAATGTGATATTCTACTTTACCAGAAACTTCCGTACCACTTTCATGCTTCAGCTCATTGCTTAAAACCCTGGGAGTAAAAGGTCTTCCTGCTTTGCTACTCACACGTGCAACATACTAAGCACTCTATTTAAGAAAATAGGTATTAATTGTGCTTTGCCTTTCCTCATATGTTGCAGGTCACAGATAAACTAAGGCACTAGAAACCTCTTCTTCTACTTCTTATAGGAAAACTCCATTAAACTGTTCATCACAACTCTGTTGATTTGCTCCCTTATGCCAGTCAGCACAGTCATGGACAGCACAGAACCTCCGGTGGTTATTAACAATTTTGGGGCAATAGCATTACAGCTGAGTTAGCACATGCCCTAACATTTGAGTTTTATATGTCAAAAGATGAAAGTTTTTCTGAACTTGACATCATGGAAGATTATAAAGTAGCACTGCGCAGTCCTGCCACTAAATTTAACTAAATGTCAAAAATTTTGGCTTGAGATATATGAATACCTGTGGTTATCATGTACAATCACAGCTGAGACACGACCAAGTTAAGGAAAACATACAAGCTGCTCTTTGACTGTTAAATGGCTCCTTTCACCCCTGTAGACTTCACCCCACTGTTACAGTGATGATGGTTTTGCTGTGAAACCAGGGTGTATGTCTCCATATCCGTTAGCTCTACTGCCTTTATGAGTGGGCATGTCTATAATCCCACCAGCCTTTCTGTTATACTTGCAATGCTCTTTTATCCTACCCTATGAACAGTTACCAATACACAATTCTTTGTTTGTTTAAAGTATCAGGCAGCCTGGTAAGAGTTCTATGTGCAAGTGAAATAGTTCTACAAATTTAATATTTAGAGTCTTCACTTCAGTGCATTACTGCCACCAAAGTGTAGAGCAAAAGGAGTGCTAGAGGGAACCGGAGCTTGCCTGTGCACATGAGCCAGTCTGCACTTGGAAGAGCGTGACAGCAGTAAAAGATGCTGTGTCTGTATGAAAATCAAAAAGATTTTGGCTTTGTATCAACGTATTTATCTGACATCACCAAAAAGTGGAGCTGCAAGCAGTCCCACTGATTACTTAATAACTCAGAATCACTGAATTTCTGGTTGGGAAAGGCCTCTGGAGGTCATCTATCAGCAACGTGAGACAGGGCCAGCTAGGGCTTTGTCTAGTACAATCTGGGCATCTGCCAAGGATGGAGATCCCCCAGACTCTTCAGGTAACATGCTCCAGTGCTGGTGAAGAGCCACAGCAATTATAAAGTTATTCCTGGAACCACAGGGATTGCTTTGTCTCTTTTACCCCTGAGCTCCTAACATTGATTACGTTGGCTATTGACAGCTGCTTCTGTTAAGTAGGTCAGACAGGTGAAAAGCCATTACAGTCTATCACATCTCGTGAGATGCTCGGCATCCTTTAAGAAGTAGTATTTCTAACTCCTGCTGAAACCAAGAAGATTAGAGGGCAGCCTGCATATCTCAAGATTGATTTGTCAAAGCGTAAATCCCCTACAAAAAGACAAATTCATAACATGAGAGGAAAAGGAATGCATCAGCGTATTGCGCTGCTTCATAGTTTATCTGAATAATCTGCATTAACAGCATTGTCAGCTTCAAATTAAAAGGCAATCATGAAGACAAACTATTTTACTGTATTAGCTTTACTATACAGGCAGAGAAAATATTTTCTACTACCAACCTTACCAGTTTTTGGCATGACTGCCTTTCCTTCTAGAATACTGTTATACTTGGCTTCTCAATCTTTTCAAAACTTAGAATAAAGTAACAATCATAATTCTACCACGTTAACAATCACTGATCGTCTTTTTCATCACCACACCACTGCCAGAACAGTTTCTTGGTCCATTAGAAAAACAATTAAATGAATATCTGACTGGCATTTTAAAATAAGATTTTTCTAAAGCACCCAGGACTTAAAATCTCTGGGACAGTCAAGCAATACACATACCTGCAATCGGAATATTCTGTGAGACTGACAGCTGTACATCCCCAGTCCCAGGTGGCATGTCAATTACTAAATAGTCCAGTTGACCCCAGTCAACCTAGAAGATGACAATAAACATGTATGTAAGAGGTTTGAAGTCTCTTTATTTAAGGCACTCGATGTTTTACAGCAGTCCTTGTTTCCTATAGTGTAAAACAAGTGAACCAAGTACACCTTAAAAGAACGATACAGAGATGCCCTTTTAGTCACACTTTCAGTACAGGATCAAGACATTATTTTTCTAAGAGATGTAGTCTCTGCTGATTACTCAAAACTATGAGTGCAACTTTATTATTATGAGCATAATCCTTATTGAATTCTTTTCTCCAGAAAAAGTAATAACAACTTAAATTAAGGCTTTCACCTTACAGCTGCTTAATCACAGGTTAGAAGCAAATGTTAGGCAAAATTCAGGCTAAAATCCTGGGTTTGTGCAACAAACACAGCTTCAGAGTTGTTTTCATTAATTTAAAAAAAAAAATTAAAAGTTGGCTTGCTCCTTACCACTTCTTTAAAGCTATATATAAACTTTAAGTAACTTTTTTTCTGGTTTGTTGGTGCAAAGTCAGAGCTATCAGTGCTTTTTTTTTAAAGTATCTTTTTCTAGGAAAGAGAGCTTTTCAGATTAAAAATCAACCCACACAAACCCCAACTAATTTGTTAAATGAAAGCCATCGGGTATAGCATAACAAACCTACAAAATACATAAGACATCACGCAATAAAAGAAGATTACTGGTTGCTGGGTATCATACAAGAGCAACCATTGAAGATATTGGGCTCAGACATAAGAATGCCATGATTATTTATGTTCTTTTTGAGGACAGGTTTCCAGGAGAACCAAAGAACTCTCTCTAGAGCACTGTGTACTGCAAGAAATGTTCTCTTCATGAGGGCAGAAATGGTCCTAAGCAGAAATGGCCTACACTTTGCCTAAACATTTCCCAAGAGTTTAACTAAGCTTCAGGAGATCCCCAGTTCAACCCTGACATGGTTGCAGGGTAGTAGCAGAGCACCCTCACAAGCCAGCAGTAATGATACACGATCTCTTGTCTCTGCAGGACAGAGGCTTCAGAATACCCACAAATACCAAACTATTCAGAGACCCACAAATATCTCGCCCTCAGTTTTTTCTCCACACAGACATGATGCAACTATATGGTATGTTTCTGATCCATGCGACAGAGTGCAACATGCAGTCTATGAGCTGCTTTGATACCAGAAAATGCCAACCAAGAGAAAGATTTTGTTTTCTTTCATTTTACACATTCCCTCAGTGTCATTTTAACAGCAAAAGCAATTGACATTTTGCCAGTCCCCCAGTTATTGTCCTGAAGCATGAGATGCTCTCAGGAGAACACACTGAATGTTCGTTCAGTTCTTGCACGGATGATCATCTTCCGGGGAAGCGCAAGCACTGTGAAACCCAGGCCACCGACCCACCGCAGCACTCCAGTGCAAAATGGGAGTTTTTCAAGGCAGACTGATGACGATGGAAGGTTTCAGAGCACTTATGGGAAAAGGGGGGGGAGGAAGGTTAGTTGCAAATTCTAACTTCAGACTTCTAAATTAGGGACTCTCAGGCACACCTCTCTCTCCTCATTTTCCATCCAAAGGCTGCAGGAGCACTAAATGATACCTAACACGGTCAGGCTAAACAGGAAATGCTACTGATGTTAACCAGAGCAAACACTACACTTTTTCACATTTAATATTGACCTGTATCATCTATAATATCTGTATTATAATATCTATCTTTTTCAACAAAAATAACAAATGCCCAGCAGATTTCTAAAAGTAATTAGGATTCATAATCATATTGAGACTATATAACCCCAAAGAAAAATTACATATATGTACAAACACGTATATACTGAAACATAAGCACAGGGCAGATAATCCAGTTTATCTAAAAAATAAAAACAAAACCAAAAAAAACCCCAAAAATGTTTTTTACTTTATTTTTCTTAACTAATCTTGCTTAGTTGTAAAGCAAGACAAATGCTAGTACTGATGAATGGCCTCCTTTTCCAGCGAAAATTATTTTGCTCACTCAAAGGCATGAACTTTAAATTTCCATTTCTTTATTAACAATTAACTGTTACAAAATTATCTGACAAATTAAAATTACATCAACATTTAAAAGTAGCGGTAGTTTCCAACACACGTAAAGTCAAGTTCCCAAAAGACCCGCCACTAAGCAGGCATATCCTCTCTACATATTTAAGTGCATACATCTCAACATGCAAAACTAAATCCTAATAATCACAATCATTTGGAAACGCTAAGATATAGACGGGTTTACTTTTTAGAGAGGATTAACTCAAAACACCTTTTTTCCCCCCTTGTATTTTCATAAAGGTTGCCCCTGGCATCTTTTGTTAAGTGCAAATTTACAAATCCAGGAATCATCTTTTCTTTGCTTAAATAATTCTACAGAAGATAAGACTGAACTTTTTTCACTTCCTGCCTTGCAGCAAGATGCAGTCCTGAAACACATCTCTGCCTGGCATAGTGCTACTATCATTTGGACGCATTTTCCAATCACTGTCTGCCAAAAACACTTGGTTCTTGAAAAAACTTGGATGTTGAGAGTGGTTTTCAGCTCTTTTCTCCACAAGCTCAGCTTCAAGTCCTTTCAGACAGAGCATTGCCTCATGGACAAGACAGTGTCCAATGCAAGGCAATCCAAACCCCACCCGTATCAGAAGAAAATAAAGAAAGAAAATATCAAAAATATCAAAAATAAATGTACTTGTTTTTTTCCCATAACTAAAAGCTGTCTGGTTCTGCACATACTTGCTGGTCCATAACTTTAAGCTAGCTCTTGTGAAACAAGGTGACTTCCTGGACCTGTCCTATAGCTTTTTTATTTCACTCCTACCAGAGATTCTGCTCCACCAACTTCTCCAAGCACTAGTCTCCGTCAAAGTCTATGTGATCCTCCTACCTAGCAAGCATTACGGGACCCCAAAGAAAGCATCTAGACCTATTCCACTGCTGTGTGGAACGTTAATGGAGAAGACTTCAAAGGCCAGTGTTCAAGCTGTTTCCTAGGCATTCAGTTTTGCGGGGAAGCTACCCTTCTAAGCAGAGGTAGCTGCCTTGGTAAAAATACCTCCATGTAGAACCTTTAATGTAAAAGAACACTTCTTATAAAAGCGCTTCAAAAACACACAAAACAATTGCTGCTTGAGAAGTTACTTCCAACATTTACCACATACAGTAGGAGAAAGGGTACAGAAATCAGGCCATCAGAGCTTTTTTCTGCCTCGAGCTTCCTTAGTAAGTGCTCCATAACAACAAAAAGACCTTTCAAAATGCACTTTCTAGATTGTCCTATGAGTAACAATTTTTATTAAAGTTGCAAAAATTCTGAAAACAGAAGTTAATAATGGAATCTTAAGCACATGGTGAATCTCACGGTAAGTCTCATTGCCTAGGCAACAAGAAAAATACTCAACACATAGTGCCATTAGATTACAATGCTTTACTTAATTTATGGCACTGAAACCATCTTATTTCATATATTTTCTTCAAATTTATGAATTGAAAAGAAAGAAATGAGCTGTCTTTATCAAATGAAGTGTACTCTATTATAATATTTATAAGTCTGAGCACAGAAACGTGGAGGAGCTAGGCTATCCCAGCAGCACTGCAGAGGATGTGCTACTGCTGGGCAGAGTAGGATGGAAGACAGGCTTTTATCACACCAGTTCAGAAAGGCAACAGTGAAGGTGCCTGGGTGCACAAGCATTGAAAATATGTGAGAACTACCCACCATACACTTCTCAGAGTTCTGAACTGGTGAAAGTCAGATGGCAAACCAGACTGGAAAACCCCTTCTCATTAAAACTAACCTCAGGTTTTATTTTGGACGCAGTCAAATAGTTATCCTTACAATTTTATTCTCTTCCTTTTCATTTGTAATTCAGGGTGAGAAAGGAGAGCTGCACCACAATGGCACAGTTATAATTACTGAAAAAAACTAAGCTAGTGTTTCTACCTAGCTGTGAACAGTGTCTTCTAGACACATGGACTTGCTCAGGCTTAGGTTGGGGAACTCTGCACCTCATCCCATTTCTCTCTGTAGACTATTTTTACTCTCTTCTATCCTGCAGAAGTAGATGAACAATGTGCAGTTCAGTTGCTCCTGCATTACCCTCCCACAAGCAGTATGAAAGTCTTTATTAAACAAATTATTGAACGTAATTTGGAAGGTATAATGATTTGTTACAGAAGTGTACACACTACTTAATGGGAGAAGATATTCCAGGTCTGTTACTAAATTTCAGCAAAGGAGAAAAAAAGGGAGGAGAGACATTTTTAATTAAATTTAGAATTGGAACGTATAATCAGAGGAGTGTCTTTCTGAAATCTGCTATAGCCATTCATTCAACATTATTAGAAGGGGACTTATAATCAGGTTGTGATATAAAACACTCATTTGAATGCAAATCCTGTTTATATGCAACAATTTACCAAATCAGGACCACTAGTCCTCATGTTCTCAATCAGTTCTGAGAAGTGTGTCTGTATGCAAATGCTGTTGCATACAAGTAAATGAGCTCAGATTAGCAGCACATTACAGTAAATGAGCTCCCTTTGCAAGCAATAAGCGGCCAGGGGTTACAAAAGCCTGCCTTGTACCATCTGAAACCTGTCAGCACCTTTGCATGTACAGAAGTGTTAATATCTTCGCCCCTCTAATATATACAGTGTGTAAAACATTTCAAACCATAGAAATGTAATTGCACTTTCCTAAAGTATAGCATTCATCTTTTTTTAAAAAGGTTTAACTTGACATTTATTGTTAAGCAATGTAATTAAGTGCCATGTGCTTCCGCGTATTTTCCCTTGCTCAGAAGCACCACGAATGCTTCTATGTAAATTACTTTAATCAATCACTCTGTTTATGTGACGATTCATAATCAAAATACCATATATGCATTTTGAGTAAGGGTTCCAAACAGCAAGCTAAACCTGAGGTAGAACACAGAGATATAGGTGGCACTTCTGCTGAGGAATGAAGCCTGAGCACCCCCTGTGCATGAGGCAGAAGTGACAAAATATTAGCACAGAAGAGGGATTGCTACTTGTGGTTTTTAAGTAATCCTGGTGTTTGGTAAATAACAGAAGATATTATTTATTTGTTCTTATTAAGAGGAATCCATGCAGAGTTTCAATCAAGCAGCACTGCAGGTGCAGAATTGGCAACAGCCAGCCAAGCTCTCAACACCGCTATGAGAAAAGTACTAAGAGTGAGACTGCAGGCAGCTTAGGGTCTTTTCCTGCCTGATCCCCCCTCTTCCTAAGTGTTCAGTTGTACACACAGATGAATCTATACAGGCAAACAGCTGAACAAAATAAAGGTAACAAATTCTGTTGTTAACAGCATATGTACAGAGTGTAACTGTTCACATATATTTACATCTGTTACTGCAAGATCAATATTTTAAAATATTTCATTGGAAAATTACTTAAATATTCTGCTTAAGCATACAGATACAAGAACATTCAGATACAATACATCCAGAACAAGTAAGTAGTTTAATGATGTCAATTTATATACAATTTATGAATAGTATATTGAAACATGGTATTTTAATAAAAAACTATTTTTATTTATTCTCACAAATATTTGATAAAGAAAGGAGACATTCCCCAAACATAAGCTGGAAGAGTTTTAGTCCCTAAGGAAACTTTATCTCTGATAGGGAAATAACTATTTATACCAAAGCAGGATATTCCATAGAGCTTAATACAACTCAATACTTTCTAAGCAAAGATAACTGCCCCTTTGACTTGTCCTCTGATGCTGAACTGATCTTGAAGACTTGCAATTTAACATCATGAAAAACAGATGGGGTTGTAATGGCTCGAATTCCCTCTAAAGTATTTCTGAGTAGCCTGTTCTGCCAAGTTCTGAGAGAAATTGAGGTAACGCATAAGAAGTTTCCCCCAAAGATTTCCATACAGAGAAGGAAATTCTCCTACTCTTTCTCAATACAGACTAAGAGTAACTTTTAGAAATAAGTGCCCAGGAACAAAGCCAGAGTCCTGTTCAATTCAACCACCAAAAGAAAAACTGGCCTCCTCCTCCTCCCTGATGCCTTTTAATAATGTTAAGAACTGAAGGCAAATGCAGCAGCCTGAAGTTTCTGTCACCTTCACCTATACAACCTACAAAACTAACGAACTCCCACAACCCAACAATAAAGAGGCTAATCTCTAACAGGGCATTCCAGGAGACTGAGGGAAGGCACTCAACACCAGGCTCCTTCTCAACTTGAGAAAGCCCAGCCAACGCCATGTCTGTCTGAAGGGAAGACAGCACACACTGTGGGGCAGTCGGGCACAGCCGCAGGAGTCCAGTGACAGCCTCTGGGGACAGCTGAAAAGGAACACTTTTGTGCATGCCCAGCACAATGATGGGAGATGCATCAGCACTACTGCACACAATAGACTCTTCCACTAAGTTCAAGCTGTAACTACAAAGAGCACAGGTGAGCTGAGATTCCGGTTTCTCGGGGCCTCAAACACTTATTCTCTAAAAGATGACACTTTGAAAAGTAAATCTTTATTACATAGTCTGTCTTGAGATAGATTGTTGATCTGCTCCTCTACCTTTGACCCAACAAACAGTCTGCACTACATAATTTGCAGAAGCATTTCCTTCAGAAATACATCTCTTTTTTTCCTGTTCTGTGATCCAGAACTGTCTGTAGTTCAGCTGCTGAATAATGAAGACTGGAGAAGAAATATGGAACTAGGTAAGTTTCTATTCTTACATCTTTTAGTAACAAATTTAAGCACAAAACTAAAGTAATATAAATGTAAACAAATCAGAAGAAAGTGGGCTAGCATCACACCATCTAACTAAACTAAACACCAGGTTCATGCAGCTACATTAAGCACATCATCTAAGCCATAAATTCTCTTTGAGTTCTCCCTACTAATATACATGCAGGCATCAGCATTGTTTAGCTGTCAAACACAAAGACACCACCACGTAATTTTAAGGCAGTATTATCAGCAGCCAATTTAAGCTCATATAATTTATATATGATGTCTGACTCAGTTTTTTCTCTACGGTAATAGCAGAAGGAAATATCACAAGGGCTGGTAACAAATATCAAAAGAGAGAAGCCTATTAAGCCCACACCCCATATATATTTTAGCCAATATTTTTGTAATAATGTTTAAAGCTAATATACAGTTTAAGACGGAATGCTTAAGCTACACAGTGGAAGGCCATGTCCCTAATTCTCTTCACAAGTCATTTAACTTCTCTAAACTTCAGTTCATATTCTGGTACAATAAGAAAATTAATAAATCCCTTACTGGGGTACCAATACATTAATACAGGCATCCTTTCATGTGCATCATTGAGACACTGATTTTAAATTAGTGCTTAGACTAAATATCTTTACATTAAGAAGATCAGAAAATTCTGCTTCTCAAGCACAATGTATAATGCTCTTTTATACAGAAGATGGAACTTCTGTGGAGGACAGTCTATGGCTTTCTGAAAAAGGATTACAGAAGAAAAAAACATGATAGATGTTATTCAAGTCACTTAAGATGCTGCTGAAGAAACCACTCCAATATTACCATAAACTGTGCAATATAAAACCTGGAAGAGAATCAATTAGATGTAGACCGCTGAACTGTGGCCGTAAGACAGTAAATCTCAATATGGGACTTGTTTTTTTGTCCGGAGAGATGTTATCAGATCTCAGGGTAAGCAGCCTTGAGGTGAAACATTCATTTTCAATAACAAAATGTTTCGGGGATTTTTTAAACAACCTTTTTTTTTTTTTTTTTTTCCACAAATATGGATAAAACTCCATGCTCCAAACTTTCTGTAGTTAAAATTCACAAGCGTATCCTCCCCAGTCACTGAATACAAAATAGTCTATGCCTGCTAATGAAACCAGCATTGCAGAGTCTGCTCGAGTTACCTTGGAGCACAACAATCAATACACCCAACAAGAAACTAGAAGTCACAACAAGGTTGCACAAAATATAGACCCTTTCAATCCCATAGAAAGATTCAAGAGGATGAGACAGTATGAAATAAAGAGTGTAAGTGAGAACATGTGTGAGACCAAGCAGAGCAGATCACTGACTTGCTGGGATTCTTGACCATGGGATTGTGATGTTGGTATATGTTCTCTGTTAAAAGAACTGTCTTTAGGTCAGAAAAGAGCAAAAACTGCATATAGGTTGTCCTTTTGAAGAGTGGAACACAAAGTGCATTAAAGACACTGACACGGTGTAAAAATAAATAGAACTAAAACATTGTACACCTTTTGCAGTTGCACACATAACACACCCACAATTTAAAGAAGTGCTGAAGGTCTTATTTCTAGAGTAGCAAGAGCATTTACTATGAAGTAGACAACAGATACTCTGTGAAAGCCTCACGTACAGATCGCCAAAATAATTGCTGTGCCCACAGAACCATGCTTTGCATTCACCAATGTCCTCAGATAAGAATTCACAATAAATTAAAAATGTTAGTTGTATTTAATTAAGTCTAATTAAAATAATGTGCCGAATTTGCTGATACCATGAAAGTGACTACTGCCAGGGACTGGACAGGATTTTTATTTGCTTCCTACACTTTCATTTAGCTCCAATTCTTACTTCTTGCGTTTTATACAGAAAAATCCCATTTACATTAGCAGAAAAATTACTTTAAATGGGCATCCACTTTAGTTCCATAATAAAAGAGCTGTATTCCAAAGGCATCATTCCACTGGGAGAACATATTTCGTATTTTAAAACATAGTGTTGATGGAACAAAACACCGTAAGAGGAGAAACATCTATTGCAGCTTCATTAATAGGACAGAAAAGTAAGGGGATTTCTTTGTTAGGAAAGGAAAAAAGAAACAGACACCAATCTCTGGCACCTTAAGCACAATTACTCTACCTTTGTGTCAATCACTTGGTATGTGAGAAATAATCACTTTCTACAAAGAATACTGTTACAGAATCCGCTGCTATTATTGGAGTTATTTTCTGGGAGCAAAAGAGATATGAGAGGATGGTGTGAGTGAAGGATCAGTCTTTCAGCTTCTAACAATAAGAATGCAAGTTGGATTATTAAAAAAAAAAACAACTAAGTGCAACCAGTTTAACATATTAATTTTAAAAAGCTGTTTACATAATTACACTCATATTTTATTTACTAAGTAAAATTATTGTGTAATGCTAAAAAATGCATCAGTGATGGGTGGGGAGGTTCCACTTTTGTTTTCATCGTGAAAAGGATAAAAAAGAAATGCTGGAAAAAAAAGAAGGAAAAAAAAAGCCTTAAAAAGCAAATTTGGCGCTACACGTTCAAAAGCAACCCTAAAAATTCTCCTAAAGATCTTCACCACCCAGGAAGGGAAATACCAAAATCTCCATTGAGCACCAAGTTTCAACCAGAAGCCCATTTGGAATCCATTAATTACAGACACACTTGTGAGACAGGAGTGAGCTTCACAGGCCCAATCCAGCAGGCATGCTCTAAATGCGCCTGCCCCCAGCAACACCGAGTCCAGCCCAAAGCTGAGCTGAGGCCACTGGAAGAAAAAAAAAAACACAAAAATCAAACCACAGAAAGACACAAAACCCAATGCCTATGGTTCTGCTGTTTTAACTGTGGCTGTTTGCTATCATAATTAGACATATGAGAGAACCTATCTATGAATTGGAAAAAGTGAGTGTCCGTTTCTCGGGCAGGTGGCATTTACCTGGGTCACTGTACAACCAAAATGCAAAAGCCATAGAAGCAACCAGAATCACATGTAAGGCCACTACCTGAGGTATTAACTGGGAAAGCTGAAAATTCAGATCAACTGAATTTCCTTCCCTGGACCCAGAAATCTTCCAGGTATGGCTGCAGAGCAGAAGGTTTTGACTGCTCTATGTGATTTCAGGGCACCCTCCTGGGAAGTGGGAAATACAAGCTTAAATGTTAAACTGAGAAAGTAACTGAACTCACAGCTCCCACGTCCTGGTTGAATGGTTATGGAAACTTCCCAGGCTGTTATTATGGACAGAGAATAAGCCTGTCAAGCTAAACCAAAAGAAAGGTTTTGGCACCTAACAGAAGACACTTGATTTTGGCTCTAAATCTAAGCTCCACTGAGCTGCCCGATACAGGCTACAATGAGGTGCCAAAATCCAGGACAGAGACATAAAGTGAAACACATCCCACAGGCCTTTCTTAATAGCCCTCTAGCTCAACAACTTCAGTAGTGTTCATTTCCAGCCAGTGAACCTACCGACTTTGACTGACACCATTCATTTCTACTTATTCCACACCAAGCTTTAAACTTGCTTTCCATCATACTGCACCTCTTATGCTAAGGCACTGCCAAAGAGTCAGAAGGTACCTCCAGGAGGACAAAGTAACCTCTCAGTACCACTGGACATGACAAGGGATGTATTCCCACCATCCCACGTAGGCAGTGGCTCCAGCCCAGGCCTTGGTTTAATTCCCAGTTCCAGCAGGCAAGGCATCTACCCATTTGGCAGTGGAGTGTTCAGCGCAGCAATACCCACGTCCTTATTTGCATCTAGCCCACAGCAGCTAGAAAGAAAGAACAGAGTCCTTTAGTAGTGGAGAAGAACAGAGAAAGTAGACGAGTGGCATTAGGTGTCTAATATTTTTTGAAAAGTCTCAAAGTAAATAATGGAAGCCTCTTTTAGAAAAGAAAACAAATAGTGCCTCCTCTTTTCCTAATTCCTCTACCACCAGTATGGAACCACCAGATAATGCTTAAATCGACATATCTTTTCAAGAATGAAGCTGGATGCCATTTAAGCACAAAGTTCTGAACTTTGTTGCAGAGAAATGTTAACCTCAAAACAATTTCCTTCAAAAGCTCAAGGGCAAAAAGAAAAAAAAAAATAAAAGCTAAAAAGAATTCATTCATTTCTAGCCCCAGCAAAGCCATTTTGAGACACGAGCTCTCTGCTATTTCTCTCTGTCCAGTCCACAAACCCAGCAAAACAGCTCCATGTTTTGCATTTGGTTTGCTGTATGCAGAGGAGAGCAGACACATGCATACCTGTGTAATGCTCTGCGAGAGATGAGTACTGGAAGCAGAGCAAAGAAAATACTCTCACATTGCCTGTTCCCACAGCAGCAGTTGCTGCACAGTCATAACCATGACAGCTGAGGAACCAGGCCAAGAAATGTTTGCTGTAAATACATTCTCACTATGTTGTTAGGCTTTTTTTTCCCCCGTTTTTTTTAATCCTCAAAGACAGTTAAAATACATTAACTGCAAATGTTTCCAGTTTGCAGGGAGCTGGTTGGCTAATGTTTTCGTTCTCTTCTGACTTTCCTAACACTTCTCTCTATGATTGTCAATTCCTTTCAAAGACCATAATCCCTTTTCATATTAGCTGCTAACACAAGCCAATAAAGTGACAGGGATCCATAATGATGCTGCTTCCTTCATTAGGACAAGAAAGGCAACAGAACAGGTTTTGTAGCTTCAGCCGGAAACAAAAGGAAAGAACCAAGCCCATAGGTGTTCAATCATATCTGTCCCAAAACACAGAGGAGCACACGAGCCAACGGGATACACGGCACGCCAGTGACAGGAATACTCGGCGCCGCAGGGAGTTAACCCGGGGGGCAGAGCCTGCCATGCTTTCGGCTGCAGCACGTCCTTAAATCTATGTTTAGCTTCTAATCTCCAGGAAGTACAATAATCTCCTTTAAATATGTACATACTGATTGGGACTGGTTAAGGCAGCTCTCTCCGGACAGACGGGACCTTTCAAGGTGATTATTAGCATTTGAGCAAATTAATGATGATTATACAAATTCCCGTAACAGGCTTTTCTAAGCATCACAATTAAAGTATGGTATAGAAATTGGTGTCAAGATTTCCACCAATTTCAGTGGACTCAAGCTCATTTCTTCTCATCCAATCGATCCATTAGTCTTAGCAAAATAGAAAAAATCAGTCTAAGCATTTTTTTTTTTAAAAATCTTTTATATGGTACGAGTGTGTCATCTGCCTTTCTTGCCCTTGAAGCAGCTCCTTTAATTTCAGCAATAAAATGAGGCATGCCAATTGACCTCCTTTGCTTTACATGAAGGCTTATGAAAGATTTAAGAAAAAAATCTCACAAGCATTCAGAGTTATTGTTTACTGTCTGCCAGCTGTAAGCAGTAGCTGCAGTCTTAGTAGCACATCAAAGTGCAGTCTCAGCACTGCAAAGTTTGGCCACTATTTATTATTGAGAGTTGTTCCCCTTTTCGAAATATCTCAAGAGCAAATCTTGACCTTTCACAATAGAACAAATAGATAATATCAATGATCTCATGCGTAGGGATGAAGTGCCTGGATCTTTTCGTTTCTGTACTTTGGATCACAAAAGTAAAAAAAGAAAATCACCCCAACTCCCCAAAGATACAACTGCTTTTACTGTTCTAAAGAAGAGTGATGCATCAACTTCCTTTTGTAAAGTACCAGACTTTAGCCTGACTAACAATCTATATAGCCACTCAGGCCAAGATAACTCAAAAAGAAAAACAGAGGAATTATGCTAGTAATTGCTGAAATGCTGGCAAATTTTTCACTGTAGTGACACCTGGTGAGACTACTATATTTTAGAATTATGCACTGAAAAGTATAAACACATCTTTGTAGTTATAATGTAAGCACAGCTTTGTTTAGTTTTATGAAATGTAAACTGTAAATATACTGCTACAGACTATCTGCCTCAACTCTTCAATTCCTTGCAGACTGGATAAATACACAAATATTGAGAAACACGAGTCAATTTTGAAATTAGCAAAAACTCTCAGATGGAAGATGCAGCCCAAACACAAAATATAGAAAGAAGAAAACAATATTAATCTGCAGATACACTTTAGGTACATCTACTCCTATGATAATAAGGTGATTGTGTACAATCTTAAATTTGTATTAAAAGGCAAGAAGATGGTAAAAGTTTATAAAAAGTACCAACAGCTATTCACGTTTCTGACCATCTTTGCTACAATTTCCCATTGTAGCGTCTCACTTTTTTCCTGTCTTAAAAATTTACTGCCATAATACAAGTTAAATGCCTTCCATAGTAATCTCTTGATGGAGAGCCCTTCCTGAACCAAAAAGTGTTAAAAATAAAATCCATGCTCAAAAAAAAAAAAATATCTTCTGGCTTCATTGGAGTGCTTTTTCTTCACTTGCTCTTTACATTTACAATAAGAATCATTTTCATCATTGACTCACTATTACTATTCTGGGGACCCTTTCAATTCGTTCAAAATATAGCTGAAAAAAAAAAATAAAAATCAGAGCCATCATCTTGTTATTGTCGTCTCCCTCCTGACCCAATACACGTCATCTTCTGCTAAATCCCCACACTGCTCCCTCTCAACCACCAATATACTAACATACTCACAAATTTCATACCGATGAGACAGTTTTTTGCCTGCACTAATAATAACTCCATCTTTGAGCAAGGCCCCAGTGACAATTACCATGTAAGTGATGAAATAGCAAAATCAGAACTTTACACCAATTTGCTTAAGCCACAGATCTAAAGGATGAGAAGTTTTTGCTACCCTTAAAATCCAGGGCTTGCACCTATTCTCCTAAGACAGTGCCAAAGAGTATATGAAGGCAAATCCAGGAGAAAGTAACCCCTCAGAAAGACAAGTGATGTACTCCCAACACCCCAGGTACACGGTGGCTCCAGCCCAGGCTTTAGTTTGACTTTCCACTCCTGCAGGCAGGGCACCTACCTAACTATTCCGCACTGCAAGGTTCAGCACGGCAACACCCATGCCCCTTTTTGCAGTAGCTAGAAAGAACAGGGTCCTCTACTAGTGGAAAATAAGAGAAGCATTAGGTGTTTACTGTAGTCCATATTTTGAAATTTTTCATGTAAATAAATACCACCAGTATTCCTGTTTAGCAAATACTTTAAAACATGCTAGCCTCCAAATACATGTCTTCAGAATCCATTCCTGCATTCATTCCTGCTTGCCTCTTCAATGTTGCTTCTAAAAACAATGGACATAGAAGATGTATTCTACACATGTAACTTCTTATTTGAAGATGTCTTTTACTGACATCTTTGAATTTTCCTTTGTCCAGTTTAGACTGTAATATAATTAAGGCTGATACTGATCACAAGATTTTAAAAATAATAAAAAAAATTCAACCTATCGCTCTACATGCACTTCAGAGGAAGCCAGATGCCTTAGACAGTTTCATAAAGGTACGTACCCTAGGCAGTAAACTACTAAAGCTAAAGCAAAAAATCGCCATAAGCCTCCAGCACAACCTTCTTTATAGCATAGAATCATCGAATCATTTAGGTTTGAAGAGACCCTTGGGATCATTGAGTCCAACCATCAGCCCTAGTCTACAAAGTTCTCCCCTTTATGGCATAGTTACTCAATTCTAAGATGTCTGAGAGTACATCAACATACACAAGCCTAGAATCCCCATTTTTAAACCTACTTGGATGTTGTAAATACTAGTCCTTGCATTACTGTGCACCTCTGGAGAAGTGGTAACTCACCGCAGTGATGAACACTCTATAAACACAGAATGAAACTTCCATGGTCCCAAAAAAGTAAGGCAAAAGACAGTATGTGGACACAAACAGAAGCCAAAGGGCAACTCTTAGGAAACCAAACTAATCAATCAGGCAGACAGCTCAGCCAGTAGTACCAAACTACCTGACAATGTTCCTGTGTATTGCTTCTAAACCACATACACATCACCCCTTCTAATTTGCAATGGTTTCCTCTAGTTTCCCCTTTGTTCTGTTTGTAAGACATCTGTTTATACATGCAGGCAAACAAGACAGTACAAAACTGTGAAAATTTATACGCTGAAGAATTTATGAGATTTAACAGTGTGTTATAAACACACATGATAAATGAGGTCAGACTGATGTCTACAGACACCATATCCAGAACATTTGGCTGTGCAGAACATGCACAGCAAAATAGTCAATGGCAGACCTCACAACCCACAGTCTGCTCAGTATTTCAAAGACAATTTATCCATCTGTCTGCATCTTCCCTATTCCTAATGACTTATGACACTCTACAACTACTTATGTATAATAACTAAGCAGCATGGAGTTAGGCTACAAAAAAGGTTTAAGTCCATGTATGAATACTTTGAGTACACACTCAAAGTGTGGATGTATATTCACACATACACACTCTACTATATAAATATTACCACCATTACCGCTGGCGAGTGCTGGTTTCAAAGCAGTTCTCTTAGTAGAAGACATCTTCAGAAGGAAAGCAGTATACAAGACCTCCACTTATAGCCAAACTTTCAAAATTATGTACAATTGTAATAACTGCTTAAGCTGAATTAAAAGTCTTTTTAAAGGACAAGATTGGATCTTCAGATCATATTCAGCTTTGGGTTGAGCTAATAAAATATTTTTGATCACTCCTCTGCTGAATCCATGGGTTTCCACATGAATCTACAGAGGATAATGCCCATCCACGCTTCAAACCGCAAGGCCCCATTTCCTTTTGCTCACATAGAATCATATATGTTGGAAGAGACCCTTGGGATCATCAAGTCCAACCATCAGCCCTACTCTACAAGTTCTCCCCTACACCATATCCCTCGACACCACATCTAATCTACTCTTAAACACAGTCAGGGAGGGTGACTCCACCACCTCCCTGGGCAGCCCATTCCACTGACTGACCACTCTCTCCGTGAAAAATTTTTTCCTAATGTCCAGCCTAACCCTACCCTGCTGCAGCTTGCAGCNCTGGCTCATGTTCAGCCGCCCATCGACCAGCACCTCCAGGTCCTTTTCTGCCAGGCAGCTCCAGCCACACTTCCCCAAGCCTGTAGCGATGCATGGGGTTGTTGTGGCCCAAGTGTAGGACCTGGCACTTGGCCTCGTTGAAGGCCATGCCATTAACATTGGCCCATGCCATTAACGTTGGCCCAATGACATTAACATTGGCCCAAACACATACAACTGCTCTGCATTAGAAGTTTTATATAATATATTTTAATAATATATAAAAATATACATATATAATATAAAATAAAAAATACATTCATATAATTTTTAATATCATTTGCATTCTGCTATTCTTTCCTTACCAATTATACCTCTCCCAGTCAAACTTAGCTTTGTTTTTTCTTTCAATACATACCTTTTATAAAACAGAGGAACTAAAGTGCTGCTAAAAGAAGCAGGAAGAAAGAGATGGAGGAATTACAATTAGATAACAAGAAGGGTATTTTAGGGACTCATTAGAATTGAGCCACTCCAGGAAAAGCTTCATTGTCTTTCTCAGAAAACGCGTTCATCCTTATCAGGTACAACTAAGGAACCTTTAGAGCTCACAATGTACTTAGCAGTGCTGAGGCTCTCCTTCATGGCCTTGGTATACCAAGGATGCTGTCAGTGCACACAATGTTCTTGCTATTCTAGAGGAGCATGATAAGGAAAAAATACAAGAGTCTTGCAATGTAAGAGCTGACTAGGCTGCAAAATCATTGGTTAAAATGTCATGTCAGGATAAGAAACCCTGGTAAGGATGTTAATCAACCAGAGATCCCTGCCTTGAAAAGAGAGCAGATTTTTTAGACTAGTTCCAAGGGGACTGTCTGCACTTAACAGAATTGCTGACATCTATACTCCATGTTGTGTAGGTAACACTTACTCCTAATAGTGATACTTCACCTATTGATACAACAAACTGTCCTGGTTTGAGCTGGGACAGAGTTAATTTTCTTCCTAGTGGTTACTGTGTTTCAGATTTGGTATGAAAGGAATGTCAATAATGCATATTGTTATAGTTGTTGCCAGGTGATGTTTATATTTTTCAAGGAATTTTTTCACCTTCCAGAAGAAGCTGAGCAGGGACAACACAATGACCGGTGGAATGTTCCTTACCATAGACATCATGCTCAGTATATCAATGAGGTTGGCCAGGGCCAGGGGGAACCCACAACCACTGCTTGGGACGGTGACAATTCACTGAGCTGTAAGAGTGACTTTTGTTGTTATTATTATTTCTGTAATATTACAGATGACACTGGAGAAGTATCAAAACTTCCTCACCTGGGCTTTAATGTTATCTCCAGAGAAAAGAATTATCTTTTAAAAAACTCAAGTAAACAAAACTCCATACTCTATCTCACCTACAGGTAAGCAAGATTCAAAGGAAATGCTAACAGAGGTGAAATAATCTTTACATGAAGATAACTGTGGCAGGGAAACGGGATGAGTTAAAACCCAGACAAGAGAAAAAGAGCACCCTGCAGTGTAAACTGGACTACAGAACATCTAATTATGTGAACAAAGAAGTTACTTCCCAGCCACAACAAAACTTTGAATAATTTCAAGGCAAGGAAAACAGAGATATATTTAACTGAAATAGTTATGAATATTTTTATATAGAATCAAATGTTCCATTATTGTTTGTTACTCACTTTCATTATAGGTTAAAATTTTTTTCCTTATATTTCTTGTTCTTTCAATAACTTACCATCATACCTTTCCTTCTTTTCTACTGAGCAACACGTTTATTTAGTAGGACACATTATAAAATCAATATATTATTTTCATTTATATACTGATTTGATACACGTACATCAATATGTGTCATGTATGTAATATAGTATACTACACTGTTAACTTTATTTTGTATTATAAGGCACATTTCCTTCAAACTCTGTATAAAGAAAACTCTATGATTTAATCCAGAAAATGGTCCTTGCTTGTGAAATATGGATTACCAGAGAAACACCAAGCACTAATTTTGGTCTGCAGCATTACTGCTTGTTATCTCCCAACCTGAAACAATACAACACACAAAGGTAGCTTCTCACACTAGACATGAGGCAAAAGGAGAGCTTGGATTTAAAAGGTGGAGGTTTATCCAAAAAGTGATGTACATCCTGACCATAAGCAAGTAGAAGTGAAAAGAGACAAAACCAACATTGGACTCCAGACTGTGTTGAAAAACCATTCATCCACTAAAGAAGTAAAATGAGAGAAGGACATATAGCACATTCCTGTGTGACCTGATCTAGGTGTTCCTGCTCCAATAGGGGGATTGGACTAGATGATCTTTCAAGGTCCCTTCCAACCCCTGATATTTTGTGATTCTGTGATTACACACATTACAGAGAGTGAGGTTACATGCAGTAAACATATATGAAAGCACATAATTTAACATATTTAACAAACATATTTTCCAAGGAAGAATTCCAGAACTTTAAATAAGTTGCAAGCATAAGAGAAGCATTTAAATACTCATTACAGGCACAGATCAATTATGAGTTAATAAGTTAATGAGTTAACAAGTCCCCATTAATGAATATGGAAACTAGACCCTTTAATGCTTTATTACAGTATCTGAAACATGATGAACTCTGGAAAACAGATTTGTTCATAAATAAACAAACAAACAAACAAACATCCAGTTATTTACAGAGTGAAAGCATAGTCTTGATGCTCTTTAAACATACAAAAACCCTCCACCATCTAACAACGAACACCATTATAGGATACCAACAGTGCTTTTAATGCAAAAGTTTAGGAACCTCTGTGTTTTCGAGCTGGCTGAATTAACTTAATCATTTATCAGCTTGTCTGAATACACACAAGTTCCTTAAGCTTACATTATACTGTAAATGTAGATCAGAGAGGTAATTTAAGTGGTTTATATGTAGCTATAGAAGTAAAGCAGATACTTTTTAAGAACATGTTTTTTGAAAGTTAAATGTGAGCAGAAATATTTTACTCTTGCAAGCAACCTTATCCTGTCAAACAAAAGGTAATAACTAAGTCCAACCAGAACAGATAAAGAGAAAACAAGGGAAAATTTCAGAACCCCCAACAGATCACAAAACTATTTCTAATATAAAATGGAATGAGAGTATATTTAAATAACAGCAGTACATGCTGTGGTCCTCCCTTGTTTAGGCAACCTAGGCTACAATGCTACTGGTTCTACAGTTAACCCCTTCTTGAGACTGACTAGTAACTACATCAGAAGGGTATAACAGTTTTTAAAACCCAAACAGCATATAGTTAGCCTGGAAAATTTATTAATTATTACTAATTATTTTCTAAAAACCACCTGTACATCGATAGAACCTGCTGGTTCTCTCTGTGGTTTCTGAGCTGCTTTCTTTAAAGGAGGACATACAAACAGCTTTTTCAAGCACAGATTTAACACTACCCTGGTCATCAGTCATCTGGTAGGTTGATCTTGGCTGGATGTCAGCCGTCCACCAAGCTGCTCTATCACTCCCCTCCTCAGCAGGACAGGAGGGGGAAGAAAAGAAGATGAAAAAAAACCTTGTGGGTCAAGATAAAGGTAATTTAATAAAGGAAAAGCAAAGGCTGTGCATGGAAGTAAATGAAAACAAAAGACTTATTCTCTACGTCCCATAAGCAGGCAATGCCCAGCCACTTCCCCAGAAGCAGGGCTTCAGTATGCACAGCAGTTGCTCTGGAAGGGAAACATCGTAATAATGAATGCCCCACTCCTCTTTTCTCTTAGCTTTTTTTTCAGACATTGCATGGCATGGAATATCCCTTTGGTCAGTTTGGGTTAGCTGTCCTGACTATGTCCACTATGGAGATCTTGCCCACACCCAGCCTACCGGTGAGGGGAGAATGTTGGAGATAAAGCCTTGATGCTGTGTGAGCACTGCTCAGCAGTAGCCAAAACACTGGTGTGTCATCAACATGTCTGTTGCTGCCAACACAAAGCACAGCACTATGAGGGCTGCTGTGGGGAAAACTCACTCCAGCTGAAACAGACCCAATACAATGCAGAAGCAAAACGTTTGTGGGGAGAAGAAATGTAGCTGCAAGGCCTCCCTTTTTCAGAATTCAGCTTCCACTGCCAAGATCACCGATGCCCCGAGCATTAAAAGACTCTGCCTCATTCCTCCAGCACTGTCGGCCAGCATGTAACTGCTTCCTCTGTTGCTAGGGAGCCATGAGCTCACTACAAGGCATCATCCGCACCCTCCACAAGGATGCTGGCAGATGTTTTCCATCTGAGGATACCTCCGACTGAAGTAACAGCACTGGAGTGCCTGCCAGTCTTCAGTCTCCCGAGGCGGAGATGCCAATGCAGCAAGTGCTAACTTTAGCTCTACCTTCAAGGTTTCAGGCTCTAGTCTTTGTGAGCCAGGCCAACGCAACACACAAAGAAGTCAGAACAGCCTTCCACAGCTACTGGCGTGGATGGCACTTATTTTAAAGGCCAAATCTAGGCAAAGAAGCTCTTCCTGAAACTTTGGCAGATACGTGGCTTTTCTGACTAGGTCAATGATTGCCACTATTCTAAAGTCTGTGTTAGAAAAGAATTCAGAAAAAAAAGGGAAAAAGGCTGGGAAAAAAAATCTTTTCAGTCATTAAGGGAGCACAAGATTTGGAGGCATTTATAGAAGACACACAGAAACCTCGTAATCTCCAATCTGTATACATTAAATCCCTGGAATGGATGTCAGCCATGAACAATTTGGGTCACTTCAAAGTCTAAACATTCAACCTTAACGCGTTTTTTCAGCTGTTTGTCTCATTAGCACTTCACAGATCTATTCACAATAAGAAGAAAAAAAAAATCTGTCAAGAAATAAAAACGCCACCCCGCTTCCATATGCCAGGAAATTTATTAACTAACAACCTATCTGCATTACACAGAGATGGTATCTAATGATTTTCATGTACCTGTCATATGTCAAACACCATCCAAGAATTCTTAGTGCCGGTGAATTAACAAGCACATAAGGGAATACAGCTGTAGATATGCATAGATATCTATACATTCAAATCCTTAGGCAACTTCAAAATGCCTTTTTTTTTTTAACAATCACATAAAGAAACAGAAAAAGGAATGAGAAGGAATGCAGTTTGGGGTGATTCATTCATCAAATACATAGAACAACAGCTCTGTTTGAAGGGGAGAGGTAAACATAAAAGATGTCAACTTTCCCTCTTATCTGAAGTTGAGATTAAATTCTTAAAAATTTAAGACCAAGATACAAAAAATGCTCAATGCTAATATATGAAATGATGTCACAGACACTCATATATCAGTTAAATGGCTTTTAAAATAAGCAATTAATTTGAAGCACAAATATGTACCTAACTCCTTACCTGTCTCAATAATTTCTCAACAGCTGACATTACCATGAGTCCTCTCCACACAACCGGGGCAGTCTCTTCGATCAAGAAACCCATAGACATGCTGAAACAACAAAGCAAAAACTTAGAAGCTTTCCAGCACAATAACCAGTACATCTGTAAAGAAGCTTGATTTAAATTGAAACATATGCTCACCATGCGATTCCATAGTTCTTAAGGGGCCTCATTAGATTTTCTAAAACAGAAGCAAACAAGGGGTTTTTTTTGTGGGGGAGCTGGTTTTGGGTTTTGGTTTCTTTTGTGTTTGTTTTTTTTTTTTAAAGAAATAAGCTTACACATCTTTTTCCCTTTTAAGAGCAGTCTTCCCTCTCTGTTCAAAGCATTTGTCTATTTTTCCCCCTTACCCCCTCAATATATGTATACCTTAACCTATTCTACCCAAGAACCTGGCCCCACTTTTTTTTCAGGTTGTCACATTTTACTGATACTGTTCATTGCTTGCCAGAACAACAACGCATTTGCCCACAAAATAATGTCACTTTGTCCTGCTGAAACGAAGATTTCATCTATTTCTATGAAATCCCCATGCTGTGAGGCATAAATCTCCTATTAGGCAGCCACCTACTTCTGCCATACTTCGCTAAATGTGGAGGCATTTGTATCAGAACAAAATCAAAGTCCTACAACACGATGGAATTTTGAATTTTTTTAAACTTAGCTATTCACTAATCTCATGAAGTAAAGGATTGCTCTTATTAACACACCAACGTTTTAGGGGATTCTTCTCCTTGTATTAAGTCTGCTTTGTAACCCCAGAGCCGAGAGGTACCCAATAAAGCCACCCCTAAACAATGCTCTGCCAACAGCTCTGTATAAAAAGTCATGGATTTCTTAAGACTGGCAGAAGTCTGCAGGACTTCTAAAATTTCTGGAGGAACAAAAGATGCTTATTTGAACATTGCAGAGATAATGTCCTTGTCATACTCCATATTCCTACGCTTTCCAGTGTCAAGAGAAAAAGGAGGGGCAAGCAAGCTGAAACTAAACAAAAAACGCGTGCACTCAAACCAAAACCTTACCAAAGCCAAGAACTCCTCTTTATAGTCTCTGCCATCTAAATCCACAGCTCGTCTCAAAACGGGGTGCGCACACGCACAAAAGAACAAAAGGAACTTTATTTGGTCGGGCTGGTTTATTTTAAGAGCATGTACAGGCAGGAACCAGCAGAAAATAGAATACTTTAAGCAATAAAAAATATATTATAATACGTATTTTGACATAAACCTTTGATGTACCCGAAGTAAAATATATAGAGATAGTAAAAAGAAAAACAATGTGTATATAATGCAGCGCATTCAAAGCTGAATTCCAAATTCAGACAAAATACCACCCTAGAGCATGCAAATTAAACGGCCAAACTCTACAGATGAAAGCTTTCAAGCAATCAAGTAAGCGAGCATTCAAGCTATGTAATTTTGTAGAAATATGGCTGAAAATAAATTGGATGTAGTTTTTCCAAGTGTAGTGTTTTGGTTTACAAATCAAAAAAGAATAAAATAGGAAGCTAAGCAAATCACTTGCAGGACTACTGCATTCAGGAATGAGTATGGAACTGCTGCTGGAAAAGAGATGGGCTTGGACTAATGCACTGCATCAGTGTAACACAGCTCTCCACTACTGGCACAGCTCTTCTCAGTGTTCAGTCAGGGCTTATTTCAGTGGCATCATACTGCCTAACCACATTTCTAGGAATCAGTCTTACTTCCCCCTCCCTGCAGTAAGATTGTTTTGTGATGAAGAGGCTGATGACATTTGAACTTCAGCCTAGAGCCATCTCTAGGCACTGCTTTGGTGCCCTTGTAAACACTGTGTACTGCCACAAGTTATAATACTGTTAGATGTCTTGAGAAAATGACTACATATTTACCTATAAGAGGATTTAGAAAAAAAAAAAAAAAAAAAAGAAAAGAAGCAGGGAAAAAATATACCTGCACCACCATGTACTGTTGCAGATTCAAGGTCTGCTTCCTTTTTACCACGAAACAGGAAGAATCTTAAGAAAAAATGAAAACAAAAAGGAGAGGTCAATCCTTGACAGCTCAGCACGAGGACCAGGAACCGGAGGGTAAGAGAAATAGAAAAGATGCATTTATTCTGAGAAAGTTCACCAAAATACCATGTCACTTCTCAGCTTGATCCCAGTGCTCTACAGTGTGTCTGTGAAATATCCAGAGACTAACTTCCCAACATTCACTGCCTGTGAGGACAGTTTCCATTGTATAGAGCCCAGGCATCCACACTAATCTCACAGAATGGACACACCTTCAGAGATCTCCCTCTCCTTCACCATAGTGGGTAAAACAGGAGAGTTGTGGTGAGTACACAAACAGCGACCTACCGAGCAGCCAAAGGGGCCTCTCTGTTGGTAAAACATGTGCACTGTTTATTTCTCAACAGTAGAGTTTCATTTTATGAAAACTGGATCTTATTTTCTTTGGTTTACAACAAGGACTATAAACTGCTCCAAGCCACAAGATTTAATCAAATTTATACAATGCACATGAACAATTCACAACCTGCTGTATATTCTGGCTATAATGTTCTGCATATTCTCAAAGTAATACAAAATATTGCAGAGCACCCCACTGTTTGCCTACTGCTAAAAAGCATTCTTAAGACTATCTCAAATCTCAAGTGCTTCAGTGGGCTCTGGTAATCACCCTTGCCTCATCAAAAAGCAACAGGCATTCCTCTGCCTTCCTCCTGGATCTCAGGAAGATTTTCTAAAATGTAACATGTAAAGACGACTTCGCTTAATGAGATCTCAGTAACATCTCTAATTTCCATTGCTTTCATTGTCCTGTTAACACTTCCTTCTCTGTTATCAGACATCTACCACACAGCTCCAAAAATCCAACACCCAACAAAACAGATTTCTTAAAACTGCAACATACAGCAACACTATGCTACCTATGCTAAGGGATCAATAAAATATATCCTTGTTTACAACTTTTCAGTAGGTTTGATGGCCCTAAATAAAAGGCTGCTGTTTCTTCTCTGTACATACAAAATCAGATCAATAAGATCAACAAAGCACCAATGAAACACCAATAAAATAAGTTTTCTGGTAGAATACAAGTAGGGCACTAAAGAAGGCAGACACAGGCTGATCCATGGCAGCATTACATCCAGCAGATTGCTGATCAGAAGAGGTCTAGCACTGGTCTGAAGGCTGGGTTGTCACTCACATGGGGAACAACGACGTTGAAGTCATTAGGATGGATCTTTTGCATTTTGGAATTTTTTTTTTATTTATTTTTTCCCTAGAAACAAAAACAAGCCTTGCAGACTATTCTGAGCAGGTAACTGAGTTACTCCTTTCTTCTTCCCTCGATAGCCTGACGTAGCCATTCAGTGGTGGCCATCTGTTAGTGCAGCACAGAGAGTAAGGACAGAGCTATATACATGGTTTTGGATGGGACAGAGTTCATTTTCTTCATAGTAGCTTGCATGGTGCTATGCCCTGGGTTTGTGATGAAAACAGTGATGATAACACAGAGATACATTGTTGCTGAGCAGCACTTGCACAGCATTAAGGTCTTTTCTGCCTCTCCCACTGACACAGCAGCGAGCAGGCTGGGGGTGCACAAAAAGTTGGGAGGGGACACAGCCAGGACAGCTGACCCCACCTGACCAAAGGGATATCCCATACCACACAGTGTCATGCTCAGCATGTAAAGCTGGGGAAGAAGGAGGAAGGAGGGAACATTTGGAGTTAGAGAGTTTGTCTTCCCACATAACCATTAAATGTGATGGAGCCTTGCTTTCCTGGAGATGGCTGAACACCTTCCTGCCCATTGGAAGCAGGGAACAGGTTCCTTATTCTGCTTTGCTTGTGCATGCAGCTTTTGCTTTTCCTATGAAATTGTCTTTATCTCAACTCATAAGTTTCCATACTTTTACTCTTCCGATTCCCTCTCCATAACGCTGTGGGTAGTGGCCGGGCGGGTGTGTGGTGCTTAGTTGCTGGCTGGGATTAAACCAGAAGAATTTCATTTCTTGGCTTAATTTTCAGAAGAAGTCTTTTGACTGAATCTTTAGAGCAAGCAATGGCTTACATTCACTCTTATCAGGCAAGAAAAGATCATTACTCCAGAAGACTGTGACGTTATACTGCACCTCCTTAGGAGGCATCATGCTGTTTAAGAAAAGCAAAGGTAACTTATAATTATTAAATATGAATATAGTGGATCATGCAACACCACAGCAAATCTATTTTGAGCTCACCGACTGAGAGAACACTAATGCAGAGGAGCTGATCAGAGTGTTCAACAACTAAGTATCTGAGTTAAGGGGTGGGTTGCTTTTTTCTTACCATTTCAAAGTCAAAGAAGTATCAAAACATGAGATGAAAACACTGGAAGCTCAGATTTTCCTCCCTGTCAAAAATAGCCAAGTTATTGTACACAGCTATTTTTGGAACTTGTCACTATAATGAAAGACCAGAGACCTCCTAGAATGATAACCAATTATTTTACTTAGTGTTTGTCTTTGAAAAAATCTTAATAGTGGAAGTCATCTGTTTGTCCTAACTGGATTTTGGTCATTTAGCAGGAAGGTGGTGCTTATAAGTTGTTATAAGATAGGACAGCTATCTTAATAGATTTAGCTATCAAAAGCTATCTATATATCAAAAAGTAGAACAATCGTACAGTTTTCCAGTCAAAAACATCCTGCTGACCTTTGCATGCAGATTTCCAAATGTTTCCAAAGTCACCACCAACGGAGAAGTGTTTGCCAGCACAGACACCACTGCAAGCTCCAAGTTATGTCGAAATGCATCTGTTTGCCCATTCTTCATTTTTATACAAGCCCTATTGGCATAACACCTGTGCAGCCAAAATAAACACTTTTACCTAACAACATGCTTCTGAGACAGGGAATTATCATCTCATGTTACCGATGAGGGAATCAAGACCTGAACTGTGACACTTGCTCTAGGTTATTCAAGAATCCTGTGCATTTGGAGACCTATGCTGTGTTCCCCCAAGGTCTGATGCTCTAACAGAGCCCTGGCTCTACTTACAGCATCTTCAACATTGAAAAGCATGTCATGCACAACTGATAACTATCTAGGAGGTGTAATCATTGCTGAAGTTACGTATTTTCCCTTGAATCTCCCCAATATACCTGAAAGAATTAAAATTTTAAAAAGCAAACTGAAGCACAAACTGACAACAGAAACAGCAGTTGAAAGTTACACTGTGCATTGTCTATAACGCCTACTTCCCAGTAACATTTCAGCATTTCACATCTAAGCGTTAAAGCAGCAGCTTTTAAAGTGTAGTTCTGAAGAGGTAATAAGTTCAAGTATTCCTTCATCTTTCACAGTCTGTTATTTAAATAAAATCCATACTGTAACTCCTCTGCATACATTTATCAAAATTTGAGCAAGCTGATACTTCTTCATAGTTAATATAAACGCTAAAGGTTCTGCTGCTGTTTGCACAGCTCATCATCAGCTGAGGTTTTCATGTCAAATTGCTGTTTTCCACCTTCTCACATCTCAGTGACATCTCACTGCCTGAAACACAGATGTATGGCGGAACAAAACACGTAGCCTCCATGCTAGTCAGAGAGACACCCCACAACAGTTTGTAGTATATTACTGTATTCCAGCACACACTAAACTAGATTATCTGAGACAAACTCAATTAATGTGGAAACATACAGACAAGCTGAAAGGGATTTTCAGCATGGTCACTTGTAAAATCTCAAAAATTTTTGCATCATCTGGTTTTTAATTGTGTACAATTTCATGGTGCAGTGACTCCAGCATATTCTATCCCAATCTAAGGCAAGACTCCAACTTACACAGCACCTTCTGTTAATCACAGTAAACAGTAATTCTCATGTGGCTGTCACTACACAGAAGTATAAGGAATTCATTTGCTGTTTATTTTGAAAGTCACCTCACAAGATCAACATTCTGTAATGAGAAGATCCAGGTTCCAGTCAAGGATACGAAGGCTACAGACAGTGCAGGGTTTCCAAAAACAGAAAGGAAAAAAAGGAAGGATGGGAAAAGAAGGAAGGAAACATAGAACAGGAAGAGTAACAAAAAGGTCAGGCTGTACTTGTGTAAGTATAGATTTTTCTCCTGCCACTCCGATGCCTTCGGGAGCTGAGATTTGTAAAGAGGTAGCAGATTTAACAGGGGACACAGGGAAAAACCATACCTTCTGAAGGGACAGCTACAAGCCAGGCATCATACTCCCAGCATGTTTAAAGCAGCAGCAGTTTCTTGAATGCACCCATGGTGCAGTAAAATGAAAAGAAATGCAGCAGAGGAGAGGGGGCCAAATAGCAACAGGGACCCAGGGCATCCCTCAATAATACACAGAGATACCAACCTACGTCAGAGCAGAAAGGATGTTGTCACCAAAAGAAAGCTAGTCAGAGTCCCAAATTCTAAATCATTGTTTTAACTGTAATCATTGTTTTAACTGCTTATGCCAGAAGCCCAGAATATTCTATGGCAAGTGACAGACTAATTGAGACTTCAAGCTTGATTTCACACTGTGTTATAAATTTATTTGCAGGATTGCCCCAGAATTACAACAATTTGTACTTTATGCCTGAAGAGCTCCACACAAGGGAGGCTGCGTTTCCCATCACACCCCACACTAACAGTGTTACCTAACTCTGAAGGTACCACGAATACTTAAACCAAAGCAAACTAGCAATGAGACTCAAAGAGCATTATTCAACGCTCAACCTTAAGAAACAAATAAATACATACAGAAACACAGCTTTTTCCAAAAGACTCGCTTCATATTTAGTCAGTCTACCAATCCCATTACCTGAGTAGGTTTTCCACTTTTATTCCTCCTGACAGACTGCAGAGGAAACAAAGCTCTGTAAAAGCTTTTTCATTAATGGAACTGTTTTGCAGACATGACAGTTCTACCTAAAAGCAAAATAACTAATTGCTTGCTGGAAGACTGTACTTCAAAAGCAAGTCTAGCACTAGCAATCAGCACAGCCATATCCGTGTTACATTTTAAAGTATTGCTGACTTGTTAGAATCGGAATAAAAACACAGGACTAGTTTTAAGTATCTTGCCACTACCTTCCATCACAGGCATTTTCCCCCACAAAATAACCCACATTTTGAGAAGCCCTCAGATTCCCATGGAGCCAAATAAGTTTATTTATAGCGGATCAAAAGCTTTATCAGACTAATTTGGGTGGGCTCTTCTAGTTCATTATTACCCATGAGGAAAGAAATAAACTGATAAAATGTTCAGTTCAAGGCTTCCATCCTGACAACAGCAAACCTCTGGGAAGGTTTACTGTAGCTGACGCATTGACTTGCTCCTTTGGGAGGGGACCTGCCCGGGTCAGTCACACACCAGTGTCACAGACAAGAGCAAAGCATAACCAGAAGAGCAGGAACCTGAGGAGCAGACATTCCCTACATATTTACCTTCCCTTCAAGATCTAGCTTCAAAAAGCACTCCAGTTAACCAGGGACCTTCACCACTCTCAAAGCAAAGCTATGGAACTCGATACATTAGAGTTGATTCCCTCTTTGGGTTAAGTATTGTAATCAGGACATGAAAAAAGAATTGCAGGTCAAAATACATGAAAGAAAAAACTGTTCAAAGGGTTAAATGAAATTTAAAAAAAGTAAAGCACCTGGACACTGATGACACAGACAAAAGCTACAGTAAACTTGTTGATTCTCCACTTTAAAAAAACGTGCTCCCATGCATGTTAAATATTCCCTTTTGCATTTCACATAAATCCCTTCATACATCATACTGTGATTTTATTATAATTTCATTCATCACTTGTAAAGTGGAGTTCTATATACTCTACAAGATTATGATAATCAACTAAAGCAAAGGAAAGAGATGCTAGCTTTAAAACTCCAGTTGTCACTTGTAGCCTCTGGTCCCTATAGGGGAAGGATTAAAATACACTTTTTTCTATTTTTCTGTTTTCTGCTTCATCTCTTTATTCTGAAAAGCCACTCCATTGTACTGTAGAGAAGGGGAAGGAAAGAGGGAAAATACAGAAAGAAACTCACAGAGAAAAAAGCATGAAAATGAAATTGCAAGATTTTGAGATATTGCAAATATTGAGAAAATTCTGAATTAGTTACATTTCTTTCATTAGAATGCTCATTAATTCTAGCAGAGAAGAGGGATGGAAAGTTATTCCTCTGAAATAAGCAAAAAGGTAAATGTGTTCAGTGTACCTAACAAAAATATTCATCATTTCTTTTGTTTATGTATGTACAATGAAAACTATATCTATCATGCTACCGTAACAAAACCACTTGCAATTTAATTCCAATTTGTATAAAAGTTGAACCAGACAAACCATTTATATCTCTAAGAGTAAACTTTATAATGCAATGAATATTTGCTAGACATAAATCCATATCATAACATTTATAATTACCACACTACAGGATTAACAACATGAAGAGTAATACACTTCCACTTTCAAGCACTTTAAATGTGTTTTTCCAGGTTACAGTGTTTCAGTAATTTATTTTGCAATAGCATTTACTAAAATTTGACTTGCTATTTACTGAAAAGAGACTGCTCCCAGTAAGAGACTTTAATTACTACACTACATTTCTTGTCTTAGACTCTTTCACCTTAGGTTTTTTTAAGTATGAATGTCTGTATAATGAAGAATAAAATTTTAATAAATTAACTGTCTAGAGGGTGTTTTTTATTTTTTAGAGAGCAGCTAACAACTGCATGCCTATAAATTCCTTGCAAAGTTAGGTATCATCTGCCTCCCCTTCCCTTCCAACTAAAGGTCATCAATTTTTTTCCACAAGCGAACTCAACAACAGCTGAATTAATCCTGCTTGAGGTTAATTGTTACAGGCTTGAGGGCAACAGTCAAGATCCAGAATAAAATATTTAATGCGCGAGTATTCTTCTCATTTTCAACTACCTCATCACCTATGAAAGCCTGCAAAATATAAGCCACAACTAATTGCAACATTCCAAATTATTGTTCTCTCACATGTAAGACTATTCTACTTCAGTCCACCAGATAACCTGGGATAAGGCATCACTCAAAGTAAAACACAGGACTTCAGACTTCTTTCAAAACAGAATCAGTAAAGCATACTATTAGACTATACACAATCTAAAAATCACTTGTTCACAGATCAAGAGGTAATGGCAGTAACAGTAGCAAATCTGATTTTATTTTTAAAGAATCCAGCTTAGGTTTTATTTCAATTAATTGTGATGCAGTTCCACTGGCCAAGCACACTAACAACAAGCCTGAGAATACAAGCTGCATCATTAATTTTAAACCTCTAAGTACGATCAAGAATTTCTTCATGGTTACCTCAATAACTACCCTACTTATGTACCATTTTCTCTATTTAGCTGGTCCACTCCAAATCTTCTATTCATAACTTTCAAATGGACACACCACCCTCCCTTGATACAGCTATTTCTGGCACACATCTTGAAAGAGTCACAACAGACTCCATTTTAAATTATCACTTTGTGTTACAAGACTCTGTTATCACAGTCTAAAGAGCCGCAGACTTGTAAATGTGCTCCAGTGAAAAAATGCAAGTGTCCATTTCTGACTTTAGAATTTTACCAGTAATTTACTTTCTAGAGCTCCTGCAATACAGTTAGTCTCAATGGGGCTGGACACAATTATTGTTTGCTTTCTCTCAGAAATTACTTTCTATCCCAAATTTTGAAAACAAATGCCCAGTACTGATCTTTTGAATATAGTATTTTATTAAGAAGTAAAAAAGACACTGAGAATACCATTAAATGGCACCAAAGGTTTGAAATATTCAAAGAGTACTGACCTGTCACAAAGAAAAAAAGTCCACCAAAACCTTCATAATTATTTAAATTAAGTGAAAAAATGTTATATTTATCTGGCAAAATGACAATCTTTTTGGCAACATAACAGCTTTTAATTTCTTCCAAATAGTTTAAATGGTAGATTTAAAAAAAAAAAAAAAGAAAGACCAGAGAAATTATGCAGGTCACTAAGCCAGAAAACAGCTTTTAAGTAAATTATTTGGGGAAAGAACAGAAGTAATGCTTTTGTTAGTTTTGTTGTAAGCATTGCCCTGTGTATATATCTTAGCTGATGTTAATATTTATTCCAGTGTTAGATAATCCTCCATTAGCTAATTAAGTTCAGTTGTGTACTTACTAACCAGTATTTCCCTGACTATTTAGTTCAAATATTTTGAATGATACCCCATTAAACGTTAGCAGACTTTGCAATGTACTACAGTTTGCAAAATTAAATTAATGGAGTATCTCCCATTGTATATATATATATACAGATTCTCTCCTCACTAAGAAGTCCTAATTCATTTTGAAAACTTAAATTATAGCATAAGTATAATAATTTCCATTCAGAAGTGATAATTGCTGCACGGATTTACTCTGTATGGTACCAGGCATCTCTAATCCCCTTTGAACTTCTACATATGGGAAAAGAAATAGATATCAAAGAGTGCAAGGGTGCTCAGAACCTCCCAGGATTACTCTACAGATTCATTTTCAAATCCAAGCCTCACACTGAAGACAGCAATAGACTTTAAACATAATTTTTTACTGTTATGTTATTTAAATGTTTTAATTGACTTGTTGTTATGTATACATTTTTAATGCACAACACAGAATCACAGAATATCAGGGATTGGAAGGGACCTTGAAAGATCATCTAGTCCAATCCCCTGCCGGAGCAGGAACACCTAGATCAGATCACTCAGGAATGCATCCAGGCGAGTTTTGAATGTCTCCAGAGAAGGAGAATCCATAACCTCCCTGGGCAGCCCCTTCCAGTGTTCAGTAACCCTCACTGTGAAGAAGTTTTTCCTCATATTTAAGTGGAACCTCCTGGTCCTCCTAATTTAGAGGTCTCCTGTAGTAGGATCCTGTATAGCAATTTTAAAACTATTTACAAGAACCTTTCTTTCCTAGCTATCCTTTCCATTGTTTCTAGTAATAAACCATGAACTCCCAAAGCCTGTGGACCAACAGAAAACCAAAAAGATGACCCCGAATATGCTCCTAGTTGTACAAGCTAGCTTTGAAACCAACCTCATTACTAAAAAGAATAATAATAAAAAAATACACTGCCTTCATCTTCTGTTTGCATCCCCTCTGTGCCATACCAAGGAAGCACCAACGAGGGGCCCATGCTCAGCCCTGTACAAAGAAGACATCAAGAAAAATCACTTCCACTTACCTGGTGTTAATTCTGGGTTCCCTTTTAAGTTCATCATCTTTGGAATTGAAGGTCCATATATGTCTGCATCAAGTAAGCCAACTTCTTTTGTCTGTGTAAGGAACAAGAAAAGAAGAAAGTATTTGTCAAAATGTCTGTTTTCCTTTACAAAGTACTAGTTGAACAAAATTTCAAAACTGCCCATGGGAATAAAAATATTATTTTAGACATAAGTTCTCACCGTTTTCTTTCTGTCTAAATTGCAACTGAAGCATGAAATATGATGTCTCTACAAGCTCAGCCAGATGTCTTCACAAAGTCTAGACTCGCAACACACAGATTCCTCACTTGTACATTTTCTTACTTACAACGTAGACCACAAATTTCAAATTAACAAACATTATAAGCAATCTTCTCTCTAATTCACATACATATATGCAGAAATAATAGTTTAATCTTTTTCTAAAAGGTATCAAATTTTATTTGATAAAAAACCCAGGCAACGTCTGTGAATTTATTTGAATTAATTCAAATTTGTAATCTACTATTGACTACAAGGAATATGAAGAACATAAAACCGTATTTTATCTTCTGTTTAAGTGGCCAGAGTAAACTTTTGCAGACATCTTGAATATACTGAAATGCAAGTCTCTGAAGCCAGCTAAGTAGGCATAATGTTTTAATTAAACGCATTTACACAAAAAAATGCTACAAATATGGGTTTATTCAACTACATATGGTACATTAGGCAACAAACTTTAAACAAAAATTATTTCAACTGTGTAGCCTAGACTTACTAGATTCAGTTCTATATGCTTTTTTTATAGCTAAACATACATATTTTGGGGAAAATGTACTATTTTTCCTACAGATGGCAAGACACTCCCAATTACCAAGTTCTGCAAAATATGTAGTAAAGAGCAAACCCTTTAAAGCACTGAATGCCAAGTTCCTCTAATAGAAAAAGCTAACTGTATTCAAGATTTTGCAAAATTGCAAGCAAGTATGTTTAAAGGCTTGTCTGGAAGGTTGAGGCAGGAATGGGAACTCCCCCAACAATGCAGATTCAGACTCCCACTGTTAGTGTTTCAAAATGTGCGCTTGAGTTTTTGGATGAAGCTTTCATAATTTGTTGCTTTTAGTGCAAGTATACACCACCTCTACCCTTGAACAGGACATCTAAAGACACAGGACATTTTGTGGCATCACAATCAGTTTGTTTGCTGTTTGGGTTTTTTTGAACAGCAATGCACCTGGATTAATACGCTGATTTGGGCTGGGATAGAGTTGATTTTCTTCCTAGAAGCAAGAATGTAGCTCTTTTGGATTTGTGCTGGAAACAGCGTTGATAACACAGGGATGTTTCAGTTACTGCTGAGCAGCACTTGCACAGAGTCAGGGCCTTTTCTGCCTCTCACACCCTCCCACCAGCGAGGAGGCTGGGGGGCACAAGAAACTGGGAGAAGACATGGCTAGGACAGACACTGACCCCACGTGGCCAAAGGGCTATTCCATACCACGTGACATCATGATCAGCAGGTAAAGCTGGAGGAGGAGGAGGAAGAGGGGGGACATTTGGAGTTATGGCGTTTGTCTTCCCAAGTCACCATTATGCATAATGGAGCCTTGCTTTCCTAGAGAAGACCTTATTTCTCTCTACAACTGCTGAAAGGAGGTTGTAGAGAGATGGGGGTTGGTCTCTTCTCCCAGGTAACAGTTGATAGGACAAGAAGAAATTGCCTCAAGCAGCACCAGGAGAGGTTTAGATATTAGAAAAAAATTGTTCACTGAAAGGGTTATCAACCATTGGAACAGGCTGCCCAGGGAAGTGGTTCAGTCACCATCCCTGGAGGTATTTAAAAGATGGGCAGTCATGGACTGAGGGACATGGTTTAATGGCACTTTGGGCAGTGTTAGTTTGATGGTTGGATTTGATGATCTTAAAGGTTCCTTCCAACCTGGATGATTCTATGGCTGAACACCTTCCTGCTGATGGGAATTAGGGATGAATGCCTAATTTTGCTTTGTTTATATGCACAGCTTTACCTAATAAACTGTCTTTATCTCAACCCACACATTTTCTCACTTTTACTCTTCAGACACTCTCCCCCACCCTGGGACAAGGGGGGAAGTAGGCAAGTGGCTGTGGGGTGCTTAGGTGTTGGCTGGGGTTAAACCACAGCAATTACAAACCTAGGTATTCAGCCTCTGTACTTCCAAACAAATCTGAATTTCAATTAAGATAAAGAAATTAAGTCACAGAAGCCTATGACACCTTAGCCTGGACACCTGAGAAGTAAGACTGACCCTTTTTACAACTTATGTAATAATTTGAGTTTGGGGGGTTGTTTTTCTGTGGGGGATGCTTTCTTTTTCTTTTTTTTTTTTCCCTTCTTTTTCCAAGCTGTTGATATTGAACCCTGGAGACATCCTTAACTGCTGAACAATTTAGTGTTGAATTTACCTAATACAAGCCAAATGCATCTTAAATTTTACAACTAAGATGTAAAAAATGCATTACCGTACATGATCTACTATGTACTTTGAAAAATAAGGCTTTACTACAAAAATCAACCCAATCAAATTTGGGCTGTTATTCAGTATACTTTTTTATTAAACACAGCAAAGCGTATGTAATTACATGGATTATGAAATTTAGATTTTTGTTTAGTATTTCTTTTTTTATAACATCTTGTGAAAGCCATTACAAAAAACTTCAGGAGTTACTCTGACAAATTATTCTATTTCTTGTCTACTGTATGAAAGCTGCAATTTCAAAAAGACTGAAAAGACCCGGTTTTATGCCAGATTTCAAAGACATCAACAACAGTATTAGAGCTTCTTTGTTCTTGTACAAAATGCATATTTTAACAGATTAGAAAGATTCATGATTCAGTCCCTTTATCTGTGTCAGCAGCTAATCGAACCCATCAAAACATCTTCTCAGGGCTGTGCCACCTAATTCATTCTCAAATGAAAGTAAATATTTGCAGAAAAATCCACATGGTATTTTAAACCTGACTGATTTAAACCTAAACTAATCCATTCCCTCAACTTTCTGAGGGTTTTCCCCAACAAGGACTGTGACTACACATTGACTGGCTAACTACAATGATCTTAACGATTCACTGTAGGTTTGTTTTCAGCCTAAAGGGACTGAAGATTTAGGATGATCTAAATTAATTAGATTGACTTCATGACCTCCTGGGCATAGTCAGATCTTCACCACCACAGGCCACTTATTCCTAGAAGTCAGCAGTAGCGTATCTACGAGTGTAGCAAATTTCCTGAAATAAAGAATAAGTGCATGTACACTAGAGAAAAACACCCCCTCGATTACTTAGGAGGACTTGGCAAATTCACTCCAAATTACAAAACTAATCTTTGTTTCAAGCTAATACAACAGACCTGACAGTTTCTCAAAACAGTTTACACACTTCCACTAAAGTAAGAAAGATGCCCGTTTCCAAGATGCACTGCTTTTGTTTGTGGATAAAGTTCAATAAATGTTTCTCTTCTAACAGAAAAATAATTAACATATTTTCCAGTTTCTACAATTCATGGCAATGAAAGCACAAGTGTCCCCATAAGCATGCTGCCTTCTATAGCTTTATAGAAGAAAGGTCTTTTAGAAAACCTTTAAATCGTTGGCGGAACCTAACTAAAGATATTCTATGGTAGGTGTTTTCCTCCACCTAACAATTCAACACATTAGGTAAAAAGACTTCATACTGCCTAAGAGTAGCAGCTTATACAGAAAGCAGTGACCCAATAAGCTAAGGGTTCGAGTTCTGTTTCTTCCAACTAGCCCTGCATTTGCAGCACATAAGCACCCCTAGAATACTAATAATAACCCTTTACTCAAGGCTTAGTGTGTCTTGGAAAAGCACTGTGGCAGCTACCATGGGATCTTTTAAGATAGGCACAGCACAGTCCAGATCATCTCTTCCAGCACTTACAATGTTTTAAATCCCCAAGAGATAAAATAACTTGCACATACCCGCATGCTACCACACGAAACTGTTAATCAGAATTACCAATGCCAGATAATTCTCATGCTGAATGAAGTTTAGTCCAAATGCATGAGTTAATAAAATAAAATTAAAAAAAAAATCAACCTAAATTTTAATAAATTGTTGTTTCACCCTTATAACCCACACCTTGCACAAATTAGCACATCTTTCAAAGTACTGCTGTATTAAAACAAATCCTAAAAAACGTGTAAAATCAAACAAGTCAAAAAAGAGTGTTTGGGCAGAAGGAACAGATTATAGGGGATCACAAGACTTGGAAAAAAAAAATAATAAATAACCACCCTCTAGGATTCCTCTAATGTCCTCTGACATTCTTTCATAGGCATATACCTCTAATACCAATACTGAACCATTTATTTTCCTAAGTAATACTAGGGTTATACAGACAGAAACAGAGCCCTCAAGGCACATCCAAGCATGTCAAAGTCCCCCTGCTTAAGTGTTTTTCAGAGCCCAGCACACACCACTGCTACAGCCACTCTCAGAACTCGGCAGGAAAATGATTCAGGTAACCCAACTCCACCATCTTCTTATGGCCACATTTGTTTCTTATACAAATACTTTTATCCCATTTAAACAAACAGCATTCTGTCCCTCCAGCTAGGATAGATGGTAACCAAGTTCAGAACAGCTGTTCTCAAGTTAATATTTGTCCTTTCCTTCCACTTGCCCAGCTGCAGAAGAATGTCTGAATCTGAAAAATACCTTCCAGAGACCTCTATTTTTTTGTTCTTACTGCAAGTTCTGAACAGCTTAAACTCTCGAGATGTAACTGACAATG
>VZTM01040225.1:168925-193081 GCA_013400555.1 Jacana jacana
ACAAGTTTTCACAGTCACCAGGTATAGATTCTGAATTTACAAGAAAACCAAATGCTACATCGACAGATACAGAAGATATTCTTGCATATATTCCTGGAAGATGAGAATCCTACAGCTTCATTTTGTGCACTGTACAAATTACAAGCACAGATAACCTCACTAAAAAGATCCTTTCCTTTAACTTCTCTGGCAAGATTCTCAGTGTAATTAAAGTTCAGGTTAGCCTTTGAACTTGCCTTGTGAGTGATAGAGATTTGCAAGATAGCTGTATTCTGAATTAATCATTTTCAAGCTCTGAACTTAGTTGTAATAAATCCTTTTGGAGGAAAAAATTAAAATAAAGTTGTTAAAGGTCTATTAGACACATTCCTTCTATATACTGGCAGAGAAAGGTCTTGTAGAAAACCTGTTTGCCTCTTTGCTTTTCCTTATGCAGATCCAAAATTATTCAATTGCTATTATGTTTGCTCCCTTAGGCGGGTGAGTTTTACTACACACTCTTGTACAGATGACATAGGTCCATGCTAATGACAAAATGATCCATATCTTTCCTCCTGTTAACTATTTTAGCAGACACTTAATAGCTGTTTGGTCTCTCGGATATACTTTCTTTACATAGGTTGCCTTTTTGTTGGCTGTCAGGTAATACTAACTATGAAATCAATTACATTTCCCAGTAACAGACTTTTCAACCAAATGCAATTTCTGTGTTCAGTGGAGAATCTGGTGATATTCATTGATTTCTTCCAGGTTGCCAAACACTTTATTGAGGCCTGATAAAAGACCATGCCAAGAGAAAGAAAGAAGAAAAAAAAAAAAAAAAAAAAAAAAAAAGCAAGCTCAAAAAAAGCAGTTATAAATAGCTGTTAATCAACACGGTCTGTTACTGCTAAATATCGAGAGACTCTTTGACAGCATTAATTTCATTTTTTCTCAACTTTTCTGAGACTTCATTCCATTCTTGGTAGGGCATATGCATCCCCACTGGATATTAGCAGATGATACTTCACTTTGAAGTAAACTCTGCAGACCCCCAGAGTTCCCAGGTGTTCAGCCTGGGAGGGATGGAGGCATAGGTTAATGAGCTGTCATCGTTCTATACAGTGAAGGACTCCCTCCATAGGAAGCACTCCCCCTATTCAGCAGCTGCAGTCCATTCCAACGATAGAAATTCCAGCTTTGCTAAGTGAAGGTGCCAGTTAATTTTAAAGCTGCTGCTCTTAATCCACTACCAGGACTCTCAATTTACCCTTTTAATGTCATTATAGATTTAGAGCTAATCCCAAACTGCAAGTAGCAACACACAGGACAAAAGGGAACTTAAAATCAGGATAGGCTCTGGATTCCTCGTTTGACATACTGACACACTGAATAGCCATCTTTTAATCCCTAATTCTCTAACTCTTTCAAGCTGCACACTATTTAAGTGCCTAGCTGCAAATTGGATTAAAGCCAAAAGAGTACCACTGCAGATTTCTGACTCCCTGTCCCACAAATGCAGACTTGTTTTAAACACTCACGATTCTACTCGCTTAAAAGCCCTTTTCCTTCACATGAAGATCCTTTGGTTTTCTGTCAGCTACAGAACTTCTTTGGCATTTTCTTCTACAACAGTCTGCAACAGCTCCTAGTCAGATTTCAAAATAGTCAGATACCAGTAATTCAACCATGTTTGGCCTTCTTGCACATTACACATCCTATCGAAAAAAAAATATTAAATACAGCACCATTTTAAAAATAAATGACCAATATCCAAAACAGAATCTGAAACTTTATTACAACTCTACAAGATACCTCACCACTTTCACAACATACAAAATCATTATAAACGTGCTCCACCATTCACATCAGTCTCTCTAACACCTGCACTAGACTTTCAATGACTTGAATATTCAGAATGCACGTAAGCAACTCTACAAATATTAAAAAAAAATAAATTATTTTCCTCAAATTAAGCACAGAGCCATTTGATTTAAACGGAACACTTTAAGTGGCCTATGTTTAAAAACATTTTTTTAATTTCACACACTTCTTAATTGAAAACCACTAAGATTTTTAAAGCCTTATTTTCTCATTTTCTCAGCTGATGTAGGAACTGAGCTGTCATTGCAAGATAACCCAAATCAATTCTAACCGGCATCTCCAGCTTTATTGATATTTTTAGCATTAAGATACAAGCATGAACACCTTATCTATAGCAATTAAAGTCATCTGATTCCCTAAGCAACAAAGGTAAAGATGCCTAGAAATCAAACCCTAATAACTAGAAAAGCTGCACAGAAGAACAGAAGAGGTCAAACGTTGCCTTTGTGCTATAATTATTCAGTAAAAGAGCCCATTATTGTCTCAGCTCTTCTAGATTTGTTTGACCCCCCTACATGGACTCTTTTTTTTCGTTACCAGAAAGAAATGTATATACATTGTGAAGTCTGTATATATCTATTAATGCAGCAAATATTATATTATACAGTAGACTAACAGTTTCATTACAGTAGCCAAATACTTGAGGGGCAGGGGGACGGATGGGACTGTAATGTGCAGAAACAGGCTGGGTGGCTGTTGAGTAGTTTAAAACTGCCTGTAATGGGAGACATCAACACAACTTCGCTGCCTTTGTTTAAAAAAAAAAAGTCTGCCTGGTGACATGTTGACTGTGATAGTGTTTGAGTAAGCGCCTTTCATTCAGCTGATCATCAGCTTTTCCCGGCTTTAGGGACACCACAAGACCACGCGCCTCTCGCTGCGCGGGGCGAGCTGCAGCACAGGGGGGGGGCGGTCCCGCTCCGCTTCGCTCCGCACCCCGCTCCGCGCCCCCTGCCGGCCGCTACCGCACATAAACACGGACGGGTGCACGCTTAAAATACGACGTTGCTCAGCAACCAGCGGGTTTGCTTGGGGAAACAAAGACCGCTCCCCACGATAAAATCAGCCTTGATGTATTCTGAATTTTGGTCCTGGTCTGCTTGACCCAGTCACACAATCACGGAACGGTCTGGGCTGGAAGGGACCTTGAAGAGCACCCAGTCCCAATCCCCCTGCCAAGGGCAGGGACACCTCCCACCAGACCAGACTGCTCAGAGCCCCATCCAGCCTGGCCTTGAATAATTCCAGGGATGGGGCTTCCACAACTTCCCTGGGAAGCCTGCTCCAGTGTCTCGCCACCCTCACAGCAAAGAATTTCTTCCTAAAATCTAATCTAAATTTCCCCCCGTTAAGCTTAAACCCATTACCCCTCAGTCCTATCGCTCCGCTCCCTGGGAGCCCCTCCCCATCTCCCCTGGAGGCCCCTGACACGGAGTAACCCGAACAGTAAAACCGGTGCCTTTAAGCACGTTCCCCGCTACTGCCGGCAGCAGCCCCTCGCCTGTGCCCACATCCTGACTTGGTCCCTATGCCTTTACCTCTCGCTCCTCTCTCCTGCACAACACAAAAACTATTTCATCCCGTCGTTAAAAAAAAAAAAATGTAAATCTTCCTGGAAAGAAAAGGAGAGTCAAAGGAAATCTGACTGGGGAGCTTGCCTTCCAGTGACAGCACAAGCACGCAGCCGCCCAACTGGAGCTGTGCCATCCTTAGTCATGCACAGCTGGTGTTTGCTCACTAAAATACTCTGTTCATAAACAAGCAATCTCTATCCTATTATTGCTGCCATCTATTAATTCAACTTGTTTCTACTATAATAAATCGTCTCTGGCCAGGCAGCTTTCATAAATAGTCATTCTAGTCTGAATATGAATCGTCCTGGCACAAAACCCAAAAATTCTTCCCAAGTGCTCCTAGGGGAGCACAACTGACTGCTGGTACATCAAAAGAATGAAAAGAATCAGCTGTCAAACTAAGCAAGCAATTAAAAACAGCACACAGGGGTAAAACTTTATTTCTTAACACAAAAAGATCACTGTATAGATTTATAGGCCTTGGTACGGGCACAAGAGCTTATACAACTCTTAACTAATCCATCTACAACAGGTAACCCAGGGTACCGAAAGCCTAATACTCCAGTGAAGGATAAGAGGCTGCCCTGCTTGTTTCCCTGGCTCTGCATCAAAAAAAAAAAAACCCCCTCAACCCCCTCCCCCCCTATTTTGTCTTGGATGTGGTATCTAGGCATCTAAATGAAATCCTGCCTTCAATTATTTACTCTGTAACCATGAGGTAAAAATATGCCAAACAGACTGAGCACCAGCATGCATGACTTGAACTCCTCAGTTCTGATCCCAGCTCTGCCAACAACACTGTGTGCCAGTGACTATGTCCAAGGCTCTGTTGATGCCTTAATACTTCAGACCACCACTATAATAACTGAAAAAGCTTCCATATTTTAGAAGAAAAAAAAAAAAGTCCACCTATAGAAACAATGTTTTTGTTTTTTAACTCTAGAAAGTAAACTTTTAAGAGAAGATGGAAGGAAGCTCTCTTTTATCAAGAGGACTAAAACTTCCTGTATGCTTTGATTGTTAATCTTCCTTCTCAAACAACAATACGATGTCACAGCTGTTATGGAAAGCAGCAAGAATCTACTCTAATCCAATCTCCTCTGAAAGCATCTTCCACAGCATCTCCCTCAGCAGAAAACAGTAGCTCTCAACAGCCTGTGACCTGTATAATCTTAGAAAAGGAATACTTGAAAGATCAGAAGACAACATTATTTTTTAAATCATGGAGCTCCACTGTACTACTTGCTCCGAAAATCAGGTTACAAACATTGAACTTGTAACAGAAACAGACTGTACGTAATGAAGGGAGCACAGACCTTTATTGTCATGGTGACCTATCTTTCTTCTCAAGCCCTGTATTTCCTCCTTTAAACAGTACATCAAGTCCGAGCATCAGGTTCTAGAAATCTGTATTTTGCTTAAGGACATAAGGACTGTAATGAAGTTGCAGGAGGCTGCTGAAGCTCTCATCTACTAATAGAATCATTACTGCTCCCAAAAAAGAGCTGAATTTACAATAGCAATGAAGGGAAGCCATGGGAAGGTGAGGCACAATCAGTAGTCATTAAACATAACATGAAGAGGTCCATTGTCGTGTAACTGAGCTAAAAGAAATCCACTATAACCTTCAGCAGGAAGCACCAATGCACTCTGGCAAACAACCTCCTTATTTATTTCAGTGTTACAAAATTGAACATTGTGTTAATCCCTACAATTCAGAGCACTGGACAACCCTAGCCTGGATCAAGGTCCCAAAGATATTCACTTCATAACCTTGACTCACCAAACTAGTGAACTGAAATCAATGGGAGTATACAAATGAACACACAAGCGAATTCAAGCCCAAAGGTTAAACATATACATTATACATATATATATCTATACATATACTAATGCATGAACAAACAAGATGGAGGTTTTATTGAACCCACCTTGATTTCGTTTCTAACCTGTAACTACATCAATGCACAATTTCACCATGACAGATACTTGCTAAATTGTGACCTTGCATCTGTTCATGCAAGGCACAGATATTTCATGAATTTCACCTGCTCTTCATTGATGAACATCCACCAAAGACCGGCCTTCACCTTTACAACACCACATAATTTGAACACCAGAAATTACTAGTGCATCCTATGTTTACCTATTTTTCTTGTCTCATTTTCATTTAAAATTATTTCTCAATAATTCTCTCCCTGATTTTCCAAATAACCCCAGCAACAACCTCTTGAATCACTCCAAACTATGGTCTCTCTTACTTGTGTGCTTTACAAGTGTTTTAATAGGCTACTGAAGTGGTGTCACACATTACTATGTTTAAAGCCAGATGTTTAACTTCTAACAAAGGGCATAATCCCAAAGCTTGTGTATGTCAGAATTAGTAAGAGATGCTTTATCAAAATATAAATTTAAACAACTGCATAAACCCACACGTCTGAAAAGCATCAGGCACAATTCTAAAGACACTTAAGCTGGTACAGAAAGTTAAATGCAATCAGTTGACATGGTTTCCATGGAGCTACTCAATGACCATGCCACAACACAGACCACGCTGCAGGATCACATCCGTTTGGTAAAAGTATTATAGCAAATGCCTTGTTTTAAACTTAATTAGAAGGAACCATTCAAGCAGCTGTGCTTTTCATGATGACAGATTTTTCTCTGAAATCAAATTACTCCAGCAGCCTATTTAAAACACAGAACTAAAAACTGTGAAATACCAAGATCAGATGCCATTACAAACAGTACATTTTTCATGTAACAGCTTTAAACACTGTCTTATCAAGTATGACTGAGTTTATGGTAATTTTTTTAATCTTTTAGAAAATTCCTACAGGAAGTGTGTAGACTGCATGTAAACGTCACTCCTTCTACCTGGTGTTTTCTTTTACAATAAGAAAAAGATGTGGCATTCACCAGATTAAAGTACATGAGGATACTTTGTATTTAATTAACACATGATGAGCACAAAACCTGCATTACACACCCCTTCACAGGAAGTGAAGCTTCTTTCTGAGGTTACCTCTGTGACAAGACACGTGCCCAATGGAATGACTCCCAGTTCATAGCAGCAGGTGGACATAACAGAGACCTGGTGTTCTTACACTCCAATGGTTCCCACTGTCTATTTATAGTCCAAGTAACAATTGAGCAATACCAAACTGGGCAATGATATTTTGCCACTGAAAAAGATGTACTTCCAAGCTTTAGGGAAGATGTGTAGCTCCCTTTTTTTCCTCAGATATTTTTATATATATATCAAGCATTTTTACACTTGATAAAAGAGTAAATCTTTAGAGCTATTAAAAAAAATATTTTGGACACCATCCAGCACTTAGTCATATTTTTTCCAAGTCAGTACTCTTAAGTAATAGAATTTAATTATTTCTACAACCTGCACAAACATCCTCTACTATGTCTACACATCCTTGCAGGATTGCAGTTGAACACAGACACATAAGGAAAAGGGGCATGGACAAACCAAAATGACGGCTGAGAGCCACTGAGTTACTCATGGTACCAATAAAATACAAACAAATTAATATAAACTCAGAAGTCCATGAAAAGCAAATAAAGCAATTAATTGTCAGAGTAAATATCTAGATTTAATGTATGTGACTACTCCCAGCAGTAACCATTTTATTTATGATTCACACACTTGTTTTACATGAAGGATGACAATTAGATGTTCACTTACTGAATCATTTGCTGCTAGGGCGAGGGCTACATTTACTGCAAGAGGAAGGGAAAAAAAACATAGTAAGTGCAAGGAAACTTAATTCCTAAATATTCAGAATGTTATCGTTTCTAACAAGAGAAAACATATTATGAATACATCACACTTACTTAATAATTGCATTCATCATCTCGGTTCTCAGCTTCTTACACCTCTACAGTACTACTAGTTTAAGTGGCAGCAGCACCCACATTTCAGCCCCTGTTTGCTAACAGGCTACCAAACTCAATCTAATCTGCAAAAACTTGCAGTATTTAAGTTTCTAGAGGAAACTACGAAATAGAAATACAATCTAGGTTTTTTGCCAAGGGGTAACATTAAGAGGAAAATTTTGAGCTGCCCGTTTGACTTTTCAAAAGTGGACACTCTACTACAAAACTAAAATAACTGTACCATAGGTAACCTTCACCACAGTCTCTAGTGAAGTTTGTTAAAGCTAGAGATTAGGTAAGTATTGACCTAAATTGTTAAACCACAGTGACCAGAAAGATGTTCATATCCCTTTTTTTTATTTCATGTGATATATTAAACAAAGGTATTTATCTGGAAGAAGGTGCAACACATGCTTTTAGCTTGATTTTTATGTCAGAAGACAAAGTCTCATCTACCCTGAAAGCACCTGTAACAACTAAAGAAACAGAAAAGCTGCCATTAAAAAGATTGTGAGCTTTTACATTTCCATCAACACTTAAGTTCCACAACTGAAAAGTACATGCAAGAAATGGTATCTTTCAATGGCTCACCGGCTTCAATTATGCTGGAAGATCTACTAGAAGCTTCAGTATAACCAAATATAATCCACGCAGTAACATATTTTAAAAGAAAAAAAACACACACAAACAAACAACCCAAAAAAAACCCTCACAACCCTTTCTTGGTTAACAACTTGTGCTTTCTTGGCACGCTGCTGTCCACAGAGTCTTTTAAGAAAGATAAGATGCAGTCAAGCCTTGCGTTACTGGAAAAGTATGAAGGTACTGAAAACAAGCTGGGGAGCCAGATTCCCAACTTAAAGAACTTAGCATTGAGAAAGACAAGTTCCCTTAAACACAATGGTGAGGAGGTTAACGAAGAAAATTGTACAGCTCTCCCCGAGAAGCACACAGCCTACGCTTACTCCTAAGACGATAAAGCATACAGATTTTATTCTTCAGTTTGCTATTTAAGCAGATGCTTGATTAACCATTCCTTGAATCGATCAGAGGAAAATGCATCCTCTGAAACTTGGAGACCAATTTACAAATCACAGATAAAGAGAAAAAGCAATCAAACCCATGGTAAATACAAAAGAAAAAACACAAAATCAACTGCAGCTCATCTCTGAAGAGGCACAAAGGAAGCAGCAAGTTATTCCATGCACTGTCTTTATACATCTATCTTCTTCCTATAAAATTATCACATGTATCACAGTAGTTTTATTTTCCTCAAAATGCACAATTAACAAAATGTGAGCAAGAATACCAGCCATTAATCTTATTCCACTTCCACTGCCAAAAAAGAAGAGTTTCAATAAATTAGAAACCTCTCTTCTTTCAAGATCACACTTTGAACTCTTCTTATGTCAGGATCCATTTTCTACAGGACTCCCATCTTCAGGGTAATGTGAAAGAGAGGACAGAAGAGACAAAACAAAAAAAATAAACAAAAATGCACACAAACAAACAATAAAAACCCCAAACTCTGGCCAGATGGAGTAAATACAGCAGAACGCTGGTAAAAGACAGAAATTTGCCAGGAAAAAGACAGGAAATAGAGGAAACAAACCAACCAACCAACAGTTACACCAGGCAAAGAAAAGCAACAATTAAAGTATTTAAACACGCATTGAAAAATTCTCCTATAACAGAATTTTTTCTCATAATAATTGACTACATTGACTTCAGAAGACCAAAGGTGCTAGAATCAACACAGAATACAGAAGGAAAGCTATAGGCAACAAACAGAACGAGTTATTCAACAGGTTAAGGAACAGCCTTGACAAACTTTACCAGAATGCATATCCACTTCTGTTGAAATGGAGATCCAAAGCAACATTAAAAAAAACACACTGGGGAAAGAATACAAAGAGCCTTGACAGTCCTTTGGAGAGATACACACAATAGGACTGATGACATTTTCATGTCAGGTGGTGCATACTATCCACCTTCCTCTTCCAACTCCTGCTCTCAAAGTGAGTCAGTGGAATTGTCACCAGACATGTCCCCACAAACCCCCATTACGAAGAACATCATTTCAAATTCACAATTCAGCAATGATGCTATGCAATACTTCTATTCATGCAAGTTATTTGATCTTCACCAGTTCATCTGAACCATGAAATTTATTCTCATTTTAATGAACGAGAATCTAGATTCCTTTTTCCTCTCAATATTATAAATTAATACATTCATTAACAACAGGCTGTCCAATACAACAACATTTGAATGGTTCATTTACATTTTAGTTCTTATTTAATGCTTGTTGAACTCCAGCTTTTTATTTTTAAATGCATATTTATGAACTCCCAGCTCTAAGTGTTATTTTTGCATGTGTCATATTTTATGTACAAATTACCTACAGACATGTACAAATTACATACAGACACCAGTTAGCCGAACTTAAATTAGCACATCTGCTTGCAGACATGAGAAGGATGATCTGAATTTACTGTTCAAATTATGGTCATTTTGTAAATTGTCAGTTTAGATACAGATATTTGATATTTTCAGTAACCTGAAACAACCAGCCTATGAATTATGACCACCAACCAAAAGGCACATCATTAAGAAACACAAGTGTTAATTGTTTTGCATGTCTTCATACAGAATTGTATAACCTATGTACAGAACATTATAGAAGTGTGTTCTATGTATAGAAAAAAATACTTTTTTTTTAAGTAGAGTTACTCATACTACAGATATCAGATATTCGTCTTTTCTGGTATTTATTAGACAGGCAGTCCTTTTCATGTATGGCTGAAAATACAAACCACAAAATGACAAAATAAGAGCTATTTCACTGTTATTCACAGCAAACCGAGATGAACACTAGGCAACATCCAAGTCAAATACAATTCTTTTTCAATCTATGTGCTAAGGAAGAGATCTTTAAACAAACTTCTAACACTTTATAGAGATGTTCTCAAAAAGGTTTACCTCCAGTGTCATCTTTGTTTAAGTTCAAGCAAACTTCTGCAGAACCAGTAACATACATACTATTTTGTTCAACCACCTGGGAACTGCACATTTGCAGGAAAATTAATTCAAAACTTAATGGTGGTGCTGAGAGAAGAGTTCAAAATGCTTCAAAAGACTCTAATCAATTTGTGTGGTTTGTAACTTCTGCTTCACCTTTTGTTTATGAAATGCCTATATAAGTAGTTGAGAAAATTGAAGAGAGACATGATTTTGAAACCTTCCAATTACTAGCATCCTTTAGACTATACGAGTGTGCCAATATAGCACACAGAGGAACACTGTTACAGGCAGAACTATACTTCCAGGGAAGGAGGAACAGCGGTATTCTACTGGCCTATGAGCTCCTCCACCTCAGTTTACATTGCCTCTTAAGAAAGCAGATGGTCCCAGGACAGGACTACACTATTATGAAGATATTTTAAAGCTGTCTGCTCTGTTTGCACTTCATTTAAAGCCAAGACCTCTGTACCCACACAGGTTCCCAATGGTTGCAACAGGGCTTGACAGAGGTGACGGCTGCAATAGTGGGACTCAACACAGTTAACACAAATGCCCAAATAGTTCTTATAGAGTATTACAAGATGTGCCAAGTAAACAATAGCAGGAAAAAAACAACTTACCTGCTGTTGTTGATTTTCCAACTCCACCTTTTCCAGAAGCCAAGACCACCACTTGCTTAACTCCTTCTATGGGCTTCTGTTTCGGCAGCCCCCGTGACAGGATGCGGGCGCGTTTGTCCCTGAGAGTGTCATCCCTGGAGCTTGAGGACTAACAAAACCAGAAGGCAAGTGAATGTATATGCACCAACCCACAGTTTCAGCAGGGAAAGGCCACAGGGAAGCACACACCGTTTTCACTACTGGTCCAAAAAAAACCCGTGTGGCAGACAAGGTTCTCCCAAAGGCCGGGCAGGCTGGTAGGGATGGGGCCACTTAAAAATAACCCCAGTGGGCACTTTGTTTAGATGCGCAGTTCGCATCTTAGCACTTAAAGGAAAAAAAAAAAAAAAAAAAAAGAACGAGTAAAATAACCCAAAACGGCACTTAAAAAGTTAGAAGCTTTAAAAAACAGTCTAGACCTAGCGGTATTTTATGTTACGGCTGTTTCAAGCGCCGCACAGGCAGAGAACCCCCCGGCGCTGAGGTAAGTACCGGTGAAGCGCCGACAGCTTGGCCGGGGGCTGCCCCGTGCCAGGCAGCCGGGCAAGTGCCGTTCCGCCGCAGCGGGTCCCTCTTCCCTGCTGTTCCCGAGCAAGAGGGATCCGACGGCTGTTCTGCGGCTTCCGGACGGACGGGCCACCGGACAGGAGTCTGCCACTCTACTACACGCTGCCCGGCGGCACCACAGGCGGCGAGCGACGGCTCGCTCCTTCCACAGAACGGACTCCGGTCCCTTCCTGCCGAAACTGGGCAGAGACTCATCTTCCTCTGCTGGGTCCGGCCGCCGCCCCAGCCACCGCATCCCCACACTGCACACCTACTGCTGAACGAGAGACACCGCAGCAAGCCCAGGCCACGGCGGCTCTCCTGCCTCTCACCCCGGCCAGCTTCCCTCAAGCACACACGCACGGAGACCCGATCCATCCCTCTCTCATCCCGCCGCGAGGTGGGAAGCCCAGGCACTCACTCACCGCGGAGCCGGCGAACGAANCCGGGGAGAGCGTAGAGCTTGCTGGAGATGGAGGACTTTTCACCGAGAGAACTGCTGCTGCTCCGGGTGGAACAGACGGAGGCCTGACGGCCTAAGGAGCTGAGCTCAGAGGAAAAAAAAGCTCCTCGCTGCTGTCTGTGAGAAAAGTGGGCCCAGGGGGTAAATATGGGGTGCCCGCGTGCGTTTTAAGTTGGTTTGGGGTCGTTCCTTACGGTGTTGTACTTGTCCCCTGGGAATCTCACTCTGGTTTTCCCCATGGGGTACCTTCAGCTTCTCAGCGGCTTCTGGATTCACGTCTTGGCCCCTCCTTGGTTTATGTCTTCCTCAAATATAGTAAATACGTTCTGTTTCATCATTTGGGTCATTAAGAAGAGAACAAAGAGACCTGTAGCCAGGACAGATTCCACCTCTTGTTTTGTGGTTCCTTATGTTGTGTGAGATTTGTTTAAAACTTTTAAGATACACATCAGCTACTGCTGCTGTCCCACCTACGAGGCGTATAACCACGTCACAGGAGGAAATTAGGTGAGTTTGACATGATTTGTTCTTGACAATTCTGTGAATAGCCCTTATTCATCTAAGTGGTACTACAAAAGTAATTCACTTGGCAGTTTCAGGCCATTGGTTTTCAAAGATAAAATCCAGTGTAGATAGGGTCCTTTGTTGGTATCTGTTGTAATATGGTAATATGTAATGGATCAGAGGATCTTACATTGGTTGAAAGCGTTACTAAAATAAACATTTCCTCTCCTTCACCACTTGGAATTTTCACCACTATTTGAAATGTCATTTTTGACTTGCATTATTAGAAGCATTAATCAAGCATTTTACAAAAAAAAATCATCATTTTCAGAGGCTTATTCCAGTGCTTAGTTGCACACAAAAATTAGAGTGATAAAAATAAATGGTTTTGCAATCTTTTAAGTGATTCTTACTCAACTTCATTTTTGTTGCACTCACATGAGCATATTTTGCATAGCTAGCATGGACACATGAAGAGTTTCCCAACAGTTTACCCTGCAGCCAAACCAAAATGCAAAAGAACACTGAAAACCAATGGGCCAACTTCATTTTGAAACCAGAATATAGATCTACATCAAGGGCTTTTCTTTTTTTTCACTGCCTGAGGAAACCATGATACCTTTTGCCTTGGGAGAAATTGACATTATTGCTTTTCCTACCTTGAGCAGTTGGAGGCAGTGCTCAAGTACAAAACACTATGCCTCTCACAGAAACGACACTGGTAATGCGAGGTTACTGGTACGCGTAGGGTTTAGGTGCCCATCGCTTTAAAGTCAATGCAAAGAAAATTTAATGGCCAAAAAGTCCCGTAGTATGTTCTGGTTCTGAGAATAGCTCAAACGCTGACTGGAACAACACTCACAAATGTTTTTGTGGGTTTGGGTTTTTTTGTAAAGCTGATCTAGCACAAAATAAAATTGATTTTAGAAAACTGGGCTGAATGAGTTTTCCAAACTGTCACCTAAGAAAGAACAATTCCCAATATTTGTGGTTGTAATCATTTCCTTTAGCACTGCTTTTTTAATAGTAGGGGAGCTAACGTGGCAGTAGGTTGTATTGAATGTGAGCGTGGAAAGGAGAATCTGGCCATTAGAAAGGGGTTACATTTACTCAGCAATAAAGCAGCAATTTTCAAAATACCTCGATTGTTAATAGTGGAATACACTGATTACAGTTTTTTTGAGTGGTATTCCACCATTTCTACTAATTGTGAAGATAGTTTAATGGATTATACACTTCTTATAATTGCTTTTGGCTTCCTATTTGAACTTGAATACTTGAAAACATTGGTCTAAGTTGTTTGTCCGACATGTTGTTGCAGTCCACATCTAGTGCTAAAATGTGAGTCTAGGAAAATGCAACCAAAAATTAACAAAGATTTTACTGCCAGACTTGAGTCTTTATGGAAATTAGGGGCAATCTCTGCATCTTTCAAGAAAATTCCACTCCAGACTTCTTTAGTTCAACAAAATGAAAAACATAGTATTTAATTTTAATGCAAATTGATAACATTTTCTTTAAGTGTAAGAAAAGGTTTCAAAGACTTTAAATTGCTATTCAGCCTGGAAACTAGCATGATAAAAATATAATTGATTTTTGTCTGAAATTAGATTTTCTGGTGTTTAAATGTATTCTTTCTCCACCCAAAATCAATTAAGGGTATCCAGGTATAGTCAGGAGATATTTGTTGGAAAATAATTGGAAGGGGGTAGATCTACATTAGAAATCAGGAAGAAATTTTTCACTGTGAGCATGGAGAGACACTGGAACAGGTTGCCCAGGGAAGCTGTGGATGCCCCATCCCTGGAGGTGTTCGAGACCAGGCTGGATGGGGCTTTGAGCAACCTGGACTAGTGGGAGGTATCCCTGCCCATGGCAGGGGGGTTGGAACTAGGTGATCTTCAAAGTCCCTTCCAACCTAAACCGCTTCATGATTCTCTTTTAAGTAGGGAATTTCAGGCATGACAGGAGGAAAAACTGCAGGTGTGTATGAGGAGAGTCCTTGTGTCCCCCGCTGTTGCCTCTCTGTCATTCATTATAATCTCTTTTCTTAGGTCTTTTCCCTGCTAAGCTTAGATACCAAGGCCCATGTCACTTACACCAAGGCAGTTATGCCCAAAGTAAGTTTGGCCCAGGGGATCTGAACTTACCACACAAAACAAGTGAGAGTTACCTGTGTTTTCATATGGAATATCACCTTATTTAAGAAACAAACTTTGTTTATTATATATAGCAGTACTTGAAACTACAACATCTTAACAAGCACAGTAAAAACATGTAAGAAACAGTAATAATGTATTCTTTTTTTTTATCATGTGTATTAATATTTTCAATAAATATATGACCACCAATATAGCTTCATCCTATGTGAATGCTTTGCTAAACATTAAACTGAGAAAGAAATTAAGTTGCTTCCTTTAGTTATGTTTTGCTTAATGAGGAGGAAGGTCTGGCAGAATTGAGCCCAATTTGGTCTGTATCCTGCTTTCTTGTGGACATTTTAATCAGTGCAGTCCTTCACAGTCAAGAAGAGGCGAAAACCTTATTTCAATTACTGCTAGAGTCTTCTGAAGTTAGTCATCAAGTCCTTGAGGTTAATATTGCTTACTCTACTAACAGTCACGTCACAGTGAAGATGCAGCTGATACTTCAGCAGTTTTTCCAGCCTTAAGCAAGCAGTGGAAAAAATGAAGAGATTTATTTTGTTGAATATGCCCTTCAGTAACAAAGCCACATAATTTTTCTTAGGTACCTGATATATAGATATTCCTTGCATGAATGGAATTAACAGTAAATATTAATTATTATTAATTAAGACTATTTCCATACTTGAAGAAAAGAGAAAAAGGGTTCTATTTTTTTAAAAGCATTCCTAATATTTGCCATATATTTTACAAACACTGAAGGAAGACTGACATTTTCTTTTTTCCTTTGTTTTTCTTTTTTTTTCCTCAGTAATGGAGATAAATTGCAATGGCCAGAAAGAAAACTATTGGATTAGACATTGTACAAATACAAAGTAAAAAAGTAGTCACTGTCCTAAAAGCTTCCGTAAATGATTTGCCAGCACTGGTCTGAGCCATAATGGCATTCAGGCACAGTTTCTGACACCTTTTAATTCTGCTCTTCATTCATTTTTCTCAGTAATGAGTTTATGCTTTACAGGGAGCATTTTCGTTAACATCAGAACCCTGAGCCTAAATGAGTTCTGTATAGCAAATTAGTCTTATTTGACAGATGAGGTTGATTGAGACATCAACTTTAGTGGGTTCGGTGTTTAGCGATTATTTTTAAAATCTGTTTCCCGTTCCAAACCAGTTCACTTTTTCTCCATGGCCATTCTCTCCGTGTCTCATAATGAGTGCAAGAGAGCAGCTGATTATTGGAATGCAATCTCTGGTTACTTGTTAACTGTGAAGGAAAGGAACTCTTTTTCAGGGTTGAGCCAGGGGCAGATCCAGGAATGTAATCTGGAGTTCCTAACTTTTAATCTCGGACGCTGAAGTGTTACCATTACTGATTCATGCCACCCCCCACCCCCCGAGAAAGAGGACACAGTGCCAGATTTTTAATTATGCTAATGTCCTCTAATGTCAAACAGCAGACTGCTTTAGGCAGAGTAGCAATGCCAACTGATGTTCCTAGCACTGAAAGCAAAGGTAGGCCTGTTTACAATTTGCCTAATTTCTCCTTTATAGGACATTTATACCAAGGAAGGAACAGACTAATGCGGAGCACAGTTAAAAGTTTAACTTTTACAAGAAGCTGAGCAAGTTCCTCTTGAATCAGAGAATTTATCTTTCCTTTCTTTTCCATCCCAGCTCCCTGGGCACAAAGAAAAGAAGGACTGAGTTCCTGACTCCTTACAACAAATTAAGCAGGTTTCTCAAAGTAATTGGCTCAGAGGAAAGTAGTTTTCTTGTGAAATCTTCAGGAAAGCTCTTGGCCTATGGATCTTGAAACTAAGGTCTAAAAACCAACTCTATCACAGAAATGAATGTAATTTACATTCTTCTAATTATTGCCACCAAAGGACTGCACTGTACCTTTTAAAATAGGAATCTAATCAAACTTTGGCATAAAGAAACATAATGGAATTACAGCAAATAGAGGGATTATTGATAGAAAGCACAGATACTTTTTTTACATTAAACAACTGCTGAATTCAGCACTTGGTCTTATTAACTCATACTTACCACTTAGGAAGGTCCTTAGAGAAAGCAGATTGGCAAAGTAGGGTGGTTTCGTGTAACCTGCCTCTTGAGAGCGGGCTCTGGGCCTCCTGAAGCGCTTAGCCAGGACCAGAATTTTTTTGTCAGCCAGCCCTGACCAAAAGTATTGCTAGAACCGTTGAAAGTAAAAATGAGCTGCCATGTCCATGAATGTCTCCTGCAATTGATTAACTTCCTAGTACAGATGCAGCCTAGAGGTTTCCCTGAAGGTGAGCTGAGTCATTCTCTAAGCTTGAAGGCAGTAGTTAGATCTGTGTTTTCTATAACAGGAGCTACACTTCATATTTGTGCTGGAATTTATTTGTGGGCACCAAAATGAAAGGTTTTTTAGTCTAGACACAGCCCTCACTCAGACTGTCACTATGAATATACAATTATTTTTTGTCCTATGGGCAACAGAGTATCCAGGGAAAGATTAAATATCTGTAATTGATATTAACATATCCCAAGTTACAGAGTAATTGTTTTACTCAGTTATTCATAAAAATGTAAGCCTCCAGCAGTTCCAAGAATTATCTGTGAAATAAAAAGCTCTTCTAGAAAAAGTTATACTAAATACCATTTTTCTATTCTGCTAGAACATCAAATACTGAAGATAAAGTGTTTTACTTTCACTCTGTAGCACCTATTTAGCATCTATTGTAAAAGAAAGAAACTGTGACCCTTTGGCAGCTTAGAAAAAACAATCAAAGCTTATGTGAAAAATCTCCTTTTCATCATGGCAGTGCTTCTGAGGTATCAAATAATAAAGAAATAGTATCACCCCAAATGAGTTCAAAAGCATGCATTAAAAAAATCTGTGCTTTAAGAAACTGTGAAAATTAAATATTAAAGAACAGTTCTTGACACTAGAAGCTCTTTGAAACACTTTAAGCCACACTGGAAGTCATAGCAGGAAGCCACATTATTTCTTGACACATGGTCCATTATCTTATTTGATGCCATGAATATTCATTAGAATTTACAATCTTCTATTATTTAGCTCACTGCATTAAACATCTGCTTTTCTTCCCCACAAGACCTGAGGGGAAACAAGATCATCTTCGATTTAAGTTGGTTAAAATCATGAAAGGATTATATATACACTATCGTATTAACTGAAACAAGCCATCAAAAACTAAAGGCTGATAGTAAATGAAACTCCTATGGTTGCTCTTTGTTCTAAGGGGATGAGTTCCCAAACTGCAATTTCAAGAAAGTGCAGAGACCAACACTGCTGTATGAGTATCTCAGGGTGTGTCATGGCAAAGTGAGACACCCCTTTGTGTTGTGCTGTGATGATCTTAGGTTGAAGGGAATAAAATGCTAAAATCTGTGAACCCTGCTTGGCTCATTGAGCTCTGGCAATCTTGTCGAACTACGCTGCGAAAGAGGTTGCTGTGTTCTGGGAACAACAGCTCCAGCAATTGATAAATGACAGACCAAGCATATAATTAGTGCCTCCTCAATCTTACCCAGTTTTACCATGATGCATGGCAAACAGCACTTGGGATGACTTCAGAGGTTTGCTATTCAGAGAATTTCCTAATGACCTATCATTTGTGTGATGATTTCCTGACTAGCCAAGGATCACTATGCCTGAGGCACGGGGAAATGATAGGAGCTGTGGCTCAAGGAGAAAGCTTTTGGCCTGAAGCTGAGGTAAGAATTTTATTTTGAAAGTCATCCATATAAATGCAAAAAAAAAAATGACATGCTGCCTGATTATGGCTGCGCACTCAACAGTAACTGAGGCAAGGAGTCCTCCAGGTACATGGAGAATAACAAACGACCTTTTGTACTGCTTGTGAAAGGAGCAGAAAGAGCCACATCTCAATCCATGTACATTTTTTAATAATAACATGAGGCTTTATGCCAATGCTCCAAAATTTTTAAATATGGCACCTGTTGGAAACATGGAGAACTTAAGTTCCAGCTCCTAGAAGATATTAATGCATTTTTGACTATAGCAATGCCCTCACATTACCATCAAAATTTCTCACTGAAAATGAAAGAAATGGGCTTACCTCACACAAGCACACCTCTGTAGGACTGATTGCTATTGCAAAAGTGTTTACAAGGTGAAGACAGCGGTGACGCAGCAATACCCAAGGAAGAGAACAGATTTCAATTCCTTTACATGGCAGGGGTAGAGGACAGCATCCAGCATTAAGAGAGACCAGTAACACAGGGGCTGTGGAGCAGAGCAGAAACACCCGTGGAGTCACCTTGGGCCTGCACCAAACCATCCCTCAATGAGGGACATAAAGGATGTAGGACCTGTGCTCCACAGTGCCTGCAACAGGGCCCAGTCTAAATACTTACCCCTTTAGGAGGACCCATCTGGATCTGTCAGGCATGGGTTAGCTCAATGGCCTGAAGCCAAGCAGAACCACCACCTACCACTCTACCAGACCGCTGCCAGGCTCTGTGCAGATGTGTGGTCAGCAGCTCCACATGGGCCACAAGAAGCTGAGCTTCGCTGATCAAAGCCGGCCTGAACAAATATACCAAGCCTGCTCAGGGGCAGCAGAGAGCCTGTACAGCTGCAGGCTCTCTCCTACAGCACTCTTACTCCCTGTTTGCTCCAGGCCCTGTGACCATAGAGTCAGGCTTTTATAGCTTTTCCCCTCACCATTGCTTCAGTCACTGTCCTCCTACACCCAAATTATTTCCATGCACTCCTACTGTGTAGAACCCAGATCCCAAACTCAGGAAAGTGAAGAGGCAAGTACAAAGACATCTGAATATGCCTGCAGGGATCAGCCTGGATCTGTCAGTGCCATTCCTAAACCAGAGCAGAAAACCGAGGGACTCCTGGAGTCAGTTGGGTGGCTCTGTACAACCTCCCTCTGAATTTCAGAACGGAGTGTTGTGTTGAAACTCAAGGTTGGCTTTACCCAAGTACGGTTCAGGACTCCAGCTTATTAGATTAGCTCAGTTCTGTGAAAAAAAAAATTGTATTGCTTCTAACCACTGTGAGGTGTTACAAGAGACCCTCCAGTATGTACTGCAGGCAGGCTGCTCCCACCGCTCTGCTGATTTCACTGGAGCAGGATACAGAAGTCCTTTTAACATTAATGTCTGTCAATCACACAGACAAAGGTTTGTTGCAGGAGGCACTGCAGGAGCAGGGAAAAAAACCCGTAGTTAAATGTCACAGGCAAATGAACATGCCTGACACCTGTAGAGAAAGAAATTGTGATTAATAGTGTTCTTATTTCCTTTAGGCAATCATGATAAGCAAGCAGATTGCATGCCTTTATCTGGCTACCTTTGTTTCCCAATAGAACCAAACTTCTGCTTCTCACTTAGAAAAGCTGTAATTGTACCTGACACAGCCTTCACGCTGAATCTGTTATTTCGTTCAGAAATTTAATTAACTTTTGATTACTTTGATTTAACACATTCCAGTATCTGTTTTGTAATTGTATGAAGGACTAAACAAAACACTAATCTAGTTTTAATAGCGTATTTAATTTTTGCTGCATACTTTAAACACGCATAAAATCAACTGCTCAAATCACAGGATTTCTCTTCCACAACAGGAATACCAGCCTTCACTGGAAACAAGTCTGACATCCGTGGGGACAGTAAATTGGCTCTGCTGGAAGAGCTAGAGGTGTACCAACTAGGAAGCTACAAAACTGGGGCAGAGGAAGTCATGACCTTCCTCAGTTATGGTGCAAACCAGAAAGATAAAAACCACAGTGCCATCTCTTCCTCTCAGAAGTTTGCAATGCCTCTTTTGAAGGCTAAACAGATCTGGGGTCTGTCTGCAAGGCAAAGTTGATGACAGTATTCACCCCACATCTCTGGAAGAGCTATGTTTGATAGCTTTACTCAGGCATTGTGCGCTACTTGTGGTCTGTGAGTGACAGAACTGCTATTCCATCTCATTTCTGCTGCTTCAATGCAAGGGAAATTCATCTTGTCCCCTCTCTGCTTTCCTTATTTAAATACCTCTGGAGGAATGAGGAAGATGCTGGGAGGCAGACTCCTGATCTCAGTGCCTGGACAGCGCTGTAAGAGAGAACTTGGTACTAAACACAGTCATCAATAACGTGTCTGCTACTTAGACAATAAGAATTCTAACACCACCACCTAATTCTCTGTACACCCACACCACTATTGAGCGACATCTTCTCTCTTCCAGCTAATCAGCATTTCAGCTGGCAGTTCTGAGGCTGTAGAAAGAAGAAAGCTTAATTGAGTCTTGAACTAGACCGAGAAACAGGCGACCAAAATAAATAACTAAATAAATCACCAAATATATCCAAATATAAAGAGCCAGATAGCTCTACACAGACAGCATGAGTAGGCAAAGTAAATCAAAACCAGAAGCAAAATAAGTAAACTGGGAGCAAAAGAAAAGAAAAAGGGACCATCATCCAACAGAAAACAAAGGACTTGATGTAGTTCAGGATGCAAGATTGTAAACATCACTTCAAAACCAAAACACACCATCATTCTCAGCTGTCACGTGGCAGTTTTAACATCTTAAACCGTAGATATTGCATATCTTTTTTTCTTTTTTGAGGGATTGATCTGTTGTTTCAGCATGGCCAAATTAAAAAGTATACTTTATTTGAACATTAATTCCAGTTTTCAGAGTATTTTGTGGATTTTTCTTTATCTCGTGATGGAAATTTGCAATTCGTCACTGCATATTCCACTTTCCAGGCCATCTCTGATGATGAAAGAGTCTTCTAACAGTACGCTCTACCAGCTAGCACAGCGGAGTCCATCAGTTCTGTCGTACCCTTCACAGCAGTAGTGGCACCCACCTGTGATTCCTTACTAAATGTTTCTAAGTGATTTAACTAAGTGCTCTTTCTTTCCTTGGATGTGCCCTGCTAATTTTTTTTTTTAATCTCCGTATGTGTGGGGAGAGAGACTTCCACACTGGACAATGGAGAAAATAAAACATTTAAATCTAATTCTTCCCTTCGCACTCTGCAGCCTTTCAGCTACATGTGTCCCATAAGAGGTAGCTCTGCCAAGATATAACCCTTACCAGCAACCTATTTTATATCTTTGCTATCTAAGTGCCACCACAGCTTTGTAGTCTCTCTTCAAAACAGATGACACTACCTAAGTGTGCTCTGTTGATGTGATAGCTGCTTGAAAGACCTTTGATGGTGGTTTCAGACATCACAGACAGAGGAATAAGGTCTGCGATGCATCTTGTCCCTTCAAAGTTCCAGTCAACTACTGCCCCTACCAATTGGTATGCAAAACCAAACTTGTTACTAACAAAAAAAAACCCAAAACCATCCCTAGGGAAGAATTCAAGACAACATGAGATAATTTTGGTACTGAAAGATCTCTACTGTTTCATCCTCTGATAAACAGGAGAAAGCCAAGTAAGAGTTTCATCCTCTGATAAACAGGAGAAAGCCAAGTAAGAGCAGAGGCAGAGCTCCCAGCACCCACCCCCCATCTTCACAAGAGGATTCATTCCATTAAGCATACATGAAATATGCATGACCATTCACACAAAGGGTAAGGAAAAACATGTCCAGTGAAATTTGTTAGAAATGGTTCATACTGCCATCTGGCCCTCTGAAAGGGAACTGATGTGAAAATAGCCAGAGAGGTCTTATGGTTACCAGTCTCAAAATACCTACTCTCTGCTCCAGGAACACGCAGCAGAGAGGATACAGGATATATTCTGGGACAGCTGTCAAATCCAAAACATGCAGGAATATATCTTGATGTAGTAACTGATAAAAATATCAATATATTTTATGCATGGATATATTCTTTAGTTGACAGGAAGTTCTTTTCTATACAAAACCCACCATCAAATTCAGTCCCTCCTCTAAAATTTAACCAACAAATTTACTATCATCCTTTGGCATACCAAGAGAGGTGCTTAACCTAATTATGGTGCAGTGAGATTCAAGAAACACAAGATGCATTACAACAAAATAAGTTTTGCTTCCCAAAGGAAAATATGACATAATTACACCAAGAATCCATAAACAAACAAAGATGTCACACTAGCTTTTCTATACGCTATTTCACTGGCATCTGTGTTGAAACTTGCAGGAGTAAACATTCTCCATCAAATCCTGGTGTAAATAATGGTAGTACAACAAAGAACAATCAATATCCTTGTATATTAACATCCCTTTCTAATCCGCTTACATAATTTGCTCAGACTGTAGCATAGCAATCAATTTATATCACAAATATATAGATGGAAGAACCCTCACTTTAAATGGATTTCTACCTCATTAAATTCTTCTTAATGAGTCTGGGGATACAGTGTTAGAATAAATGAACAGAAGGTATTTTAAATAAAATTAGCTGAGTTTAAATAAAACCAGCTCATACTTAACAATACCCTACAGCTAGCAAAAATTATCTAGTTTATGCACTAACCACCTAGTGAGATTTCCTCTTCTTTCACAAAGATTCTTTGGGAAAAACAGCCTCATTCTCATGCAAAAGAATGTTATTTTCAAATAACAGACAGAAGCCAAACATATCCCTGTGTGTAACAGTGGCTATTAATGAGTGCCTATTGCTTCTTGCTGTGCCACAAATAACTTCAGTAATCTTACTCTATGATTGATGTCAGATAATAAAATTTGGCTTCTTACCCACCCTGCTATGTATTACACAGCTGCAAAAATAAAATCTTCAGTCTTAAAATTCTGAGAGAGAATTCTGCACTGGTGTATCCTGACTTTGCTGCCAATGTTACTCAAAACTTGCATCTGTCAGAACTCACGGACAGGAGGAAGGCACAACTCTTCTAATTTAGCAGCTGTTCCATGAATATGAGGGTATGTAGCCAAAAATGCGAAAGGCAGCAAGAGAAGCAGTTTAACTTTTCCCGTTAGCTATGGGAGCTCATTTCAGAACTGTGCACTTCTTCAGATCCCGGTTTCGACCCCTAGCTACTCAGATCTCCTGTAGCTGCCTTCTTCTCCATCCCAAAGCAGTCTCCTCGGATAAATGCTCCAACCTGACGGGTTCGCTTCAGTCACCTGGAACACAAACATTACTTGTTTGTAAAGAAGTGACAGAGAATATTCAGATTAATAACTCTTTCATTTCCACACAGAAACTACACAGCAACCTATTCTTACCCCAAACATGCGTCATTTCCCCACCAGAAAACAAGATTTTTTTATTTCTAAAGATAAAAGAAACCCACTGCCTGCCCTCCCCTTCCAGCTCGCTGGCAGATCCCGTTTTACCTTCTGCGAAACGTCTAGAGCATTTGGTGCTTTTCTCTTGCGTTTTTAGCAAGGACTTTCTTCGGCGCTGGCGTGTCAAATAAGCCGCTTCCAGCCCTGTGCGCTGCCGCCCCGCAGACCCCGCCGGCGCTGACAGGCCCGGCCTCCCGCGCCCCTTCTCCCCCAGCAGAGTGGCGGCGCCAGCGCCCCAGCTCCTCCCCTGCCCCC
>VZTM01040225.1:193287-211347 GCA_013400555.1 Jacana jacana
AGGGAGGGTGCCGCGCTTTCCTAACGTGCGGTCAGAGCAGTAACCCCCGCTCCTTGGGGGGATACCAGGTCGCCTTTTTTTTGGTGTCTGTTTTTGTCTTCGGAACCTGAAGCAAAGCGCTCTGGCTCCGCTGAGGTTCGCTCTCCGGGTGGCGCGCTGGGCCCGGCGCGGGCCGGCAGCGGGGAATGGGCACGAAGGGAGTGAAGAAACGAGTGCGTCGGAGTAAAGGCAAGGAAAACGCTTGCCAGTTACTGTCACACGCAAAGCAGACTTAACTGGGGGGATTTAAGTTAATTTGTTGCCAGTTAGTATAAATTAGTGACTTGGGTAGTGGGATTTTTTTTTTCCTCAATAGCCCCCCCCCCTCCCCCCAAGGGAAAACAAACAAACAAACAAAAAAACACACACACACAAAAAATACTTAGACATTTGAGGAAAACACCCCTCCTCCTTTTCCAGGCTAAGCGTCACTTCACACACCTCTCCTGGCCCCTGTCCTCTCCTGCTCCTTCCCAGCTTCCACTCCAGGGCCCTCTCCTTCCTCCTGGTTGTCACCAGGGGTAGTGCTCAGTCCATCGGCCCAGCGAGGAGCAGCCCATGAGGCTGGAGCAGTGCAGCCCAGAAAAGCTGAAATGAGAGAAACAGGGTTGCCGTTTCTCTCTGCTTCTCCTTCCCATTCCTCCCTGTGCCCCAGCGTGGGTGTCCTCCACAGGCTAGAGACCTTCTAGAGTACCACTGCTCCACCAAGGAGCACCTTCTGTTCCCCTAACCTGCCCTTTCTTAAATACACTTCCCCAGAGGCACTACAAACTTGGCTATTGGGCTCAGCTGTGTACATCATTATTGTGTGGTAGTGTACACCCAGAGAAGAAAGGCCAGGTAGAGCAATGGGACTATGGCAGCAGTAGTTCTGATATTCATTTTTTTTCCAAACCACTAACTAAAAATGAAATTTTGGGTGCTGACCACCACACAGCTTGAGGAAAACATTGTAATTTCCCCTTTTTCCTCTTCTGTCCAGAGGGCTAGATTGGTCTGCACTCTTTGGTCTATGTGCTATGCATACAGTCCAGGAATCTTGACCAAAACCTGAAGGCTGCGCTTTGGGATGTGCTGTCCTGCTGTAGTTGTCACTGCTGATGGGCAACCTACACTAGAATAACTCATCTACGCTGGTGTCAACTATTTATAGTCCTTGGGGTTTTGGGTTTTTTTTTTTGGTTGGTTGGTTGGTTGGTTTGATTTTGGGTTTTTTTTGCTTGTTTGTTTGTCTCATCTGTCTTAAAGACTACTACAACAGAAAAGGTTAAATATTGTCATTCACACAACTTTTTAAAAGTAAAAATTCTAGTGTGTTTAAAGGGCTTATGAGTTCATTCAACAAATCTGAAAAGGGTTGTGTTTTTTTAAAAAAGCCAATCCCTAGGTGTTTTAGGTGTTTTCACTGTTTGACTTTCACCTTGTTCTTAAAACATTTTTCTCCTTGTTCAGAAGAGGTGGGTGGATCCGTAAGACCTAGTTTCTGCAGTGTGGTCTGGGAGACCAGAACGTTTTGCTCAAAGGAAATGCCTGTCATCTCATAGGTGCTGTGTTTGGCTGAAGTACATCTGTGTGTATTGCATTATTAGCCTCCCAGTGTAAGGTTAATTAAAGCGGAAGTTGCTCAACACAGCATAAATTAACTTTAGGTGAAATACCCTATTTCTGTATTGCTAATTTAAAAAGTAATTTTAGATCTAGTAAATAAAAACAGAAGTGTAATTTTGCTGGCTGTCTTTAAAACTATCCAAAAAGAGGCATGTGGTATGGTTTAAAGATATCATGACTAACTCTTTTACAAAGATGTTATGCTGTTTATCTCTCTTACATGAAGTTTTAAATGGCTTAAACAAAATCACTGGGAAAGTAATAGATTGCACTAAAGGAACCTGCGAGACATTTGGGCAGTCTTGGCAGCAGGTATTTTTTAGACACAAACCTTATTAATATTTGTCACGAGCATTTAGGAATCTTTCCTGGATACCTGGGTCTTTTTAGGAGAAATCTGTGTAACAACAACTAGTCACCGTGCAGCAAAAAACTATGGGAAGTTTGTAGTTTCTTTAGTGTGACTACTTTAGAAGTAATTGCTAGGAATATTTGCTGCTGCTCTTTTCTGGTAGGGTAATGTTATTCCCCGTATATGCATGTCAATGCAAAAAAAACCCCAAACCTCGTAAACTATTATTCACTTAAACTAGTGTGTTCCTAATGATTTATAACAATTTAAAAGTAGGTCCTCACCTTGGGAAATTTCTAGAGTACTATAAATAGCACGTTATGTAGGTGGCTTTGAATAGCTTCTGAGATTTAAAAGAACCCTGTAGGTACTTTAGCAATTTTAGAGTAGATGTTCTTTATCCAGAAAAAGGTCTGGGGTGTACTTTATCCCTATACATGAATCACTGCCTTCATTGGGTGTTCATGATTTTTGTCTGCCCTGTTGAGGATTACTGTGGATAGAATGCCATGTTTATGGAGAAATGTTGATTAGATAACATCCATAAAAGGTTTGTGTATACAGCAAAATGCTTAGAAGGGAAAAAAAATGAATTCTTTTATAGGCGGGGAGAAATAAGGTGAGATTGGTGTATTTCACAACTGTGGGAGAAAAGAAACATAAAAAGAATATTCAGCTAAAAAGTGTAAGTGCCTACACTTAATGCAAAGAAAACTGTCTTTCCCTTATCTTCTTTCCCTTGCCGTGTTTCCTGGTTAAGATAGCAAAAAGAGGTGCAAAGTACCCGGCACAGACTTGGTCTGTGACCTGTGGTAGATGATGTAATCTCTCTTTGCTGCAGCTGAATCTAAGAAATATGAAGAAATCTTCTCACAGGGTAGCAAATCTGAACTTGAAATGGAAATATTAAAGATGGATTTATGTAAGTTAGTTTCACAAACTGGCATCCTAAGGATTACAAAAGGTCTCCGTTTTCATTATCAGTTGCATTACATTTTCCTGGAAAAAAAAAGAAAAGAAAAGAAAAAAAACCCCATGAGTTGAGATAACACTTTGCAGAATATATATAGGGTTTGCTAATGAAATCCTTCAAAATTCAGCTGACTGTATTTAGTTAGGAGGTAAGGAAGGAGTTGTTTTTCCTGCAGAAAGGCTAAAAAGCAGCGTGTGGAGACAGGGTTGCTTAAGGCAGACTCTATGGCCTTAGGGGCCGGGTACTTCAGCCCTTCCCAATGCCGGTTGCATGGTCTGATGATTACTTAGGAGAGCTGTATAATAAATGCCAGTGTTGCAAAGTAACTTGCTTTGGTGGTTTATTTATGTAGGCATTTTACTGGTAACAGCAAATCCACACAGAGCAGAGTTTCCCTGCCCAGCCGCCTGCCTGTCACTACGTAAGTCCCTTGCAGTGGCTGTTTGCACATCAGCATGTTGAATTTGTAACCTTCTTATTTGTGTTATTTTGCTTGACTTTTCCTGTGTTAAATATCGCTCTGAAGAGTAGTCAAGTAGACTTTGGTAGGTTGCAGGGGACCTTCAGCAACAGCAATGGTTTTGCTTTGGTTCAAAAGGATTACACGTTCCCGTTCCTTACACTGTCAGCAAGCACGAGTCTTAGGACAGCTGAAACACTGATACAAGACTGACATATTATTAGGGTAGCTCTTGAAATTCCATTCTAATTTACTTCTTCTGTTCAGTTAAGAAAAATAAAGATCAAAAAAGTAAGATAAAATGAGGTTGAATTGCTTGTACATGGATTGGAAATGGTGTTCAACCATGGTTTTCAGTCGTAGTTGAAACTGTGTTTCAGCTTGCAGATAGTTGAATAGTTTTCTACCATAACATGGTTGAAAAGTGCTCTAAAATATCATAAATGTGCAATAATACAAATGGAACCATCCTCTAGCAGCTTTAGTTTGTCTCTGAATTGATTTTTTTTTTCCCATAACCTCCTGCCCCTCTAATTTCCCTCAATATGTCTGTCTTATCTTCTGATAAAATATATTCAAAAATAGGCATCAAATCATGGGAGAGGCTAGAAAAATAATGAATGTTTTTACTTAATCTTTAGCTGTCTGGCCTTAGGACTTGCAGATGTCACTTTCTTTACCTTTTACCTTGAGCTGCATGTAGCATGTTGTTACTTCCCTATGTGAGATTGCGCAATCACAAGTCTCAGAAATTAGCACGATTTTCTGTGATGGGTGCTGTACCACAGAGTCACTGATTTCCAGTGCAGTGGTCAGATATATACAATGTAAATGAGTTTGGCCTTTTTTATCACAAACGTTGTTATTAGGAGGTGGAAGTGCCTTGTTACTCTCTCTGAATATCCTGACACTGGTGTTTCCGGAATGAGTATTTACCTAAACCTGTAAGGCTATCTAACTTTTGGCAGCCTGTATTTCTCTCCCTTGTTTGACCAGATGGTTTGAGATGTCATTTGAGGTTCAGGCCACCAAATTTCTTAGAGTGTTTATGAAATATGGCAGTCATTTGGGCACCTGTATAATATTCTGCAGTGGTCAAAATTAATTTTGAAAGGAGCCATTTAAAGCTTTTGAAAGTTCTCAGCATGTGACATTTTAGCTACAAAGAGCTTTCTTTTTTTCCAGAAGTTAGTCACTAGAAAAGGAGTTGAGAAGGCACAGTTCTTCTCAGTCATTGCCTTGAGCATTTTGTTTAATCTCTGCAATAACAAAAGGATAAAATCTCATGTGTATAGCTAAGTTTTCTTCACCAAAACCTTTTATCTTTTAAAGAAAAGAGGAAAGAAAAAGTAAGAAAAAAAAAGAGAGAAAAAATTTAAAGAAGTACTTTTAAGAAACTGTTCACATTTCTTATCCTTTTGCTTTGATAACATCAATATTAATGACTCCTTCCTGCCCCAATCTTGTTAGCGTCTCTTAGGTGGCGTTTTATAAGCTGACATTTATTTTTCTTCTAACAAAAATGATAGATACTTATTCTTGACAAAGCAGAAGCAGTGGTTAGATTTTTTTTTTAGATACTGTATCCTGTGGATATTGTATGTCTTTCAGGGTTTTTTTTCCTGAAGAAGTTAAACCATTCAGGTACACTTGTGCATGAGATACAATTGCTGCTGGCTGCAGAGCCCGTCAGTTTGTCTTAATAAAGCACAGGCTGTTGCACACACATTCCTTATGAACTAACCAAGACAGCAGAAAAGCTACACAAGAGTTCCCTTGTGCTTCCTCCTCAGTACAGACCTAATTCTTCCCTCACAAAGCTGGTTCTTACCCATAGTCTCTCTTGAGTGCTGAAGAAGTGGCATTCTGTACAAATCAGGAAACAAGGTCCCATTTCACCCAAGCTGGTAAATAGTATTTGGAGCAACTTTATAACATCCTGAACAACTTCATAGTTGTTGGTCATCATAGTTAAATTGGTCATAGTTAAAACTTCAATTAAGAGACTCTGTGTTTTTTTCAGAATTATCCTGTACTGTATTATTTTTAACATCAAAATACAGTTCAGTTCACTGGCAAGTCCTGTGTTGTCATGTTTCATAATTCAAAACTGGAAATTATTTTATCTGTATGTTTCATGGAAAAAAAAAAGCTTAAATTATTTCCTAGGCTGGATTTAAGTGAACTAACTCATCTTGTCACCTTGTATACAGGCATTGTACATTTCAAATAAACTTGGCTTCATGTGGAGCTAATAAATTGGCTTAATTGTATGGAGAAGCATTGTGTCAGTAATCAGTATGTATCTCATAAGCTCCCAGTGTGGGGTGTAAGCTTGAGAACTGAATCTGTACTCGGTAACGAAAGCTATTCTCAGAAGCTTTTTTGTTGCGTAGTTTTGTCATTTTTGATACCAGTTTAATCATAAGTGTGCATGGTGGACAGTGAGAAACATTGATGTGGTTTTCTGTAATCTTTTGTAGATCCAGAGAGGGCTTGTTATCTACATATGCTTCTTCAAAGGTGCTGATGAGGATCTTGTTCCAAAAATTGGTACGATACAGTCTTTATCAATTCTTCTATTGTTTGAAGATGAAGAAAAGCAGTAGAGGCAGAGAAGGCAGCAACCCTTTGGAGAAGAAGTAGTCAAAAAGCCATCAGATAGCGTCATTCCAAATCAATCACCTGGCTGAAAGAGCAGCTCAGTCAGTCTTCTTTCTTTCGACAGTCGTCCATGCCCCTCACTCCATCCGTCTGCTCATGATCAACCTGTTAGAAAATCAATTCTCATGATAACATGTGAGCAGAGAAAGTGCTGCAACTGCTGGATGAAATATTACATGTATCAGGCAACAGGTTCAGTCAGGGCAGAACTGAATTTAGAGAAAAATGTTTTCATATAATCCATGACGTGCTTTGAGAGTTTTTTAACAGTGCTCTCACTGCATGTGCAGGCTATTTAAAATTCTGGCCAGTAGAGGGGGTTGGGTGGATAACTCACCAGTGTGCTCCCCGTCTCCTTTCAGGGATCCTATATACACAGTGAGCATTTCAAGTGCAGCTTTCTGGTTCAGAAGTGGTAACAGCAATATCTCCAGTTCTTTCCCTCTTCTCCACATACACTTTCACATTTACATCGAATGCAGAGACGATGCTGTGGACAAGGTCAAATTGTAGTGATTTCTGTCTTCATGCACTGCTTGTTCTGCTTGAGGGGTTTTGTTTTGTTTTCTTTTTAAATTTTATTTCACTAGTTCTCCCTCCATTCCTCCATCAGTAGTGCTGGATCACCTGGGAAAATTCCATGATGCTATCTATTCCAGATATGAGTGCCCATCTTCATTTCTCTGGCTGGTTGATAGTGGTTTTGCAAAAGGTGGTAACAATAGTCTATTTCAGGCTACATGCTGGGAAGAGCAGAAAGGCCTGGCAGCGCAGAAGTACAGGTGCTATTGAAAATGCTGAGAGCAGCTCCTGGGGACTTCTCTCTTGGTCTTGGAGGGCACAGTCTTTCTGTGATGCTAAACTAAGTTGAAATCTTTGGGTATATTTAAAGCTATTATATGAAAATTGATTTTGTGCTTGTGAGAGTTTCAGGAGAGTGTTACTTGAAAATAATGACCTTTTCAGCTGTCTGGCAGTTGAAACAGGCCAGAAAAAGAAAATTGTATTTCCCATTAGGAGTTTCATCTACATTAATCCTCCATGAGTGTCTGTCTTACAATATATTTTTTTCCTAAATATATTTCAAAACTATTTAAATGAGCAGGTTTCGTTCCTGATTCACAGCAGCTCAGCTCTTTTTGCTTCAAAGAACATTAACATTTTATGGGTTTGGAAGCAGGACTAGTATCCTCACAGCTTTTATGGGGTTGGACAAAGTTTTGGGAGAGTGATTTGATTTGTTACAGAAACACAGAAAATATAATGCTTGTAAATGCATTGATTTTATTGGCAAGTTTATATATTTTGACTTATGTGCCAAATTGCATCTCAGATCTTCCTGCCCATGTCCTCTCTCAAAAGACAGGCTGTCACCCACACGTCTCAAAGTGGGACAGGCACTGAAGGACACTCACTGCACTCAAGACCAAGCTGCTGAGCTGCGGCTTCAGCACAGACCAGTGCTGGGCTCTGCTGTGAACTACTGCAACCAGAATGAAAAGACAGGGCAGGGACTTCTCCAAAGTGCACTGAGGGTGGTGGTATCTCCTACAATGTGTAGTGTTGTGCTGATGTTGCCTATTTCAGTATCAGGCAATTAAGTCAGTGTCACTAATTAGATTCTGGGTTCCTTTATGGGCTACCCAACTAGAATCAACTTTCGGATTTCAGACAGCCACCCACTTCCCCCACCCCCCAAATAACTCTTTAGAATTATTGTATTAGGATAAATATTTTTCACATTCTTCACAATACCCAGATATCTTAGCTGGTTAATTAGTATTTATTGACTTCCCATGTTTTATTTCATTAATAAGCATTTTTTTCACTTGAATAGTTTGTCGTGCATTACAATATTTGTTGAATCTTGTTTATGATGTTTATTAGGTCCTATCTAGTTTACTGTAGTTACACACTAACTCTTATTTTATTTTTACTTGCGTTTAATACGCTGTTGAATGTTAAATTAAGTGAAAATGAAAGCGGCGAGTACGTTTCAGTTCTCGAGTTACCAGGTGATGTGCTAATCATACCACAAGCTACCCTGGGCGGTAAACCAAAGGGAAAAAAGATGCAGTACCATGCAAACATTGAAAAAGAAAAAGGGCTGGAACTTTATTCTCAGCTGGTGGCTTTGTGTGAGGAAGAACTGGCTGCCAGTGCCAAATGCGTGGAAGCAGGTGTTCGTGTCAAGTCCGGCACGTACGGAAACAGGCAGGTGTTAAAACTGGATACAAATGGACCTTACACTCATCTGATTGAATTTTGAAAAAAAGAAATGATATCCTGGATACACTAGTGGCTTGCAAATGCTGCCCTTTTTCTTTTTTCATTTCTAAGCATTAATCTACTTAAACGGCTTGGGAGGTAAAGGACAAGAAAGACCTTTGCTCACCTGTACCGGTGTTGCCAGTCCCGTTAAATAGAAGGATGTCTGAGACTGCTTTGTGATGTCTTTTACATCCATATTCATCTCAAGCGTGCTCAAAATCATTGTTAAGATTAATCCAATGAAGATGTATGATTTGGAAGGCTTTATTAACAAAGATGGGGTAATTGCCTATGTTTCTCACTATAGAATAATGACCAATGTATTACATGTATTAGCTATTGTAGAGTACACTTGAGGAAGGAAAGTTTGTAGATTTTTAAAAAAGAATGCTGAGAGCAAGCAACTTATTTCTTCCCAGATTTCCTGACTTAGACCATTTTTGTCTTTTTATTTATAACATAGCAATGTTTTCTAGCTACCAAATATATTGAAAGCACAAATTAGCTGAATTTTCAGCCTCTTGGAGAGAGGTACTGTAAGAAAATCCACCCCCTCATCCAGAGTGTATGAGGGTGGGACACCTAAAATAGTGCAAGGGCTGAACATAGCTCTGTAGAGGGAAGAAAAAGTGAGGCACGTCTAGAAACTGAAGTCAGGGCAGTTCTTTCTAGAAGTTTGTGCTCTGAATCTCCTCTGATGTGTTTTGATGGGCTGCTTGTTATAGCTTGGTCTGTGTCCTTGTTACCTTGGTCTTGTCTACTCAATTCTTTCATAACACAGCCTCAGGCAAAGGACTGAAATATTTAGATGAAAACAAAATAAAAAAAGGTAGGATGTATGCTGCCATCTCATTGTTCCCTCTGCCCCTGTTACTTCCTTCCAGCTCTTTGTCTGCTGGATCCGCCAGGCAGAGACTAGCTTCTATTTCTTTTATATACAGTGATGGCACATCTGGGGCCCCGTTCCCAGCTGACCCCCTGCGTGGAACTGTAATAAACATTATTAACAGATGGTGTTAAGAAGCCATGATGGGAAATTCTGCCTTGTAAGACAGCAGGAACGGAACAGCTACATTAAAATGTGCCAAATTCGAAACCGACTCAAGTGCATGCATCCTGTGAGTCAGGTTTCTCTCTCACTGCAGCAGCGTGGGTTTTGAAGTTTTTAGAAGGGTTCAAAGTGAAAAATTGACAACTTGCAGTAGTTATCCAGAATTCCCATTCAAATAATAAATTCTTCTGCAAAGAATGTAAACCCTCATGGTTACAGAGCATGCCACCTTGTGCAATCTGAAATAATGGGTCAGCAGGTACAAATATTCTATCCTTATCTTTATTTTTAAAAAAAACAACCCATAACTGAATGTGTAATCTGCAGGCTCAAACATGCCATGAGTATTACGTTTTTTGAACATCTCCAAAGCTCATAGTTTTCATTAGAGGGTAATGGGATTTTTCAGATTAACATCACATATGGTTAATAATTATGGAACACCTAAGGATGCTGAATTCTGGCAGTGGGCACTCTCACAGTTGAAAACAGCTATTCACACAAATGGCCTGGAAATATTAGCTAGGTCCCAAATGACATTTATTCATTAATAATTAACAGTTATGATAGACACAATATGAGTCATAGTCTACGTTCTTTCTAGCGACAATTAAAGAAGATTGTCCTGATGTGAATAACTAATACAAATTCATTATGATCTGTGCACTTGAAAAAACTTTTTACTCCTCTTGCTGTTGGAGGCCAAATCCTAAAGTGCCTGAGTAGCACCCCTTTTCACTGGTTTTACAGGAGTTGCAAGTATTCAGTATATCTCAAGAATTGATCTTAGAGGTATAATACAAAGTCCACCAGTTTAAATTTTTCCTTTTTTTCCTTGGCCCTGGAAAGATCTTTGGCAGCCTGACAATTCCTCCTCTGTGTTTCAAGGACTCTGCAAATGCTGAGAGGGATGAGCCTCAAAATGTTTAGTGAATGCATGTGAATGCATAAACTTACGTATATTTCAAGAACTCTTGAAGTTTCTGTAAAAAGGTGGCATCTTTCTGTATTATCTGCCCATTTCTGATTTATTTGTGTATCTGTCTTGGGATGCTGATTTCTGCTGTCTTCTGCTCCAGCGACCAGCAGCTTGTTGAATGCTGTGCCCTTTGTACTGCTTTATTTATATCTGCTATTGATCCACAATCCATTTACTCAAAAAAGCCATTTCTGAATAAGATGATGGACCATACTGATGAAAAAAATGATTAAAATTATTTTTTCAAAGCCAAATGCTCATTCCTTTCTCCCACGTAAATGCTTTAAACAGATGACCTGACACTGCTTTAAATAGTTTCTATTCTATGACTGGACAAAAGCTCAAATAATTACCCCATTCTATACCTAGAGAATATAAGCACCTGCTATTGGAAGGTGCTTAATATTCCCCACTTCCTTGAAATAAACTACAAAATCAGGAGTCATCATTATGCTGTTTCAGCGTGGCCTCTAGCTCTACTGTCACACAGTCATTGTTATATTGGGTTTGTGTGACCTTGTTTGCAGCGCACACCCAGTTGTGTCAAAGCCGAGCAGCATGGACTATGAACTGTGCTCATAAAACTAAGGAGTTCAGGTGCAATTGCTTGTTTTCCAGTCAAGTGTTCCTCCTTCCTTCCCCTGCCCTTTGTGGAAAAATTTAGCTCTGCTGCCCCATACAGTAGGCAACGTACAGGTATTCATAGGTAATATTCATCCAGGATTGGAAGGTAGCAAACAGCACACAGCCCAGTATTACTGGTCACAATGCTGATGCTGTATTGCTGTGGCTGGTAACAGTCCACAGGCTTTGTCCAGAGTTTCAGTATCTGGAGGGAACCTACAGGACAGCTGGAGAGGGACTCTTTGTCAGGAAGTGTAGTGACAGAACAAGGGGTAACGGCTTTAAATTAGAAGAGGGGAGGCTTAGATTAGATACTAGAAAGAAATTCTTTCCTGTGAGGGTGGTGAGACACTGGAACAGGTTGCCCAGGGAAGTTGTGGATGCCCCATCCCTGGAAGTGTTCAAGGCCAGGCTGGATGGGGCTTTGAGCAACCTGCTCTAGTGGGAGGTGTCCCTGCCCATGGTAGGGGGGTTGGAACTTGATGATCTTCAAGGTCCCTTCCAACTCTAACCATTCGGTGATTCTATGATTCTGTGAGTTTACAGGACCTCAGGATGGAGGCTTATCACATATGCTTGGTCTGAACTTCCCCTGATCTTCTTGAAGCTTTGGCTTAACTTGATTTATCTGCAACAACAATTTCTGTAATGACAGGAGACTATGTCTAATTTGTTCTACTTTTGACACAGTTCTACCACAGTTTTTAATAGTTATTAAAAATAAGTAGTTATTCTGTGTAGAATGATACAGTTATACCTGTAACGTAATGCTGCAGTGTACAGAAATAAAGGCCTGTTGGGAGAGCAGTGACCTTGAGAAGACACCAGCTGCAGTGTAAAGCAGAGGCATGGGATGAGACAAGATGGGGCACAGGCCAGCACTGAAGATCCCAAGGCTACAAACAACTTGCCAACGGTTGAAACCAAGACTTGTAGCTTGTACAAGAAACACAGACTTGTAGCTGGTTGAAACTGGTCTTAGGAGTAAAAAAGTCAAGAAAGAACAAGTATCTAAGATAAATAAAATACAACATACATAGTTGCAGACCAGTGAAGAAAAAGCAAAGTGTAAAACCATGTAAAAATAACCACAGGTGAGAGAGATTTCCGGGAAAAGGAGAGATGAAGACAAACCCATGAACACCAACACCATACTCCTGCAGGCACTGGATGCTGATCTGTGCTCCCTCCACTGGATGGAAGCCACAGGGAGGTGAAAGAGTAAGCGTGAGACCAGGGGTAGGTACTGGCTAGTGCATGCATATCTCTTTTAACTGTAGGGTTAATACTGAGACTTTCTATACAGTTCTGTTATATTTATTTCCTTTCTTTTTCCTTTTTCCTTTTTTTTTTCCAATAATTAGATCTGGATTAATAATAATTCATTGATTAGACTTCTAAGGTTGCAAATACATTGACAATAAGTTTTGTGTGACTTCATACCTAGAGTGTGTTTCTTTTTGCCCATGGAAATATTTCACACATAACAGCTCCTGCAGACGTTGCTTCCTCATGTTGAAATGACACCCACGTGGTGGTGGGCTGATGGATGTTAGCCAGCCTTTGTGGCATTTGTCATCAGGTCCTTTAATGCAGTTCTGATGTCTCATCCAGTTGACCACAAAAGCTGCGAGACAGTTTCTTTCTTCATTCTACTCAATGCAACCACTGATCTTTAGCCCGTCCCTGAGAACAAAGTCAGTTCCATCAGCCTGAGGCATCTGCTGGATTTAAAAGTCTGATCTGGTGAACCTCAATCTCACCTCTGGTATAAAAACAGCTTCTTTGGAGAAGGAGGTATGAATCTTTTAAGCTTCCGTTATATTCTGCTTTTAGTCTCTACTTTGCTACACAGTCTCCTTCAAGCACACACTGTTCCTGTTCTGCCACTGGAGTGGCAGTGCCATGGAGGGCTAGAGTGGTCTCCAGAAATCCTCAGGCATTACCAGAGGTCTGCCACCAAATCCCTACGTCACTGGCTTAAAAAATTCTTACTTGCATCTTAATTCTCATCTGATAAATGGGTATTGAGTTATTTCTTGGTGTGTCACTATTAAGACTCTACACTGAGCAAAAGAACGACTGTCGCTGCCTTTAGTGCATTACACAGTGAGGCTGGACTCGCTGTGAGACCCACCAGCTGACCAGCTGCTTTATATTAGAAATCAGGGTCATAACTGCTGGACGAGAACAGAAATCAGCTGCCTCCTTCAGATCTTTTTTGGGAAAACAGCCCCCAACATTTGCAACTCGCTCTTAAGAATTTAACGAATTTGGTGTCTCCTATTCCTTCTTATTTTCCTGAAATTTTGAAAGCAACTCAAAATTTAGGAATGCCTACAAGATTCTGCTACCAGAAGTGCTGTGCAACTACAGTTGAGAAGCAAATGCTATATGGGTGCCAGGGAAAGAAACAGTGGTTAGAATAGCCTGAATAGTATGAATGTATTGCACATTTTCCATTTAAACCAATGCTGTCCCCTAGTTCAATTACTGCCAGTGTGTGGCTTTGGGCAAAGCAATTTTCTGCTCCACTTTTTCCATCTGTGAGACAAAGAAAGAGTGAAAATGGGAGGAAAAGAGGTTTAAAACCACTGCTTTTTCTCTCTGTTACTAAAGGCAAGAAATCACCTCTGATCCTCTTTGTGCGTCAGAAGGCAGTACGCTCTCACCTCTCTTCACCTTTGCTGGAGCTCCAGGAGTTTGCCTTTCTCTACCTCCTACCTTACCTTCTGCCTCACAGATGTGGCTGCAGCTAAAGTCCACAGAGTGCTTTGAGTACCTCAGCAACCAGCAGGGTATCACTACAGATAACACCCCAAACACCCCCCTAAAATAGGAATGAGGGGGGCAGCATGGGAACGCAAATAACCGGTATTCCTGTTGCACTGTTCTAGGTCATATATTTATGTATCTCCTTACTGTGAATTTAAGATTGCTTTCTACTCACTTAGAGTAAACTCTGTTTGCCTGTGTAAGTGCCACAATATATGCCCTATTATATCAGTATGTATTAAAAATGTGCAAGTAAGGAGGTAAAGGCTATGCGGATGGGCTGTGATAGAAAAGAGATTGCAATGTAGTTTCTGGATTAACCACAAAAGCAAAAGGTTCTTGGGAGCCCTTAATATTCAGTTGGCAATCCATATCAGGGTCTCATTAGTGTGCAGCGAATTCTTGACAGAATACTATATCCAGGATTATCCAGGTATTTCAATTAAAAATTTACAAAAGTATATTACTCATATTTACTAGTGAAGATTGATAATGTATTCACCTATTGGACTATTTGAGATGTATGTGTCATGGTTTCGATAGGACTCCTTTCCCTTTCTGATTGCCCACTTCCATTTTGGTAGCTGTATCTAACATTATCTAGGGCTGCATAATAGTTTTATTTACATTTTAGGATTAAAAGTAACAGCAGGACTGTGTAATTGCTTGGCAGGAGTTCAGGCCTTGTATTTTGTGGTAGTACAAAAAGCAACTGTGTTGGGAATAAAAAGAAGTCTAGCTGTATTTAAGCATGAAATAAAACCATGTATTATTTTTGATATTCAACATGTAAAAAATAAAGATTCATAACTAAGGCTTTTCAAAAGCTTGGACAGACCAAACTGTGTGGGATTCTGCATACCTCCAGAGGACCCTAAGGTTTCACTTTGGGGATCAGAAGCAGTTACATAGTTGCTGTCTCAGCCCAGGGAGCACTGAGGGACAGCCAAGGGTGCCAAGGGCTGTGGCAGTTCCACACCAGCGTGTTTTAACATTTATAGGAAGATGAATAACCTTGTTGGGATTAATGCCAGATGTAAGCTGCCTCTTGCTGGTGGTGCAACTGTCCACAGAATCACACCCTAATGGGCTGACTCTCTGCTTCAATGGGTATATTGACTGTATAATATAATTGAAAAATAAAATAAATGTTTAATCTTATAATTAATCTAAAGACACTCCTTCTTACTGATTTTAATATATAATGTAATTTCCTTTTGCTTGCTGTGTAATTACCTGGGAATGTTTCATCTGCTTTAAGTCAGGCCCTGAGTACTGCGATTCTTACTCGTGTACAGACGGTCCCGCTGAATTTGAAGGAATATGTTCTTTTCCTCTAGAGTCACTGAGGATTATAAAGCTGCAAGAAGGAAAATACGTAGCTCAGAGGCATATGTATCTGTGCAGATATTCTATTACAACTGGCATTTGTATGGCAGAACTGCTGCATGCTCTGAATCAGTCAACCCACTTTACCAAAATAGACTGACTAATGAGAAGACTAATCAGTAGGTTTGTGCATTGCAATTATTTGCCAGTTGCTTATTTTATTAAGTAATTTGCTACTGAAGCTCAGTCAGGACTAATGGGGAAAAATTGAATTAATAGATGGTGAATACATGTAACTGTCCTATTTTTGTCTGTTTTAGAACTGAATACTAATAACTTGCATGACAATATTTTTTATTTCAAGTTGAAAGGGAGAAAGATAAATATGGCATGCATTACCAGTGAAGGAGATGTTCATTTGAATCAGCACATGGTTAACACTCTGTTGACCAATTTAGGGAAAAAAGCATATTAAAGAATCAAGGTTAGCTATAAGTCTAATAAATACAGATTCTTACCCTCATGTAACTGCTGCTGGCACGAAGCAACCCTAAAGCCAACGTACCTGGAGATGGAAGGAGCATCCTGCATCAGTCTCTCCCGTTATTCCAACTGATTCATGAGAGCTGAGCATTAACACAGCATTACTTAGAGCTGCTATCCTGTATATTGAGGGCTGGAAGAGATTGTTCTTGGGAAGAAGAACTGAGCAAGACTGTGTTTCTTACTAATGGTATTTTGTCTTGCCCTGTGCTCACAGAATCATAGAATCCTTTGGTTGGAAGAGACCCTTGGGATCACCTAGCCCAACCATCACGTAACATTTAGCCTTAGGAGATATTAATCTTGAGTAGGTACCTGCCTGTTACCACAACAGAGTAAGCAGTAGGTGTAATAATGATCATAACAGCAATAATCTTCTAAAAATTATTCCAGAATCGGTTTTATTTTGTTCTGAGCTAAACATGATCAGTCCTTCAGAAATATTACCAGGTCTTTCTGTTACCTCAAGGCTGTCAGACAGAGAGCAGCCTTTGTTTTTCTGGAGTTCATTATGGAAAACGTCATAGCACGAGCAGTCTTTGAATACAAATTGTTCAGTTGACCTTTCTCCCAAGTTGAACGCCAAACCGCTTTATGTTGAGCAGCAGAAACTCATCTTCTGATGAAAATGAGTTTAACTGAGAAACAAACTCTTTCCTGGGGGTGTGTGTTATTTTCCGTATCAGGGGTTAACACCTTACACCAGTAGGAGTTTGCAGAGTTGACTTGTGTGAATATATTATGGAACCAGTTCCTGGCTTCAGGTATGAGGCATTTACCTTTTCTTTATTACCACATCCATTGGCAGACGTTTTTTGTAAAAGGCCATTGCATCGATGTGTGTGTTTCTTTATCACAGGCGGTTTAGGGAAAATGAAGGCAGTGTCCATATACGGTAACGCAGCCGGGTGCTCTTGGCATCTACAGCGAAATGTAATCAGGCAGCTCTGCGTGCACTCTCTGAATTATTCCTCAGTGGCATCATCTACAGGACTGAATACAGATGTTCGTGTATGCACGTCAACTTTACACGTTGAACCTATCTGAAGATGAATTAGAAGCTTGTGTAAGGGCTAGGCACGACTTCGGCTCCTGCGCTTATGCATCCCAGGCATTATTCCCTCCCTGCGATGGTTTGCACCACTTCAGAGAAGACGGCCCCAGAGAACCCTGCTTGGGGACAGGAATTTGTTTTCCGCTCTGAGGTTTAAGCGATGTCGCGCTATGGGAATAAGCAGACAAAAGATCATCTTTAAGATCTGTTGTGTAGCCAAAACCAGCCGTTAATTCCAGGACACATTATTTCTTCATCAGCTTTGTACCAGCAGCTAAAGCAGCAGAATTAAAATAAAATATCTCAATCCCACCGAACTAGCTTGGCGCCATGAGAAGCTTGGTGCCAGACCTGATGCCTGTCTTCCAGTTTGCCCTGCTAGGTATTTGGTACGATGGGAAAAAAATCCAGACACGGCCAGGTATCAGCTGCAAAACTACAGTATGATTTTTGTTTGGTTATTTTTAAACTAAAAATGGTTGAGAGGCACGTTTTCCCCTCAGTGAGGCAGAGGTTAAACTCTTGTGACAGAATTCAGGAAAGAAAATCCGCCCCCAGCAGAAGTTTCCTCACAACCGGTGAATTCCCTTACGAAAATCTCCCAGGGCAGAGGTCACTCCCGAGGCTGTCGGGGTCACCCCCTCTTTCAGCTGGAGCACTTCAGCGGTATAAAAATCGCAGGTGAAGATCCTGGAGGAGCCCCCGCCTGACCTTGTCAGCCGGACACAGCGGCTACTCCTGAGGTGGGACCCCCTCTCGATTTGGGTTGAAAGCTTCCGCTGGTGAAACCCAAGGGTGAAAGGTCTTTGCAAACGTTGGGCGGCAGGAATGGCTGAGAACCTACCCGGGCTGTCTCTGTCACTGTGCTGCTGCAGCCCCGGGGGCCTCCCCAGAGTTACCCCCCCCTTGCCTGTGGGGCGCAGAGAAAACCAGCAGACGCCATGGCAGACTGACCAGAACCAATTAACTACCTTAAAAAACGCCAAGAAACCCCAAAAAACCCACCAAACCAAACCAAAAAGCTATCTTTAAAAGAAAACGACTGATTCATTTTGTTGTCGTTTTCTGTGAGAGCCCGTTAGCTCCCGCCTCGGCTTCCCTCACGCCGCCTCATCGAGCGGGCGCAGCGCAGGGCTCGTTCTCAGAGGCTGCCGACACTCGGAGCGGCCCTCGGGCGGTGCCTCCCTCCGAACCGCCCCCCGACACCGAACGGCTTGTTTCCCGCCGGGACGCCTAGCATCCTCGCTTCCCGGGAGCCGCAAGGGCCCGCACCGGCCCCTGCGGGCGCTCGATGGCTCCGCGCCCGATTGCACTGCCCTGAGCAACGCCAGCGCCCTC
>VZTM01040225.1:211415-221891 GCA_013400555.1 Jacana jacana
AAGTGCTCGATCACCCCCGGAGCCGGCTGCACCCAGCCGGCTGGGCAGAGCCCCGGCGGCCGGGCGGCTCCCGGGCTTCTGCAGCACCGCCCGCCCTGTCCCGGCGTGGCGAGGCAGCTCCGTGTCACTCCCGTGAGGGGAGCACGGGAGGGTCTTCTCGCCGTGGGGTCTCGGCAAGCCGGCCACACGCCTGGTGCCTGCCGAGCGAGTGCGCCTGGATGTCACGGCGAAGGGCGGGAGGGCGAGCGTGTATCCCCTCCCCCGGGTCTGGGGTAAGCTGGAGCGGGGCAGGCGGGGGTGGGCGCTTGCCTGAGGCCGGTCAGTACCGAGCCTGAGGCGGCAGGGACAGATTTGGCAGTCACTTGATGTTTAGGGGCTGTTCTTCTATTTTCTTATACATCTTCGTAATTGGGTATTTTTTGGGGGAAGGGTAGCGGTATTGGGCGTTCTGCTATGCAGAAATATTATTGCAGGCTTTTGCAGTTTGGATCCGTGAGTGTCCAGACAGGACCGCAAGCAGATCCGCAGCCTGTAACCGGTAAACACTTCACCCAGGGATGTAAAACCTGTAAAGTTGTAGTAGTATTGACGTTTCGGAATGAGGGAAGGACTAGTAGATGTCCTGAGTTTAGTTTTAATAGGAGTAAAGTTTATTGGGATATGGGTGAAAGGGTGATAAGAGAAGAGGAAGGCAGATAAAGTCGAGTCCAGCTTTGTGCTTCTGTGTGTGAAATTTGATGTTTCTGGAAGTTTGGATTAATTACTTGTAATGCTTCCTTAAGTTTGTGTTTTGATTTAGTAGGGTTAAGTATTTATAGTTGTGACCATTAATTGTATTGAAAAACTTTTATTTTAATTTCCCATGCTATAATTATTTTACCTGTCTTCAGAAGTTGTCAAGTTATATTGTATGTTTTGGTGTTTTGCTACATAAGTAAAATTCTCAGCTCATGTATGAAATAGCAGCTGAGTCTCAGAAGATAGATTACTTCTGGTTGTGACCTCAATGAAGTTTGGGTTTCTTTTCCATTTCCTGATGGTTTGACACAATGAAAAGAAGGTGGGGGAGGGAGGAAACTGGTTTAATGTTACACTAAGTCTAGCAATATATTGAAAACTTGTACTTGATTCTTGAACAGAGGATTGGTTTTATTGTTGGTAAAATATCTGAGTTACTGACTAGTTCGTGGTGTTGCATCCCAACACATCAAAAACTTTGTTAATCAATGCAGAGTGGTGTTTTCTTTTAAAATGCAGAACATCCTAATGAAGCAAGAGGTTAGAAACACCTTCTCAGAAAAATGTTTTCAGATTGTGGGATGGTTATTCTAGTCCGGTTTTACCATTGCAGTTTTTACTGTTCAAGAGGAAGCAGAACCATAAAAAAGACATGAGACGTGTCTGCATCTTCATCACATCCCAAAAAAGCATGAAATCCCAGTGCACTTACATTTTGTTGAGCTGTTTTGGAGTTTTCTTTGGGGAGCAGCCATGTAAAGTACCCAGAGTCAGCCATGGCAGTGAGGTGTGCCAGTGATTTATGCCCGGATAGTGGTCTCTGATCTGCCAAACAAGCCTCCTGCAGAGTCTGCACCTGTGAGGGCTTCTGCTGCTGCTGATGAATTTCTGCATTGGTATGTTTCAGTGCAGTTGAAGTCTAGTCATAGTACAAGCTTCACTAGTTAGGCTGGTACTGCTGTAATGATTTTTCAGGAAAAATAAGTATACTTCTCCGGGATTTCAGGATATGTTCAGCAAAAATGCCCTGTGGTTTAATTTAATGCTAAACTGGATTGGATTCAGCATTTACCTTATTGGAAAATCGGTAGCGAAATTCACCCTGCGCTTTGGATTATCCATATGCGAGTATATCACCTGCTTTAAGTCAATTTAATACTTTTCTCAGTGTTAGATAAACAATATTGTCTATAACATCTTCAGGAATAAAGCTATCTTCAGAAATTATTGTTGGGATTTAGGTGGATGTTTATACTTCTGTGATTTTTGTGCACTTGCCTCGCTATCACACCAGCTTTCAAGCCTGCAAAGAAATAAACCCAAAGAATTCTTTGCATTCTTCTTCATACTGAAGCTAATTATTGCTTTTTGAAGTTAGTAAAATTTGAGGGGGGATCTTTTAAACTCACATTGTCAGAATCGGATATGATACTGCTTAACTAACTATTAGAAGCATTGGTTAATTTTAATGCAGTTTGCCAGGTTGCCTGTAAATAAAATAATTTCCAAGGTCCCTGTAGCGGAGCCAAGTTTATCTTTTGACTGAAACTTGCAGGATGAACCTAACTACTATTGAAGAGCTGTGGTTGCTGGGGGACGGGGGGGCAGAGTGTGCCTGCTGTGGAGCTCAGGAAATGGCTGGTTTATATCTCTCAATAACTGAATGTAGCTGTTTCTTGGTTTCCTGGAATAGTTTTTCTCCTGTGGCGATAAAGATTAAAGTGATGATAAGAAACATGAAAGCAAAGTGTATCTACTTTCTGCATGATGAATGAATGTCTTCCAAAATCTGAGGTTTTAAAAATGTCTTGAGTGCTTTGCATTGCTAAAACAGCTATTGCATTTCCAGGCGTGTTTTTCAGGCGGTATTTTTTCTCTAGTTATGTCAAGCTTTGTCCTCAAAACTTCACAGAAATCACTCAGCATTCCTAGAAGACATTGTCTTGTCATTTCTTTCACACTTCAGCAAATGTATATTGTGTTGTAGTTCGTGTCAATGTCACCGTTATGTATGAGGGTTGTGGGTGGTCACATTCTTTGTGTGAATATTTTGTAAACCAGCAAGCCCAGAACAAGGTTTCTGATAGATTTCACTCAGATCGTAGTTGCTTTCAAGCTTTGTTGCTTTTTTGAAATACAGGGCAATTCTTCTGAAACTTGGATATCAATAACATTTGATAAGCATTTTGCCAGGAAAACCAGTCGTTTGGAACTGTTTCCGTGGGTGTAAACAAGTACTTTGTATGAGCATCATTGTTCACAAAACATCAAAATACAGGCCTTTTGTTTTGCCACACAGCTGAAAGTAGCTGAGAAGCCAGCAAGAATTCTGTTTGGGCTGCCTGGTATTTGTTCTTTAGCACAGCGTGAAATGCTGGGTGAACAGGGCGAGACCTACGGGGAAGGTGCAGCATATGAGGATGCACTTGGACTGCGGCTTCCAACAAGCACCTGAGTAAATGCTACCAAATTTTCAGTGGCAGAATAGATGCGTAGTTTTCCTGGGGCAAATTGCTTCCTCCAGAAGACTGTTCAGCAGAGAGCCTGAAAGAAAGGAGTCTTGTTTCAGCATCTATGATTTCAGAGTCATGCTTCTAAGCTGAATAATTGCATACAAAAATATAACCTAAGTGGAAGTTGCCCTAGTCTGAAATCTTCAGCAGTAATTAGAGGAAGTGGTTGGTTGCATAATAATCTGGGGGGGCCTGGAGGGGGTGTTGCTCTCCGTCAAACAGATTCTTTATTGCTTTTTGCGATTTGGGATAAGCATGTGATGCAAGTATGTATGTACTTTTATTTTAGAAGGAAAAAGACTCGATCTGTGAGTGGAATTAAATCCCTTCGTAACTCGGAACGTGCAATAAAACATATGACTGTTCAACTGCAAGATTTACTATCTGGTGCATTTTTCACACACTGGTGCACATAAAATCTGATATTAAGACTTACAGTTCTGCTTGATTTAAAAGTCTTTAAATCTTCTCTGTGGCCTGGTATTGTTTTTCTGTGTGCTCCTCTGGGCTGTGGTCTTGTGATGACTTTCTCTTGTGGTCTGTCCTTGCAAACTGCTGTCAAACATCCTTGTTCTCCTCCATGCCTGGCTTCACATTTCCCTATGGAAAAGGGTTCCAGGGACCTGACCAGGCAGGACCAGGGGGCCTGCTGTTGCTTCACGGGGCTCTGCAGAGCCAAAAATTGAAGGCTTCTGTATGTAAAGGCTCTAGTTAGCTGAATGCTGAGGATCACATCACACAAAGGGTGTTGGGGTGCTGATGTACTTATCCTGACACTTTTATTTTGCTTTGGCTTCTCTTACAGACAATTTTGAGGCAGACAGCTTCTGTGTGTTAGTTGGTAATAGTTTGTAGAAGTCTGTAAGCGAACAAAGGCTGAGTAATAATAAATACCTTTATCTAGAGGTTGAATGTTCCCACGCCAGTAGCATTTCCAGTGTGTAAGCTCTGTGCCCATCTGAGCTGGGATTTTATTTCTTGGCACTGAGATAATCAGTTTACTTCTTATAACATTTTTAAGATTCTGTCAGTGTAGTTTATATAAATTAGAAGATTTCTGTGTGTGGTGTACATTCTAGCAAAGTTACAGCTGAAGATATCTCAATCCTTCCTTCCCTGGGCAATCGGATCTCCTGCTGGAAGTTGCCAGGAGTTTGATCCTGCACTTATTGCCTTCCTTGGTGCCTCCATATGTTTGCTGACTGACATAAACGATACACTTGGATCTATTGGGCTTTGGTCTATGTTTCATTCATTCAGAGCAGGATTTGGCCGGTGCTTTAAGGTGGTTTGGCAGCCCGGCTGGCAAAAAGTGCATCATCCTCGGGTCATCTTGTCAGGAGTAAGCCTGAGGGAGCCGGGCAGGAGCTCTGTTTACATTTGGGAGACAACTCTAAGCAGGTTTGTGCAAGGGCTTAACTCAGGCTCGGGCATCGATCCTCTTGCCATGCAGCCAGCTCAGATGCGTGGGTAACGATCATCCCATTAAACTTTTAAAACAGTGCTGCAGGAGTAACATTGATCTGAACTGTTAATGACTAGAACTAAGCGTGTCAGGCTGGAAGGCTTTCTCTTAAATGTAGTGGTTCACTTGTTAGATGATAATAAATCTTGCTTTCTGAAGAAAAATAATGAATTTGAAGTAATCAAAAAATACCACTGTGATGCAATGAAGGGTGGCTTGAAGCTAATGAATGTGCTTCAGCTCTGTTTCTCAGCAGCGTGATGGTTATGGCATGGATTGTGTAGTCAGCCCAATGGCAGCTGTTAGGAAAACTCTGGTAATTATTACTGGTCATTTTTGTTATCTTACTTATTACTCATTACTCATTTTTTACTATTTACTCATTGCTAGCAATGAGTAACTGATCATTTCTTAGAAAAATAATGACCTTTTTACTTCTTTGCTAGACTAGTCTTTGGTACAAACTTGAATCCACAGGTTTATTATCTTTGTTTTATATCAGATTTAATGAAGAATTATTTCAGTACTTGTGAAATTAGAAAACTATAAATAATTCTTATTAAGATAAGTTAAACAGCATTTTACTTTCTTCACTACATAGCAGATGTAATGGACCTAGATCCTCACCTAGATTGTATACTAGATCCTTGCCCGAGTATCATGCTCAGAGAGCTCAGGCTGATCTGATTTCTGTTTGAGCAGCATTAGCAGAGAGAGACACACTGCAGGAACAATGAGAGATTGATCAAATGTGAGAACTCTTATGATACCAATACATTGGTAAGTACATACTTGATCTGTGTGGTCGTTTCTGCTAATTGTGTTGATCTTCCTTGGATGAGAGAACAGTTAGGAGTCTACTTCATTGCCAATTACTTTTTTCTTTTTTATTCTTTTTAATGCAGAGACAAAATATGCCATGGGGTGGAAGGAAGGGGGAAAGTCAGATTCATTGTTGCCACTATTGCTCATAGCTTTTCATTTGTTGTGTATTAATTTTTGTCTTAGACTTCCATGTGAAAGAAATACAACAGTCTGTGGACTGGTCCCCTCAGCTTTTAAAGCCTGGAAAGATTCGTGATCTCAGAACAAACTTGATACACAAAATAGATCTATTTGGGGTTTTGGCTCTGTTATAAGTGTGTCATGTCTCCAATCTCATATTTTAAAGACAGCTATTCAGAATGGCAGCTATTAACCCAGTTCAGTCACCTTTTTCTTTTTCTAGAGTCCTACAGGTCCCTTTTTTTTTTTTTCCCCCCTCTTTGTCGTTTTCAGGAACTTCAGAAACTCAGTTGCTGTTGCCTTTTAATGCTTGATTCATCCTATATTCCTTTCAATTCACAGGGCAGCATTCCATTTACTGCTTGTTCTAGGAGCTTTTCTGAGCTCTTTTCTGACTGGTCTTGAACAATCCTGCTTGCCAAATTGGCAGTTGGCAAATGAAAGATTTTTCATCAGTACTAGGTAGAACAACTTCTGCCTGTCCAGTAAATCTTTGTGACAGGTTTGTAGCATAGTATAAATGTAAAATAAACTTACCTCGTAGGAAAAAAGAGGGATTTTTCGATTGATCTGCTCCTGTAGCACTGATGGGAAAGTAAATCTTGTCATTACTGAAGTTATCTAAAGACAAAACCAAAAGGATGTTATGTCATGCTAGCTAGAAAATTCAGATATTTTTTTTTTATCAGCCAGGTGTACCTTTTCTTTTTTTGTTGATGGCATAGTATATGTTCCATTCAACTAGATTTCACATTTATTTTTCCAGATTGAGAAGGATCCAAAATTGTAACACCAGGGAAAGGTACTTTCAAATAATTCAACACTTAGACATGGCTTTCATGTAAATATGGACGCATCTTCACATGCTTAGCTTGTACTTGCATGGATTTACTCGTGTGTGAGGATGTTCAAGAAACTGTAATACCTGCAATGGCTGGGGTAACCTTTGGTCCCTCATCATGGTTGCCCAGTCCACGACATGGCTATGCTATGCCTCTGTCTAGAGCAGAGTTACACCCGTGTCTACAGGGTATGCGTTCAGGGTTCATGTTTCCTTCTGCACGTAGAAATTGCCTAGTAACATCTGTGTGCATAACAAGGACATATTTAATATTAATCAAACCCAGCTTGTCCCCACATTCTGTGCTTGTGTTGGGTTTTGTGTAGCCTTGTAATCATGCCTTTTGTGGGGTTCTCAGATCTGACTGCAAAATCAATACACTGCAGTAAAAGCCCGATTCCCTACATTCTCATCAGGTTGTATGGCTGTGACCTTTTTATATTATTATTTTTGAAGCTTCATAAGAATCTCTGGTGTGCAAACTTAAAACTCATTGAAGGAAGTCTCAATAGGTGCTTGGGATAAGGTTTTTTTTGATAGGATGTTTTGATATGAGTTTTGCTCATAGCTTCATGGGACCAAGGTTTCCTTGTTGGCCAGCACTGGAAAGATCAGGTCTGTGACTTTTGTTTGCTGGGTGGTTAGTTCTCAGTTTCTACATAACTGAATCTTGCATAATGAACAATCAGCCTCTGTAATTCAGAACTGACAGAGTCATTCCTCTGAGAAATGATAGCATTTCTAGCACGGTTTGCAGTTGTTCATCATAAAAATCAGTGACTATACTGTAACGTTTTTCTCTTTTGATTTAGACTGTGCAAATAAAAAATAATTTAACAAAATCACCACAAAACTGCCCCCCCCAATACTTCTAGTTGATTTTTTTAAAATGTGTGCTTATAAGTGTCACATATAAGAACATGTTACAATAATAACTTCAGTAGGAAAACAAACTTTGATCTTTGACAGTGTCCTGGGTTGAGGTAAAACAGAACCAATCTTCTGTTTTGTAATTTTACTTTTTTAGCTGGTTCTCTTCTAACTAACTAAACTCTGCAATCTCTTTAACCTCTTCCTCTCCTCTCTTTTTCTTATGGGTGGGGAAGGAAGGGCCATCTGCTGTTCCAGTTGGTCAATCCAGCCAAAACCACAACAGACTAACATTAACAGAAGAATGTATGTTGGCGGCGTGAGTTGTGGGCAGGATGGTTGACAAAATGTAGACCCAACCAAGTTGGAAGGGGCTCTAGGAGGACTTTTTGCCCAACCTTTTGCTCAAAGAGGGGTTAACTCTGAGTTCAGACCAGGGGGCTTGGGGTTGTGTCCAGTCTAGTCTTAGAAAGCCCTGAGGGTGTTCTGCAGTCTCTCAGCTTTGGTCCCAGTGACTGATAATCCTTACAGTGAAAATCTTAAATTCTTCTATCTATTTAGAACCTTCTCCATTTCAATTTACGATACTTCTGCTGTTATTCCCTCCCATATGCTTCAGTAAAGAACCTGTCTTCATCTTCTTGGTAATCTTCCCTTGTGTCAGCTCGTCCCCCTAAGCCTTCTCTTTGCCAGGCTGAACTCTGGTTCCCCAGGCTGAAAGAAGTTTTGATTACTTTGAAATCAACATGTGCTTTTAGTTTATTCTCAACTTCATTCTTTTAAAGACTGATTGAAAATTAATTACATTTAAAATAGCTTGTAGCCTGTATTTGTTGTCCTGCCAGACTAAGTTCAAGTTGAATGACGTTTAAAAGGAAATGGTTTTGCCCATACATTCTAATATTAAAATTGTATCTGGGAGCTAGGAGAATGGGTAGATAGTCCTCATACATCTTTTTTTTTTGTATCCATAGCATTGTACATGAGTATTTCAGAACAGCTCAGTCACCTTTCCCAGTTTTGCTGGTTGTTGATGTAGATATGAATGCTGTTGTGATGTTTATGGCAATAATGACAGAGTCAGTCATGATAGTAACCCAGATTAATACAATAAATATTTTCCATCTATACTTTTTGCAATACATTGAAGTAATGTAGGTGATGAAGGCACTGAAATCATCTTTCTAGAAACTAATTACAGTATTTTGCTGTTAGAGCTTGCTTTTGTTTGTTTATTTGTTTTAATCTGAGTTAACAAAACACATAAGAAAGGTGGTTAAATGAATCACATAGTATGGTGAATATGATGCATCTGCCCCATTCAAATGCAACATATAAACAGCTAATAGCATTTCTGGAATTCCTGTTCAGTGCCTTTTGGTGAGCTATAAGCTTATAAAAATTGTCACTGTGCAAGACACCAGAATTCTTGGTGGGGGGTGTTGTAGAACAGACAGTTGTATTTCATGTGCTTTTTAAAAGTTGATTTTTGTGTTAACTCTTTCTCTAGAAAGTCAAGCTCTTGACATCCTTTATCCAAGAACCTGGAGCAGCAGAGAGACAATTTTTACAATGAAGAAAAATTACATGCTAGGTAAGTGATCTGTGATCTTTTCAGTTGGGGAAGACAGCTATGAGTTATAATCCTCAGCCCCAGTTGAATCAGCTGCTGGGGCAGGGGGTGATTCAGATACACTCAACACTGGTACAGGCACAGGTACCTTGGGTGAGGTAAAAAGGAGGGTTTGTGACCTGTACGTGTAACTTCCTGGTGAGCAGTGAAGAAACTCTACTCAAATACTCAGTGAAATGTGTAATCCTCTTTTTTTTTGTATGTCTCAAAAATTGTGAGGATGGAGTTAAAATCTGTGAGTGTTTTAGAAGTGAGATAAGTGGTAAATTGTGAATATCTCTACATACGTAAGCAGATGAAATATATACATATAGGTATATTTAGGCCTGTATATTTATCTCTTGATTGTCGTTTTACAGTGTGATGTCTTGACAAGCTGCCTGGTATTTCAGGTACATTTGGAGTGACAGTTCATTATAGTAAATTAGATGTGACTAATTTCCTTTGTGAGTAAATTTTACATTAAAAATTGTGTAGAAAGTAGTAAAGGTCAGCTTCTGCTGTGCATTTCATGACAACCTGAGTACTGAATTATTTAGCACTGCTTTGTATTGCCTATTTACTGTCTGATGGATCATTTTACACTGTAATATTGTTACTGCATAGGAAAAAAATGTGCACTCAGCAGTTTCAGTGACCTCTGGAAAGGATAATTTGTTTCGGAGTTTAAAATACAGTTGAGGTTTTACTGGCATCTCCTTGACTATTTGTGTTTGCAAAACCTACAGAATATTAGATTTTGTAGTTTGAGGCTATCTGGTACTTAAATAGCAGGGAAAAATATTAACATTGGAAGTATTTTTCATCTTGGTTTGCTTCTAGTTATGCCTGTAAACAACGTGGAAATTCCCCAAATAGTCTGAGACACATAAGTAAAATATAATTTCTTTTGAATTTTGAATATCTGAAACCATCCTTTTTTCAGGTGTGGTGTGGGGGTTTTTTTATTGAAAAAAGATAGTATTAGAGGTTTGTTCAGCAATGAAGTTTTTTTTTTTATTTCATACTTTGCTTGGCATTGAGAATACATAAAGTGTTTGAATTAAGGTGTTAGTGTTTCTGTTTGTGAATATAAGTAACATGATTTTGCTGGCTGTAGGTTACTGCTATTGCTGCAATTAATTCTAGATCACAAAAGTCATTATATGTGGGGCCAGCTGATCATTATTTTCAGGCATAAACAGGATCAAGTACTAGTGACTTCATGCAAAACAAGATGAAAAAAATAGTTCAGTGAGAACTCTAATTTTTCTGAAGTATATTTAACTTTAATTCTTATACTACATCAATACCATTATCTTGTTTCAAAAACCAGCAAGTATTACTAAAGCTATCTGAAGAAAACTACTGCAATGTTCTTTTTTTTTTTCTCCAGTTTTAAGTGTTCCTTTGAAAGTTCATTTTAATAATC
>VZTM01040226.1:0-61282 GCA_013400555.1 Jacana jacana
GTTAATTTAGAAATGCCAACTGGGTGACATCTAGACTTCTGCTTCAGTTGTACAGCAAGGCCACTTAGAGCTAACAAGAAATTTCACAAATACAGTACAGAAACAGTATGGAAGAACTGAAAGTCTGATGTGGAGCCCTTATAATAATGAAAATATAGCTTCAGTACTCATGGCCAAGCCCGAAAACATAACACCTCCAAACACCCCCAGCACTGCAACGATGTATTGATCAACGGGAGAAAAATCAAAGGGAGTCTTACCATAACACTTCCCCAGCTACTACTTGCCAAAAAGATGCAGCAGCAGGGGAGAGTCTTGAAAAAAAATGTAGGAGGGCTTCTGAATTAATTCTGCACATACAGGATAATAAATTCTGCATAATGTAATGAGGTGTACCTGTCGTTCCACTGGTGAAACAGATGACTGCTAGATCTTCTGGCTTTGGAGGCTGTGAGAGTTAAGAAAGTATTAGTGTGGTTAAGATAAGCAAGGAAAAAGGATTTTCCAGGACAAAACACTGAAATACTTGTGTTACTTTTGAGCTTTGGGAGATTTGCTAGCTTAATCTACAGAATACTATGCTGCTTCAGATTGCCAGTTTAATTTCATACTTACCATAGGTTTTTGCCTGTGTGTTCTTCCCAGATCCTACAGAAAGGAAAGAAAGAAAGAGGAGAGAGTTTAGACTCAAGCATATACACTTTCTTGCTTTAAATTTACCAGACAAGTGTCACCAAACACCAAAACACTCCATTATTTTGACTGTTAAGGCATTGTAACTTATAGTAAGAGTAACAAAGGCTTTAAAGGACATCTATAGAATAACTACCATGTTCTACAAACACGAAAGTGATAACTAATCTAAAAAAAACCTCACAGGTTTTTCCAGCTAATAAAGCAGAAGTCTCTCACTAGGGAGGCTCAAGGTTAAGCTGTGTTCTGAGAAGCCACAGCAGGGAATCAACCCTGCACCTCAGCAGGAGAGACATCTGCCGCTGCGTTATCAAGAATATAATGATCAAGAGAAAAAAAAGTTTCAAGTGAACACTCATTCTCATGCTTATTTAAGATCAGAAATAGTTCTAGCCTGAGGACTTATGCAAGTTAAAACAGACCTTTTGTCAAGTACAGCTTTGGAAGCACCGTTGAGGGCAGGCACATCAACCTCACCATTGGCTTTACACTCCAAATAATAGCACTCCGCCCTCCTTTTGCTAGCACAACACTTCCTTCAGTAGTATGTGTCTCTTAGATTACCCAGGAAGAGGTTTAAGAAAAACAAAGGACTGTCTGGAAACACAGTTAACATCCTCATACCTTCAAGTGTGCCCTTAGGAAACAGTGCCACTATACAAAAAAATTGACACTATGAAAACACAGCTCAAAACATAAGCACCTGCATCTCAAATGCCACCAGAAACTCAGTACTTCCCTACAGCCCATTTTGAGTAAGAGCTGTACATTCAGGAAATACCAGATATCTACACAGGGCTTTGGATACCCCAAGATCAGAACTCCAACATCTCTTTCTACTGAAGAGCCATTTATTCACAGCTACTCAGCTCTAAGGAACCACAGTAATCCAAACCTCACATGCTGTCACTGGGAACAAAGTACTACTGGAAGTGACTGCTTAAGCATCCAAACTTTTAAGTTAAAGATAACATTCACGACCTGGTTTTCTTCCCCTGTAGCTAGATGATCCAGTGGAAAGCAGCTGCCTCTGCCAGAAACAGCTCAACTCAAGGAAATAAGCTGATTTTAGTGTATCAGCTTGCAGCTGGGCCAGTCTTTTGCCAAGCTTAGCCCAACCCTTTTGCCAGCGAGGTACAGCACAGTGTCAGTTCCTCTGAATAATGTTTTCAGCCCCACTTCAAGCCCTGCTGAGGCTGGTTGGCTATCACACAGTTAATCACCTTTTAAAGGACACGCTGGCATTTTTGTATCTTTACCAGAAGGTGGCCCTGTTAACATAAAAGCTAAACCTGCTGTGAAAACAAGTGCAGTGAAATGAAGGAATTTCACTCCAGTTACTGAGGCTTGCACAAGACCAACACGCTTATTAGGAGATACTCAGGTCCCGGTGAGCCAAGCCTTCACCAGCTCCAGCCAAGCTAAACCCGGTTTCATAATCTCACAGGGAAGATGCACTTTGCCCAATTCAGTCCTGGGACAGAGTTCTCCAAACAGTGAGGTTATGAAACAGACTTGCATAAGAGATCAATGCAGACAACATAACTATAAGCAAAACCAGATTTGAGCATTAAGTAGAAAAAAAAAAAAAGCTTCCAATTCCAAAACCTATAACTCTCATACTCCTACATTACCACAGATTTACCCTGGAACTGCTGTTTTTGTCCTCCTCCAGAAAACTTTTTGTAGATTCAGTGTTAAGGGGAAGATGCCATTTTTCACAAGAGCAAAACCTTCATGGGCTCTTTTTGACTTGAGTGTTTCTGAAGCATTAGTCACTCTATATAATCATCATGTCACTGCTTCACAGGGGCAAGCCTTAACACTCTGATCTGATGTTTGCTTTGGATCATGTTAAGCTTCTACTGCATCATCTTGGCATACACAACTTTCACATTGTGAGCATGGTGAAATACTAGTTACAAGTTGTTTTCCTTCTGGTTTGGGGCTTTTTGCTTTGTTTGTTCTGTTTTTAGTTTTTGATAGTTAACTTCAATCCAAGAGATAGAGAAGTATTTTCAAACCACATATTATTCAGTCCTAAAAAAAATATCTGTGTTCTGTTCACCAGACACTGCCTTCTTCCTCCTCAAGTAAATGGGATGAAAGCACTCCAGTAGGTTAAGCATGCTTACCTCTAGTTCTCTCATGCTGAAGACTTCCACCCCACACTTCTTGCCACGTTCCACAAGATCCGTGCTAAAAGACTCCATGATAACGATGGTGTTGAGTATTGGAGTTTCCCCCTTTTCCACACTGGTTAGCAGAAGTTTGGCCTTGTCAGGTTTGTCACAGAAAACCAATGACAGGTCAGCTGATGGAAGAGAGCAACATTATCAGTATGACAAGTTGAGTTCAGACTATATCCATACATACTTCAGAAGATGGTAATGAAAGACTCTTCTGAAGGCTGAAGAAGCCCTCAGGTGAGCTCTTCCATCATACATTCAGACACTGAGGTACTGAAGGGTCCTACCTTTGTTCACAATGTAGGTAATTGCCTCAGTTCCCAGTGTGTCATAGAGTGGCACCACCACCATGGAGAAGGCATAGCACCCTTGCTCAATGATCACCCACTGCACAAAAAGAGATGCAAGTCACTGCACGTTCACTTATCCTTCAAGAAGGACTCGTATTTGGATTCCAACAAGGACTCCAAATAGAACAGAACTCGTTTGGACAAGTCTTTCTAAAAAAAATCCTCCTCAAAGTAACTAAGTGGCAGTTTGTATCATTTGTTTACTTTGAAGACCTACTACATTTTCATCTGTGGAAAGAGGAAACAGATCAAAACAAAAAAACAAATAAGGAGCTCTGGGAAAGGTTCCTATCCAATAAAATTCAACCCTGCCCCTAAGAGTTATTTGAAGTACTTTTGAAAGGTTAACATTAACTGTCTCCTCAGTTTACCTATTAACAGCAAGAGACCTTGAGGAAGAGTACAATATTTTGTTTCTTGGGTTTAGCTTATCAATACAGCCAAAGCCTTCAGTGTTCTGTATCACCATGGTAGATGGATCAGCGAAGGTCTCACTCATGGCTTGACACATTCAATTTATAGACACACAGTATTCTTACCTCTGCGATGTCTAGATCTCATTTGGTGGCCAAATTGGTAATATGTGCAGTCAAATTAAAAGTCCTTTGGAAAGCCAGCCCCAGAAAGTTTCTCAGCATTTTTAAGGCTAACCATTATTCTTTAAAAGAATCTAATCTGAAGACTTCTATAGAAAAAATTAATGCATTTCTGTCCCTACAAGCTGCAGTAAGGAGGATTTGCCTGCTAACCAGTGCAGTACTCAAGCATGCTGGACATGGCAGTCTCACTGTGTGATGCAAGCTGACAGTGCTTCACAGCAACCCTGATTTCATCCAAAGTGCCATCAAGCTAAAACCATCAGGCAATTCTTTTTCCAGAGAGTAGCTATTGGGTATAGCTTGTAAACAAGCAGCTACACCAAAATACACATTAGCATGTGACTCCTGAAGTGGGAGCCTCAGAAGACATGAGGAGGCCAGTGCAATTGGAACATTTAGTTGGGGTTTTCCCCATCAAAAAATAACAAATTGTCAGACACCCTACCTTTATTTAGTCAGTTCCAGTTACAGGAACAAACCAATGTGCATCTTTGAAAGTTATCAGAACTTACAATTCAACAAGGATTGCATTAACAAGGGTGCTCATTTCCCTTCCCCACCCCCAAATGTTGTCACACTTTCCAGTGTTTTTGCAGGACAGTAGCCAGTTACCTCACCCCTGAGTGATGGCAAGTTTAAACACCATTCAGCTGCTTATTCCACATAATATCTAGCACAGAAGCAATGTTAGCAGAGTTGCTACATCTCAGTTTTACAGACTGATTACTATGGGCAAGCTCTCTCCTGACTGAGACCACCTTAGAACACATGGAATTTTTCTGAGACCATTTAGAATTGGCAAGTTATACACTTCTTGTCCAAAAAGACTTCTTGTAAGACTACTACAAGGCCAGGTAACAGGTAACTAGACTTTCATGCAGACATCAGATATATGGGTAAGTCTGATTAGGCACACCTAGCCCAGCCACAAAAGGGCCCACTGAGTATTTCTTCCTGGATAACATCCACCTCTAGACATAAGGGGGCAACTTTATTTGGTCTTCAGCAGCCTGAAGCTTAGGAGTTATTGTAATAGGGTGGGGGTCTGCTACAGTAGAAGTTGCACACAGTGATAAAAACTGCCTGCAGCAGCCTCCAACAACTCTTGCACACCATCATTCTCATTACAACAAAGAGCACCGCTATTTTCTGAGCTACCAAGATTTTTTGCTTCCATTTTAGCTTCTAAAATTAAGGAGTATTTACATACAAATATCAAACCTTGACTCTCTCAAAGCCCAAACAAGCAACTAGCACTGAATACTGACAGTCTGAAAGTGTTAGATTGTTTTCTGACATAGCTCTGATCTTCTATTAAGGGACACTGCGTATTTCACTGTCCTGTGTTCTCAATCCGAAACACAACTCTTTGCTTGCAAAAAAGATCTGTTTTCCAGTTACTAAAAGAGAAAGTAATATTTTTTTTAATTTATAAATCCACACTGGTTTTGTTCATTGGTTTGTTTTGGCTTTTTTTAGTGAGCAGTTAATATGCTAGGATTTTCCCCACTAGGGGATTTCCCCAGCAGTTCTTCCCTGAACTGACAAATTTGAATCATTTCACACCAAAAAAAGCCCTTCCTATAATCTCCTGTCTGGATTAGCGATTATATTGGGGATGTCACAACACTCATCAGTGGTTCTCAGCAGGGAAAACCCCAGATTTAAAATTGCTGGTTTAAACAAGCCTTCCCAGCAGATTCCAGGCCCAAGTCAAAGCCTGCAGGAGCAATGCAGCTCAGGCACATTTTACCTCTGTGACCCAGGATCAGACCACAGTACCCTGCTCTCCAGGGCAAACCCATCAACCAAGTCAAAGACTTTGCACCCAAAGGTCTACAGACAGGTCAGAATAGCACCAGCACTAATACCTGGATCCTCTTTTTATTAGGGTCATAGAATGGTTTGGGTTAGAAGAGACCTCAAAGACCACCTAGTTCCAACCCCCTGCCATGGGCAGGGACACCTCCCACCAGATCAGGTTGCTCCAAGCCCCATCCAGCCTGGCCTTGAACCCCTCAAGGGTATGGGGCAGCCACAGCTTCTCTGGGCAACCTGGGCCAGGCTCTCACCACCCTCACAGCAAAGAATTTCTTCCCAAAATCTAGTCTAAACCTCCTCTCTTTCAGTTCAAAACTGTTCCCCCTCAGCCTTTTACTTCCAGTTCATTGTGTTATAACCAAAGGAGACTGAAGTGAAGAATCTGTGACACGATGTCATTTAGCAGCTTTCCTAGTAGGAGACATCCCAGCCTTTTATTATTATTACATAAAACTGTAGCTGATAGAACCAGAAATCCAGTGGGAAAATCCATCCAGCAAACTACTGCAGATTTCAGAGTCTAGAAATAATGCTTTACTTCATCTGTACAAGGCTAGAGTTAGGGTTCTTTTTGTGATATAAAGGGAGGAAGGGGGTCAAGGTCACTTGTCTTTTAATGACAGCCAGGAAGGCTTGGTGACAAACTGAAATCAGAAGAGATCCAACTGCAATCTGTTGTCCAGCACAACTGAGACACTGATACAACTTCTAACCCTGTCAACACTGTGGATGGCTCCAGATAATGGCATCCAGCTGGGAGCATTTCATCAAGAGGGACAGCATATTCTTGACAAAATTTAATAACCCATCTCCTGTCTTAATACAGGTTTGGAATGAACCAGCTTAAGCTACTAAGCACAAACAAAGGTTAGAAAATTCAGCCCTATTAAACAGATTTAATCAACAATTCTAGAGATTAAATATTTACTATTTCATAATATTTTCACAACAGCAATCAAGAACACCTTCAGGGTTAAAATGGAGAGACACCAGCTAATCAATCTAATTATGCCTGTGGTTGTTCTCAGGTTTGTAACACCATTTTGCCTGGTCAGGTGATCTTTTCTTTAATTATGTTTTCTTAGTCTTTCCACACCTTTATTAAACAGCAATTAGTTTTAAAATTTTTTGCCTTCATCAGCAGTTTTCCCTTCCAGAATCTTTACGCCCAGGGCCCCTGGCCAAGAGCACTACCACCTCGAACCATCTTCTGTTTGTCCAAATATTTAATCACCAAATGCTTTGCTGGGTTTTGAAGGGTTTAAATACCTCATGATTTCCAACCACTTTCAGTTACCTTGTAATCCAACACCACTTGTTAAGAGAAAGCACATGGTGATTACATACACTTAGTACCACATTAGCTTCCCATTAAACAGCCCTCTATAAACTGGAAAGAGCTGAGTAAGTTGAGTTCTTCTGCATTTAATTCTAGGGGTTAAAGCCAAATAATACAAGACACTAACAGTTTTATCAATTTTCAGCTGCATTTCTTAGCTAAAGATGCCATGTCTATGGCTTAGGTGTCTACAAGGGCAGCCTTTAGCCTTTTCCCTGCAGCACCAAATGGGCTCTTAGTGGGGAAGCTCAGTAGACTGCCAAAACCCATCAGATGTGAGGGAAACAGCTCAAACATCGACACACACGCTGTGAATTAAATTACCTCAGGTCTGTTCTGTGCAAAGATTCCTATGTATTGAACATGGGAGGGTTTGAAGCCTCGGTGGAGTAATGCAGAGCCCACGAATTCAGCTCTCTCCGAAACCTGGAAGGGACAAAAAATTGAGAGCGAGCTTAGTATACAGCCCTCAACATTAATTTTACCTTAAGTCTTAGAATAAAAAGGCTAATAAGCAGTATTAAGCAGACAGAAGTTTTCTAGGCTATTTTGGATGTCCTCTGTGACTTTGAGAACCTGAACACTGCAGTGCCATTGCACCGTACCGATTGTAGGTACTAGCACTCAGCACAGTAGACAAGACCCTGAATCCAGATGGACTTCAAAGTGTTATGTCTAAGTTTAAATATTTAAAGTTCACATACACAGAAAAAGCTGGTTTTGGTCTATCTGCACTATATGTGCCATCCTTCTGCTTCATTCAGTGCCTGTGGGAATAGTATTTCTCCCTTCAAAAAGCAGGGGGATAAGGAGGCAAAACCCATCTAGTTCTGTAAACAAAGCTCATAAAAGCTGTTTTCTACATTCTTTCCACATAAGAAACAAAACACATGACCTGAATCCATGTTAGTCACATGACTCAAACAGAAAAGCTTTATTAATGAGAAGTCACACCTAACAAATGCCCAGCAAAATGACCTTGGAAAAAGTGAGGTCTGCTGCATACAAAAGGTGTGTAATGACCTTCACAGAACACAACAGGCAAGCTTTATGCAAATTTGAAGACAACTGATTAAATCAGGAACAACCTAAAAGTGCTCAGCTGTTCAAGATTTGCATATAGGAATTTTTAGCAACCATGAAGGAAGAAGTGTATCTTAATAGCCTATACAGCCACCATTCAGCACTATGGAGACAAGCTGTCAAGAAGCAGAAGTAACATCTGTAAATAGGACTTTTCCCAATGTAAAATGAGCCCGAAATAGCAGCAGTCTGAGTCCCCAAATACTACTTCAAAGCTGCAGCCTTTCAGAGGCAGTGTCCAAGTTCTAAATTCTGCAACGAGATGCCAAAAGCTGCCGAGAACCCCCAAAAATTCATAGATAAAACCATTAATAAACCAAGTATAGGAGATACTCTTTTCTCCCCCTTGCAAATATTTGAGGCTGTTCCTTTAAGATACTCTTGACAGGAACTAGACCCTTTCTGCAGTATTCTGCTACTGCTTTAAAACATCTATAAATAATTAAGATTTGTTATATCACATTACTGGATGTTGTATCGACAGTCCCTGTGATCAAAAGCAGGTCTAGCACTAAGTTTGAGAGACTGCTTACCTCTTTATAGGAGATCCACTCATATGGCTGGTTTGGTTTTCTAACACCTAGACATGGACCATTATCTAAAAAAAAATAAAAAATAAAAAGTTACTCAAAATTTAACCCCTGGCTCCTCTCCTCTGCCCTGACACCACTCTCAGTGTTAATCCTCTAGATTCTTTACAGACACCTTCAGAAGGTAAACCTCATTTTAAGAGGGGGGTGGAGTTAAGGAAGGACAGAGGAGACACAGTTGGTTTAGGCTAAGGAACACATCACTGACTTTACTGACAACTCTCCTTCACAAGGCATCAGTTAAATTCACCTTCAGGAAAGCTCACACCCAATCCATTTATCATATTGCTGTGTAGATATTCCCTATCCCCACTTGCATTTCAGAAGAGCCCAGACCTTTGTTCGTGTTGAATGAGTTATCTTTCATTTTAAACTTACTTGATACTTGCACACCCCTTTGGAAGATATCATAGGCCGTTCTCACATCATCATAGTAGAAAACCAATGGTTCATCACTGGTAAGAAGAGAGGACCTTCGAGCATGCTCACCACCCTAAGAAAACCAATTAGAAAGGTTAGGCACACTTTGGTTATGGATGAACAGGAATGTCCTGAAGGAATGAAAGGCAATTTATCCATTAAGTTTTGTTATGAGCCTTGGCACATTCTGTTCACCGCCAGGTGAGAGATCTGCAGGACCTCCCAGGACATGGTTTAAAGAGTCAGACAGCTCCCTGCATTACCAAAACCCTGTCAGGCAAAAATCTTGTTTCTCAACTACCTATGATAACACAAATGAGATCCTCATCTGCTTTTCCAATGAAGATTACAAAACAATCATGCTTTAAACTGTGGTTTCCAAATCTAAGTTATTTTAAGGGTGGTCAACACCACCCTAAAACAAGTGTTCTCATAAGTAAAACACTCCACACCACTTTTAATTGGATTTTAATTGGAACTTTTAATTGGATTAAAGGACTAAATTTCTATCTTAAAAAAAAAAGTTTCTTCCTGATCTAGTCAGAGGCAGTCAGGCCAATACTATGTTGAGGATGAAAATCACAGCAGGTGATTTTAGCAGATGAGCATTTACAAAGGGTACAATTGGGAATTAATACAGAAGTTTCATAGCTTTAACATAGCCTTTTTTTCTTTACAGTGACTGATTAAATAATCTCATGTCAATCAAGTTTCAGATGCTGCAGTTATACAAGTACTGACGGGCCAACATTTATTAGTCCTGCTCCAACAGACACATACAAACAAGTTCCTAGCTGGAAGAGTCCACCAGGTTAAACAGATTGTCTTGGGTAAACACTGCACAAGATTCTATCAGTGGTTATGGTCAAATACTACCCTTTCACAAACTCAACTCCTAATTAAATCTGTGCCTGAATTGTGCCATCATCCACAGTGTCCAAAACCTATTCATACACAGTCATAGACTCCTCACAGCCATCGGTTTACTTTCCCATTTTCAAAGTATCCTGGAAGACCAGAGAGCAACTGTTCACGTTCAAGTTAAATAAACACAGGTTTATCTGCAGAAGATGTTGTATTGCTCTTGTCCACAGAATGGGGTTAACACATTAAAGAGACAGATGAAAAAAAAAATTATATATATTTTAACACTAAAACAAGTCTAACTTGTTTTGGCAAAACATTAGGCATAAGGCAGTGCTTGCCACTCCTTTGACAGCAGGCAGAAGTGTACACGGCCCAGAAAAAATTAATGACCAGCTCACCTCTACAAACTTGTAACGTTAGAAATTCAAGAGCTCACTTGCACTCAGACCAACATCTACCCTACAGGAAATTAAGAGATTGCTGGTAAGACAAGCAAGACTCCTTGCTTTATTGCACTGGTTTCACAGACCTTGGAGAACCACGGTCAGCTTCTGATTTTTGCCCAGTTTTACCATCTCCAGCGCTAACCTGAGGGAGAACACACAATGCAGCTTGTAGCTAGCCATAGGTAAAGTCACTAAGTCCAATATATTGGCACCACTTTTGATGTGCTACAATTCCTTTATCAGACAAAATGTCATATCCTAAGCTCTTCCTGCACAATAGTCAAGAAGTATTGTTTTCCCTTTTTCTGAGCTACTACTGTTTTGTTTACACACCTTATTAGTCAACACCACAAAAGCAGTTTTTGTAGGACCTGAGGCAGTTACCAAATTTGAGGATGAGACAGACAGATCCCATGGTGCTTAGACAAAACACTGACCTTCTGAAAACAACTCTGTAATAGACTACTATTGAAAATACCCCAGCAGCTCTCATGAGCTTTCAGCAGAGGGAAACCTAATTGCCTTTGGATTCAGCTTAATTTTGTTTTACTTTGGGAAGAAGATTAAAGTAACCGAATTAAACTTAACTTTCAACAGCCCCAGAATAAGAGCTTTGCTGAAACACAACCAGTTCCCTGCGTAAAGGCCATCAATTCAGTATTATTCTTCAGAGCAGTAAGATACACCTGGATAGGCTGAAGATTTAGACCTTATTTAACACTCCCAGTTTCAACTCATCTACCAGGCAATATTTCGTATTAGTCTATGTTTTGCCTGAGTAGCAGCAAGAAGTACTGTTTTAAGAGAGTGTCCATAGGGGCCTTATCCAGAATATTTGTGTAATATCGGGCAAAGTTCTGTTCACAGAGAGCTTTTCTTAACAATAAATAAGTAAATCATTGCTCATTACAAGCACCAAACATTTGAATCTGAGGACTGGAAAGCTTGGCTGGTTTCACAGAAGGTATTCCAATGGGAACCAGCAGATCTGTCCAGTACAGAGGTAAGCACTCAAAAGAGTTGTCAATTGTACCAGAGTGCTCTTAAGGAGCCAGGCAATAAAGTCTTATGTGAGAACAGCTTCTGGCTACTCAAGCAAAGCAGCCCTTGCAGCGGCTCAGGGAGTCACAGGAAATCGACCCATCACACAGCAAGAGCTGGACATTAAGAAGAGCCTTGGCACTGGTTCAGAACAGCAGCAGCTGAAGGAAACAGATTTATTACTCTACAACAGAGGCGTGTATTGCTCTATCAATGTCTTTTGGGGTCACATAAGAAGATAGCTGCCTTTGTTCAAGCCCTGGGTTTGCTCCTTGTTGACACAGGCCACTTAGGATTAGTGGTAATATCAAACCAGACTCTTGGCTCCACCATGGCTCAGAGGCAGGAGACCCAATTCCCATTTTCCCCAAGAGGTAAAGCACAGCAGCAAGTGGTGCTGCGGTCACCAACACGCATATTCTGAGCGGCAAGAAGTATAAACCATCAGCAGCCATATCATTTTAAGCATGCTAATACCTCAGCATGGGCACAGCAGCTAAAACTGACCACTTAATAGTGAGACAAGCCTGCGTCTAATCAAGTGGTTCTTGAAAGACAAGGCAAACCACAGGTCTGGTACTGCATCAGGAAAATGCAAGGAGGTTTAAAAGTTTTCATCAGTTGAATACCTCTCTCATTTCTGTCTTTTAAGGAACGAAAAGTCAGTCACAGATCTGAATTCTTACTACCAGAAAATACTGACATCCTACTGTTTATTTATATGCTGTCATCTACAAGCTTTAGCAGAACTCGAGCCAGATAGAGATCTTTTGGGTTTTAAAGCAAGATTTAATGTATTTGTCAGCCATACACCTCCACTCAAATCAACGGCTAGTGCTGCTCAGCTATCAATCACCAACAGAGAGAACGATCTACAGGTTGACAGATCCAGATGTGCCTACAGTTACAGGCATTAAGGGTGCTCAGGCTTTGCAATACACACTGGTGCCCCACTTCTAGTACTCTAACAATGAAATTCTTACCGCTGCGGCACATGACTGAGTACGGCATGAATCTCAGCCACGCAGTCTCACACTAGTCAAGACTTCATTTACAATTACTCTTCATTAGCCTTGTCTCCCCTCCTACAGACAAGGGGGATGCAAGTGGATCCTGAAAGAATTTTCACCTATAACTGAGACCCAAAGAGGGTTCAGGCTGGGTTCAAGACGAGAGGGCTTCTTTCAGTGAAGTGTATCTATAGTAATGCATACTTTGAAGATGATACTCCACATCTTTTAATTACAGCATCTACTCTAGAAAAGCTGATACTTTAAGTAACTCTTTGAACCGATATTCAGCTAAGCATGAAATCTTTATGCTCACTCAGTGACAGTTAAAGTGGGTCACTGGGTGATGGCCTACCAAATCAAAGCTTTCCAGGGAAGTGACCTGGAACAGCACTGAACAGGATCTTTCTCCTCTCATACAAAACTTATGATAATTTATTATCAGAACAGGTAGAAACTCAGTGACTCCAGTCGTTCATTTACTCCAGTGACTTCATTTAACTTTGTTAGAGGCCAAGGAAATAAGACTCAAGAATTAAGCAGGAGCTTATTTATAGTCCAAAATTATCATCATTAATGAACAGGTAGATTAAATTTTAAAACAGAGAAGAATTGCCTTCTGCCATGCCTTTTTTTTGAGCACATTTCTTACTCCTTAGACCTTTTAATATTGTATTGCTTAGTCAAAAAAAGCATGAAGACAATTTGAGAGCCAAATTTAGTATTTTTCTTCTATGGAAGTGTCAACCCATCTTAACACACGTATAAGAGAATGAAATAATTGAGGTGAAATTCTACACATAGTGATAAAGTGAGTCCAGAGCACTGTATTGCACTCTTGTTACTGTTATGAAAGTACCAATCCTGACATTGAAACTTGCTTCAAAACATAGTTTACAACATTAAGGGTGCATCATCTGAAGTGTCAATAAACAAAACTGGATACATCTCGGTCATTTCAAGATGTTCTCAGTTTGAGCACTTTTATCACCAAGACATGCTAACACACTCAGCTGGTTTTTCATTTAACTTTTACTAGTGTTCAGTCTTATTAAAATGTATTTTCTGAAGAGGCACTGAAAAATAATGCTGTCATACCTCAGCGGAGCAAGATCAGTAATCAGTACAATATGGATCAATAATGCATTACATAGTCTAGGGAAGTCTCATACTACCCAACAGGGATTTCAGTCACAGAATCCAGCAGTGTCAAGCAATTTTGCCTGAAGAGGTAAAGGCAGTGAACTAAGACTGCTGTCAAGAGTCTCAAGCAAATAAAGCAATTGTCACTGGTTTTACAGCCAGTTAAGAGCCACTGTTTTACCATCTTCCATTGCAAAGCCTTCAAAACCAGCTGAAGTCTCTGCTGACACTTTCCACAGCTGGAAAGCCTTCACTGCTAGTTTATTCCAGCCACCAAACCTTGCTCCTCCACAAGACTGTTCTACCTACTGCCTAAGCAACTGTTGTCAAGGTTGGGAAAGCTCACCAAGAAAGGCAAGATCTAATCTCTTGATCCTTACTCTACATGTGTTCCTTGAACCAGAGACATTTTTGGCAATTACATTGCCAGAGCACATTTTTATTTTCCTTTTGTGTAGGTCTAATAACAGAGCACTACTTACTATAGTAACATGTGTCAGTAAGCTTACTGTACTCATACTGGGAAGAATATTCAGAAATACATGGTATCAACTAAACTTTTGAATGTAAGTATCATCAGACATTGCTAAGAAGGTGCCTGATTTGAGGCTATGACAGGAGTTTGCTTTGCTGAAGTTTGACATTTACAGCAGGGCTTTCACAAACTGCTCTGCCACATTTGTTTACATCAGTTTGTAGCCACATCTACTCTGAAGCACAAGAGGTTATTTGACACGGCACAGCTAGATGCAGCCCATCCACACATTAGAACATGCCACAGAGGGAGACTTGAATTGCAAGTATATATAGAAAAGTGTGTAATGGTAGTTTCTGACTATCAAAAGTAGTGTGAGAAACTGTCAGCCTTATAGTCCTGCATTTTATAAACATCTTCCTTGAAGACCACAACTTTTCAGAGCTGTCTCATTCCTTCAAAAGGAGAAAAAGCCTGTCTACCCTGAAGAAATACACACTCTTGAAAAACAAGTGGTACAAATTTTGACTTTGCAGTGAAGCAAACTGATGTAACTGCTGCTCAGAAAACCCCAGCCATGTAATCAGTTGTCTATATTTGCTTCTAAGCAATAGCTCCTCCCAGTCAGACTTTCCATATTTGACTTTACTGTTAAAAAACCCCAACCTAACAGCAACTCTGTCTGCTTCTAAAAAGCAGAAAACAAACTAAGCTAGCATATCCAAAATTTAGCAGGTGGTTGCTTTAACTTCACCTTTGTAGCTGGGATCTCGCGGCAGTACTAATATATCTTCCCACAGATGATCTGAGGACAGTTAGTACCCTCTTCATGCTTGTAACCCAATATAAAGTCTCATCTGTCAGCTATTATAATCTAATTATAATAACAGAAAATTATTAGCCTAATCACTACACAGCAGCACACACACCCTGGCCCCAAGACCTAATTTAATAGGTCATCACCTTAACCCGTGTCCAGGAATTGAGAACTGCTCTGAGCCAGTTCTAACATTCACAAGTGTCCTCCCACCAGATCTGAAGCTTGGCTTTCTCAGCACAAAGACTTTTTCTCCCACGACCACTGACATCAAACCTCAAACTGTTTTTTCACATTAAAAAAGCCAGAAAACTGAGTTCAAGCCGTATTTCAGAAAAAAAAAAAGAAAACCTAAGATGCCCTGAAATGTGTTCCCCGCCCCCCCTCCACTACAAGTTTGGAAACACTCACGTCAATCAGCATCTGGCCTCTCCCAGAAGACAGCATTCATCAAGCGACACTTACCTCCACTTCCACAGACTGCATTGCCAAATCACATGGTGGTTTCAGTGCTTTCGGCCTTGTGGCATACCAGTAGGTCGTGAGAGCTGCGAAAGCACCGAAGCCCATCAGCGTATTCGTTGGAAGGGTCCGCACATACTGCCTGACATCCCCAAGTTCTGGCATTCGTAGGTATCTGAACAACTCATGTGCTTGCATTGCAGTTCAGGGCGGGTTGTCCCAATGCTGGAATCTGTTGATATGAAAGAAAGTTACACACAAAGATTTGAAATCTCCTTTTGATTCACTGTTGTTGTAGGAGAGCAATGTATGCTTTGTCCTGCTAGCTTCCCACTATCAAAATAATTTGATCTGCCACTAGGCAAGCACAGACAATACGTTTAGATTTCTGTGCTGCAATTAAGCACACAAGCAATTACTGGTTCATGCTCTAGAAAAACAGGTGGGGCTGACAGGAGGCAACTTCTGCTTTAACCAACCTTACATTTTAACAAATGCTTTGCCTTTCCAACCCTAAGGATGGCCTTTCACAAATGCTAAATATTTACTTGCAGAGTAGCTGTAGTATAAAACTTTTCGAACAGAAATTGTCAAACAGGGAAGTCAAGGAGAGGGAGGACAGGGATATAAGATGTTGACTTGCTTTCATTAACTCTAATTCTATAGCAGCATAGCAGGCACAGGATTTTTCACCTCTTACGTCTGTTAAGCTCGCTCTCTTTTCTACTCTCCCTTCAGTTATGCACAGAAAGCTCACTACAGCAAGCTGCCTTCAAAGCCAATATGCTCCCAGTAGCTCTTCTTTGCTAGCAAGCTTCCTATTTCTCTCAGCACCATGCCAGCAATTTATCTCTGGTCACGAGGCAGCCTAAAGCAGCATCTAAGGAGGCCCAGGGCAGCAGCACACAGCAATATAATCAAGCACAGGAAGCACATTTGATTTGTCACGTTCGTGCAGAAGGAAGAGCCCAAAGAGGCTGCTCCCCGACATGGATATTCCACAGCAAGAACCAGCCACGGGAAAAATAAAAGGGATTGCAGTCAGCTCAGCTGGTGCTCTCCTCTACAGCCAAGGTCTCCTGGGACGTCTGTCACATGCCAAACCCACCAGCCCCTGCCCAGTAGGTGAGAGGTAAGCAGCAGGCAGCCAGCCTGCCCAGGGCCAATGGTAGCCGGAACCCAGTCACCCCACTGCCTGCTGAAGGGCTCCTGCCTTCCCAGCTGGCAGCAACCCTCACCCCAGCCTGTCACCCACTCAGTCCCCTGCCACCCACAGCCACTGTCAGGAAACCATGCACTTTCCTGCTTGCTTGAGGAGCCCAAGATTTATTTACCCAGATAATTCAGTTCTGGCCGCTTCCTATGGACAATAGCATTAAAACAATGGGCCTAAAGAGTGTCAAAACGTGTGCTTCAATAGCTAGAACACAGTGTAACAATGCACTGCTGCAGGACATCCAAACAGGCAAAATTATGGTTATTAGTTTTAAAGCCAACCATGCCAGGCTAAGATTTCATACTTCTACAGGGAAAATCTCCAGTTTACAGCCTGCCCTTGAAATCTCTGCTGCTGCAATCGGTTATTCAACCAAGCAGCAGAGGGGTTGTCTAGTTCACAAAAAGACTAACTGGTATTTGGACAATGATTTGCTAGAAACAGCAAAAAATGCCCATGAAAATAGTTCAAAGGGCCCATCATTTCACAACATTAGCAGAAAGATAGGGACAAGTAAGGTCACAGATGGGGGCAGCATCAGGATGGAATCAAGTTCCATCTCTGGAAGGGTCCTAGACCCATGGAAAGCCCCCCAGCCTGCAGGCACTGCCTGTCCTTCCCCACTTTCCTTTGCTCTTGTGGCATAACCTCCGAGCTCCATCACCCAAGTGCAGAAATGCCACTACAGAAATGCCTTTTGGTAATTTGCACTGTGATACACAGCAGCCTGCACTCAAAATCCATGTGTCCAGCTGTAGGAATAGAAGGCAGAGAAGAACTGAATATATTAACAAGGGATCTCTGCATCTCCCATAAAAAAAGATAAGTTTTTAAAAATATCAATTACTAAATCAGAATTACTATGCTGTTGCTTTTTATGCATCAAAACATTTAGCACTGCAGGCATGAAAACTACCTCTGAAGTTTTAATACGCACAGATGAACAGTAAGAAGTCTTTCCAACAAGGAAATCGTGGCTTACAAGTAAACTTGGGATATATTATAGGTGCCACGTTAATAAACCAGAAAGGGGCTGTAGCATATGTAAGGGTTAAGAGCAAGCTTAGCTCTTTCCTCCTCAAGCCCTACAATAAGCACCTTTGACTTCTAGAAGAACAGATACTGGCTTTCCTCTCTGCATCAGTCATGAGGTGTCCTGCACACACACCGTATGTATGGCTGCGGAATGTGGTGTAATTAGAGAGTTACTCTTTCAAAAGGCTGTGGTGCCACTACAGCTAGCAAGAGCCCAAGTAAACAGGATCATTTCATTCACGAGTCCCATTGTAGGCAAGGGCCTGGTGTGATTTCAGCCCAGGCAAAGAGAAAGATGCACAACCACTATGTTTTATTGCCTCGACCCGTTGCTTGTAGAGAAGCCTGCAAAATAAAAAACTTTCTTGAGCAGTTACCTTGTGGTTTACCTGTCACCTGTGACACAATGATACATTTTACTGCTTAGGTTTATAGTGAGGAATGACTTGGTTTATATCACACCTTCTGTCTCATCAGCACCAAAAAAAAACCCCACAAAAACACAACAAACAAGATTAGGGTAGTTTTCCACAAGACTAAGCAATTCCTAGTTTCAACACTATCTGCTAAGTCCTATCAACTCTTGTTTTCTGTATTTATGACAAAACCAGATGCAACAGGGAGAATAAACTCACATTCGTAATGTATGCATCCAAATATGCCCTATCAAGAAAAGAGGCTTCAATGCCTCCCAGCCTTCTTTGGTCAATCTCAGTATTTTCCTTGCTCATGCTCCAATCACATCAGATATCCAGAGTCTTTACTGTGACCAAGGAGAGCACTTTAGAGCCTTTAGACTGAGATACAGAGATCCTCCCAGCAGAGCTAGGATCTGGCTTTCATTCCCTCCCCTCAAGGAAGGGCCTGGCTATGTTTGCTCACTCAAGACAGACAGCCGTGCTCTCTTCACAAACTAAGGTCCTGCAATTGCTTCTCATCCAGACAGGACCTCGACCACAGGGAACAGCCTGAAACTCGGCCCCAGTGGTAGACAGGAAGCAATTGGAAGCAATTGGTAGACAGCAAGCAATTGGAAGTCACAGCTGGAGATCTAAGGGAAGAAGATCCCAGAGGAGAGAAGCACCAGTCTGTGATACTCAAGTTACTACATGTAGCAAAATAAATTACAGCAGAATGGATAATGTTCAAGGTCAAAAGCACTTTTCCCCTCCATGCAACCAATACACCTTGATCCCTTGGCAAATGGAGAAGCAGTAATAGAAGTGGTTTTAATAACAGAAAAAGAGCTTTAGAGATAACTACCTGTGTCCTGGCCACAGCAATTCCCAAAAATCCAGCTCATGAAAGCAATGGCATTATCAATTCTGTTAAGGATTTCTGTACAGCTCAGACAAAGGCAGCTCTCTCTGCTCACACACACCCCGCAGCACCCAAGACTCATTCTTTACAGCAGAGCCAGTATCTCAAGGCAACAGACCAAGTTGGCAGTGCTCCGCCGTTCTCTGCTGCTCCTACTCGCGGCGTACAATGGGCTATTTACAGCGGGCAGCAGCCTGCCTATTGTCTATCCATGGCCAGACATCGTTCGAGTGCGACGGAAGAGAACGGGAGAGCGGCCGTCAGCTTCTGTGCTGCAAAGAAAACAACCCCGAGAACCAGCGGCCTCTCCTCCCCTCTCGCCCAATACTTAAGACGAATGGCACACTCGGCCCTGCAGTGGCCTGACAGAAAGGCAGGTCCACCACACCAGCGTAAAAGCAGCAGCCGTGTTATTTCTACAGCCTCTCGCAGGCAAGGGAAAGGTACAAGTTTCCCCATCTCTTATAGGGAATAACAGCACCGAGATGTTCTCACTATGATACGCTGGAACAGGATCAGCCACCCATGTACCTCTGGGTTCTCCTGACAACTGCTTGCCATTGCAGTTTGTTGTTTCTTACTCTCACAGGTTACGCCACACTGCTCCCACGGCTCTTGGGTTTACTTCAGTCTTTCTTCACTCTTTTAAAAGAGCAAGCGCAGAACCATTTAAGCTGCCTCATTGAATATAAGAGGGTACAACAAACAGCTTTGGCCATTAACAAGATAAATCCTTTTGTCCCAGTAAAATACATAATCCTAATCTCAGAGTGCATTTACAATCAGCTTAAATTTGAGCCCGTTCAACCCGGCCCAGATACATGCTCCCACAACCCTCTTCATGCTGGGGCCTTAAACATAGGAAGGACATGCACCTGATTGAGCAGGTCCATAGGAGGGCCACAAAAATCAGGAGGTTGGAGCACCTTTGCTACAAGGACAGGCTGAGGGAGCTGGGGTCGTTCAGCCTGGAGAAGAGGAGGCTCCAGGAAGACCTAAGAGCAGCCTTCCAGTACCTGAAGGGGCTACAGGAAGGCTGGGGAAGATCTGTTTACAAAGGCCTGCAGGGACAGGGCAATAAGGGGCAATGGCTTCAAGCTGGAGAAGAGCAGCTTTAGATTGGATATTAGGAATAGGTTCTTTACTCTGAGGGTGGTGGAACACTGGGACAGGTTGCCCAGGGAGGTGGTTGAGGCCCCTTCCCTGAAGATATTCAAGGGGAGGCTCAACAAGGCCGTGGGCAACCTGGTCTAGTTGGGGGTGTCCCTGCTGACCGCAGGGAGGTCAGACTAGATGGCCCTGGAGGTCCCTTCCAGCCTGGACCATTCCATGATTCTACACTGGCCAGGTACTTGGCTGGTTGTGCAGTCCCATGAGGGAGGTGACCTAGCCAACACCATTTTCCTGGGTTGGTTCTGATGCTAGTTCTCAGCTAGATCGACTCTTAGCCATTAGCTCCCAGAAGCAAACAAGACAGCACAGCTGGGGAAAGGGATGGACTGTTATCATACTACACCTGAAGCACGAGACACCTCCCAAGAGCTTCCTCCCCTGACCTGCACTCAAGGCAGTGACTTGCCTGAGGTCTTGCAACCACCTGTGCCAGAGCCCAACTGCAACCAGCAAGGAAGTGACAACTACCTTGACATGCAGCAAAGGAGCATAGGTAGAATCAGAATCCGGCTACGAAGAAGCCTCAGTTTAAGCCTTGTATAACATCAATATGACAGCAAGGTGTCTTATGTTGTGTCACGTAGGACATGACAGTTTCTCCTTAGCCACAAAGGATTTCTCCAAACAAACCAAGCATTGTTGAACTGTTCCATCTGCTATTCTGTCCTCTTCCACCAACCTACCCCCCCAATTGAAAAAACAAACCTCTCATCTTACCCAGAATCACCTAGATCACCCAGCTAGGTTCCAGAGCTACACATCCTCCTTTTAAAGGAGTAACCAACAAATTCACTTTCCTGCAACAGTAAAGAGGGAGGAACTAAAAAGCTGTTAGTGAGGAACCTATCCCATGTACCGAGAGGAACCAGCACGTCTTTAATATTCAGCCCCTCACCTCCAGCCCCTCTCTTCAGCCCCCCCAGTCTGGCTCTGAGCAACCACAGGGCATCGTGTAGTGGTTCAGGCTGCCTCTGCTGGTTCAGTTTCTGTTCCTGCACTTGGGACAGGGCAGGAACACAGGGAAGCAGTCTGGNCACGTAGGACATGACACAACATAAGCCTCCTTAGCCACAAAGGATTTCTCCAAACAAACCAAGCATTGTTGAACTGTTCCATCTGCTATTCTGTCCTCTTCCACCAACCTACCCCCCCAATTGAAAAAACAAACCTCTCATCTTACCCAGAATCACCTAGATCACCCAGCTAGGTTCCAGAGCTACACATCCTCCTTTTAAAGGAGTAACCAACAAATTCACTTTCCTGCAACAGTAAAGAGGGAGGAACTAAAAAGCTGTTAGTGAGGAACCTATCCCATGTACCGAGAGGAACCAGCACGTCTTTAATATTCAGCCCCTCACCTCCAGCCCCTCTCTTCAGCCCCCCCAGTCTGGCTCTGAGCAACCACAGGGCATCGTGTAGTGGTTCAGGCTGCCTCTGCTGGTTCAGTTTCTGTTCCTGCACTTGGGACAGGGCAGGAACACAGGGAAGCAGTCTGGAAGCTGGACTCAGGCCCATCAGTCAGGCCACACTCATTTACTTCATAAGCTGTAACTGAAGTTAAGACTCTTGCTGCAACCTTTAAGGAGCACTATATCTGACACTGATGTGTCAAGTCTCTGTCCCCATCTGTAAGGAAAGTCACAGCCCTGTCCTCAGAGGTTTGGCTGCAATCCTCCTTCAATCAAGTGGAACAACACCTGGATTCTTGCCTGTTAATGATGTCCAACAAGTAATCTGAGTGCACTCCAATGAGGTCACTGGAGTTTATTCAAGTTCAGGAGCTGAACCACATGACAAGAACCTGCTCAATGCCTTTTGTGCAACTACAGTCCTCCTGCAGCTCTTGGTGACCCTGTATATTAAGGAAAACCAACGCTTCCCACTAAAACCTTTCAGACAGTGATAGATTTAAGTTTCCTTTGATCCATGCCTATATATACACACACAAAACATGTCACAAGTCTTATCAGTTTCTGATCTTCAAAGACCACTAAAGATGCTTATAAATAATCTATTTTGCAGCCTAAATTACAGTCCATTAGAACTGCATCCCTACAACTCCAATCTGCAAGTACCTCATGGCAATACTCTGTTCATTTAACCTCAACCAGAACAGGTTAGATGAAAAGCCAACCTACAGAAGCAACCTGCAACAAACCAGCAGCTTTTTTGCAGCATTAACAGCTTGAGCAGATCATACCAACTTGTTCATTCTACTCCCCCCAGGAAAAGTCTACTGTTCCGAGAGCTCAGTACACAACATCAAGTTAATTCATGCTTCAGGTGCACACCTTCTCGAGACTCTACAAGAATGAGCTCCTTACTCACACTTCTGTCACCTGAGGTCTAGCAGAAGGTAGCCTGGGTCAGGCACACTAAGCCACATTGCATCACACTAGATCTGGACAGATCAGCAAGTACTTACAAGAAGCAACTGGCTCACCTAGTGACCTCCCAAAACTAGCATTACAATAAAGAGCATGACAAACCAAGCAACCTTTTGACCCCAGGTACTGAAGTACCCCTGCATTTCCTCTGAGTCAGTAGTAGTAAGCATTTTATTCTATCTATCTATCCTAGGAAACTAATCCATCCTTGCCAGGCTATTAACACAGCCCAACTGCAGAGGCAAAGTTTTAGAACCAAAGTACATTCAGTATCAAACTAAAAAAGTTTGAGTTCTGGATTTAAGAACAATTCATACAAGAATCCTTTTCTGCAAATGGGACGTAATGTACTTCTATAAGCCTTAAATGCTCCAACTAAAAAACAAGAAACCCATAATTTTTTTCCCCTCTAAATCTCTATAGAGCTGTGCAAGCTGTTTTCAGACAGTTTTGGCCAAACTACCTGGTATGACTACAATTCAAATCCTAATCAAAAAGGATTTTTGATTTACTATCTGGTTACTACTGGTTTACTATCATATTTTACTCACCATAGATTAATATCTCCCAACATGAGAGGCAGCAAAAGAGAGCAGAAGCCTTGTGTTATGGAGTGTCCTTGTTACAGCAGTCAGGCAGGATCTGCAGGAACGCAAAGCCCCTCCATCCGCAGCCAGGGTTCAGCCTACCGCCTGCAAAGGTCAGTGGTGTAGGCAGTGCTTCCTCGGGCCACGCAGCATCAGGAACTCCCACACAAAACCATCCACTGATGAGCAAACCGTCTGCCCTCCTGTTTGTGAGGACTTCTGGGGAGTTACCACTAATTATAATTTAATGTATTAAAACATGTAACACACCTGAACTTTTAGTTCGGGGAAGAAGGGAAGTGGGATACGGCAGGCAGTCTATTCATCAGACTGCCAGAAGCCTGATTTATCAAGCAGTGTATCCCCTTGGGCCAGAATCTTCCTACCTCTCTGCTGCACATTTGAAGAATTATGTGCCTTCAGCCTTTTTGAGTCTACTTTTTCCAATTAACTGTATTGCCAAGATTTAAAAAAAAACCAAATGTCTACTACTGGTACCTCCTATTGCTCACATTAGTCAGAGTGTTGTTTTCTTGAGGTGGAACGAGAGAAGAAACTGTTTATTCCTCCCCACTGGAGATCAACACCCAGGCCAGAGGAAGGATAACCCACCTCTATCTCCCCCCCAAAATATCCCATGCAATACTCATTTCTAGTAGAGCCATGAGGCAAGAGAATCAGCTACAGGGACTTTATTCAAAAAGCAGAAGAGTTACTTACCCAGATAACTATTTCAAAGTTGTCTTTCTTTCCATTCTGAATTACTGGGTTTGTTTTCCCCCCCCCCATCGACACCAACCTTGTACTTGCCCTTGAAGCAAAAGTACTTGGGGGTTTGCTTCTTAAGAACTGAAGACTTGCTTCCAACCTCATGTTGGCTCATTTGTAGTTGTAAAACAGCATCTACCAAATTTAGAAGCTGCCTTTTAAATGAGTTACGAACACGTTGTCCTCAGAATAGGCTAAGGCCATTTGCTCAAGACCTTGAATTGAGAACGCTATACACAACAGCTACTTGCAGTTACAAGCTTTAGATTTTTTCCCCCCCCATCAGCCATCCTCAGACGTTTTCATATTCCAAGACAAGCAGGCTAGATATCCTTGGACATTAAAGAACCAAGCAGTAGCACTACGGCTCCATGAGGAACTTTGCGCTTCTGTTTTTGCATTTATACTACTAATGTTGCAGGAGGAAGAGAAAGGTATTTTTCAACAAGCTCAAGGCCACTTTACACTCAGAATTTCTCGATCCAAGAAATCCGATGCAAGTCTGCGGAGCTGAGAAATCTCAGCTTGTGAGTTTGAGAGCACATTCCAAGCAGAGAGGCAAAGAAACACCCCTGAGCAGGCTCAGGAGAGACTACACAGTTCCCTGTAAAGCAACGCAGATGAGAAAAGAAATCTGCTTACCACCACATAGAATAGCTGTGCGGTCCAGGTACAGATATAGAACCACAGGGTTTTGATTGCAGTCTCTTTAGATGTCACTCTTTCCTACCACAGGACCTGACCATCACATCTGACTCTATCCCAAGCAGAGGCATGTGTTTAGACATATTACCGGGTCCGAGAGGGTGTTTTTTAACACCCTAGACATCCCCAAAACATGCCCCTTTAGAAATTCAGAAGGCTTCAAGTGTTGCAATTCCTGTTCCACAGGAACCAGAAATGTATGCATCCTAGAACAAAAGCATTGTGCAAAGCAGGCTGAATCCCTGCGCTGAGGCACCCGCAAGCCCTACCTAACAGCAGAGCGGGCGGCCTGCAAAGTCAAAGCCGTTCAACCTTCCATTTTAGGCCACTTTGCCTCATACCGCATTTCCATACGCGGTCCCAACTGCTTAAAAAAGAAAAAAAAAAAAAATAAAATATTCCAAGCCGCTTCAAGTACACGCCCTATTCACGCCAGCCAGAAGGACCTATTTGAAGACAAGGTCCAGCGTTTAAACGTGAAACCCCTCAGCATAACAGGCAGCAGAGAGCAGCAGGGAAGCACCCAGGGACCGGCTGGGGCGACCACCGGAGCCGTTTACCGCCGGGTAGGGCCGGGGGCGAGGGCGGCGCTGGAACCCGGACAATGCCCCGCAGCGCCGGGGATGGCGTGGGAGAAAGGTGGTGGGGGAATGCCGGATCCCTTAGTGGATCGGCAGCCCCGCCGCCCCTCACCACCCAGCCCCACAGGTGACAGCGGCNCCGTGCGGCGCCGACGGCGGCGGCGGCGGCGGCAACAGCACCCCAAGGACCCCGCTCACCTCCCGGCAGCGACGACGACCACGGCTATGCTATGCGCGGCTCTCCCCGGTGCCGCCCTATTTAAGCTGAGCACGGCGGGAGCGGCGTGTGCGTCTGCCGGGACCGCCTCCTCCGCCCGCCCTCCCAACCGGCAGGCACTAGGACCCTGCACCCTTATCCCGTCCGCCTACCCTCTCGCCACGGCCCGGTACGGCCGTTCGCCCGCTTCACGGGAGCTCGCCTCAGGGCTTCTCGCCCCACAGTCCCTCGCCTCACGGCTTCCCGCCTCACGGGAGCTCGCCTCAGGGCTTCTCGCCTGAAGGTCCCTCGCCTCAAGGCTTCCTTCCACCACCCTGCTTCTCGTCCACCGCTTCACCGTTTGCGGTGCATCCCGATAAAGCACCATGTCGGTGACATCCTGACAGTGTATTGGATCCGGCTTTGGGTGGCCTTTGGCTTCCATCAGTCCCTTCGAACGGTAAATCATCAACCTACACACCTCGAAAGTCCCGCTGTGCTGCACACAGTGTTGCCATAGCTATCTCCTGTGATTCATGGGTGTTATTTGGGTTATTTTAAGTGTGGACGTGAGTTAAGACTAACATTCATATATATTGTAAATTATTGGAGGTCATTTTATTTCACATAAAGGCAACTGCTGTTTTCCTGCTGCTTCAGTTGATAGTGGAATTTAACATACTAAAAACTCTATTTTACGGGAAGTCTGTAAATTAACAAGCCTTTCATCACTTCTTTAGCGGGAAGGAGGAGTGCGCTTGTGAAGCTGCTGCTGATCCCCTCAACTGCTCTTGGGTTCCAGTGTGGAAGGTCTCAGAAATGCAAAATAAATACCTTTCTCAGGAATGGATGTGGAGGCACATCATCCAGGGATGCACTGGGTGGACCGCAGCTGCTGACGGGCATGGAGTCCATAGCACCACAAAAGCTAAGTCTGAATAAAGTCCCCTGAGCGTGGCCACCGGCTGCTCTGGTGGCCTGTTCCTCTTGTACCACACTTCGTGCTCCTGCAGAAACAGCCAGGTTCTGCCAAAGTGGTTTTTTTTTGCATTACGTCCAGGGTTTGGGGTGAAGGAATTGAGTGATGTAGAAATACGCCATCTCAGGCACCAGTGACTTCAGGTTTTGTCCCGAGTGCGTCTAGCCTCCATCTGCCAGTCACCAAAACTCATTTGGATTTTATCTGCTGTGCTAATTAATCCTTCATTATCACATCACTCCATAAATCCATGCAGGCCATAAACAATATGATTTTAGCCCTCTGTCAGAAAAACTTCAGTGAACCGATTTTGTCTTTTCTCTCATTGGAAAGAGGGTTTACAAAAGTCTCTCACTTGCACGTACCTTTTAATAAAATCACAAAAGCCCCAGCTAAGCAATATTTAAATGGGTTTCTCACCAATGCCAGGTATCACCTCTTGACGCTCACAAGATTATACATCCAGGGATTACATTACTCTCTGAAACTGGCATTTTTTCCAGCTGGTCAGAAAAGAGGGACCCAGTCTCAACCAAACTACTTAGAAAAACAGATACAGAAAACAGGGAAGTAGGAGCTGTGCAGCAACAAAATCTGCAATGGCAATGTTGGACTGTAGCACACAGGGGAGCTAAGGAACCTGGCTTCTGGGGATCAGCATGGGCTAGGACACTTTAACAACTACATTTGCATTTTAAATTGTATTTGAGATGTCACCAACTCTTTTATCAATGTACAGGGCGTACAGGCTCTAAACCCATTTCGCTAGAGAAATCTGCTCTCATTAAGTTAATCAGATAAACCGAATAAGTAAATAAAGAGATCCGAAAGGAGATTCTGCCTTTCTTGTTCAAAGGGGACTCTCTGTGTTCCAGTTTGTGCCCGGTGCCTCTTGTCCTTTCACTGGGCACTGTTCAGAAGAGGCTGCCTCTGTCTCTCCCCCCAGAATAGGTATTTATGCACACCAGCAAGATCGCCCCTACCCTCAGACTTTCCAGTCTCAGGGGAGAAGGTGGTCCTTGGAAAATCAACCAGCTTTCTTGGACTCCTCTTCTCCCCAGGACAAGTTAGCAGGGCAATTACCCCATAAATACGTTACCCAAAACAGAGGATTTCCATTTCAGTGACGTATGGATATTAGGGAATTTTCAGCAGCAGCATTTGCTTATCCCAACAGTATTGATACTGAAGCACTGTTCTCATATACACTTATTGGCTATCATTGACCAAGTAAATTAAGCATCTGCCAGAAAGAAATATTGCTTAGCTGTCTGCTTTTAATTTGGCTTTACAGGGCACGCACATCACTTTGCTGAATCGGGTTATCCCAAGTGTACCGTTTGAGAGCCATCCCGAGCGTATCGTTTTTATAAAAACCAGACTGCCTAGCCTTCCTACCATACTGTATCTGCATCTGCTAGCACTTGCAGATGGAATCTCAAGAGGGGGAAAACCAAAGCAACGTTATGTAAATAAGCACTTCAACATGTCTAGCATGCGTCGCAATTAAAAAACATGAGCCACCGGGTCCGCGGAGCAGGCATCGTTACTTAACGTCTTGTCAGGCCTCTTCCCAGTGGGACATGGAATAATGTTCCTTTTGAATTTGTAACCATCTCATACACTTGAGAAAGGGATTTAAGGAAACGCCAGGAAGGGGGAGTGGGGTCACTCCATCGCAGGGAGAGAGCCAGGAGCTGAGGATGACAGGAGGATAGGTCTAGGCCACCTGTGTAGGTGACACCAACTGGTTCTGCTGACAGCTCTTGGCAAATTGAGATAACAGGTCAGGTCTGGGGTCCCCACCCAGTGGGGAGCAGCAGAAACCAGCACCAGGATAAGGCTGGGACAGACATCTAGGACTCATCCAGGAGACAGGGCTGGAGGCAACCTACCTGCAATGTCCCTTCAGGCTCCATTCAGGAAAAGCAAGGGGACAGGGCTGGGAATGGCATAGCCCATGCCTGAGCTTAAATAGAGTGCCTGGACCCTGGGGAAGGGTTGTGGGTGGGAGTCCCAGCTGAGGCTGCTCAAGGTCATTGAGGTCTACAGGTGTCCCCAGGGCCCTGGCAGTTACACCAGTGTGCCCTGCTCTCTAAGAAATATGTTATGTGTCTGGTTTTGTGTCACCTGGGACATTCCTGTCAAGCACGGGGACCTAAGTTCCTTTGTGGTTATATACTCTGCTATGGTGAAACCCCACCTGCAGCACTGCCTCCATCTCTGGAGTCCTCAGCACAGGAAGGGCATGGACCTGTTGGAGCAGATCCAGAGGCCACAAAAATGATCTGAGGGTTGGAACCCCTCTGCTGTGAGGACAGGCTGAGCTGGGGGTGTTCAGTCTGGAGAAGACGCCAGGGAGACCTTAGAGCCTCTTCCAGTCCCTAAAGGACCCCCAGGAGAGATAGGGAGAGACTCTTGATCAGGGACGGGAGCCATAGGATGAGGGGGAATGTTTTTAAACTGAAAGATGAGAGATTTAGATGAGCTATTAGGAAACTATTTTTTGCTGTGAGGCTGGTGAGACCCTGGCCCAGGTTGCCCAGAGAAGCTGTGGCTGCCCCATCCCTGGAGGCGTTCAAGGCCAGGCTGGATGGGGCTTGGAGCAACCTGCTCTGGTGGGAGGTGTCTCCACCCAGGGCAGGGGGTTGGAACTGGATGATCTTTAAGGTCCCTCCCAACCCAAACCATTCTGTGATTCTATGATATGACAGCTAGAGCTGGGACAAAAAGATACTGTGTGAGGAAGAGACTAGAGTAAGTTATGGGGTTGGAACAGATGACCTCTTTTTTTTAGGACAACTGAATCTGTTTACTTCTATTCATTTTCTTTGGGTTTTTTTTCCCAGATCTACCTCACCGTAGCGGTACATCTTCACCTGAGATGTTCACAACACATCACATCCAGCATGATGGCAAACATCCCACAGGTAAGAACCTCTCAGAAGTAAGAAACCCTCTCCTAGGTCAACAGAAAAAAGAAAAACAAAAACATATTTGGGGAGATTCCTGAAGACTGTAGTCATCTTTCTTCCTTGCACACAAAGGATGGCATAGTCAAACACAATGATGTCATGAATTAGCTGTACTGGAAGGTGAAGGTCTGTGCAGGGCCAGCCTAAAACACTTGTTATGTTACCTTAAGTAGTTCTCCAACTTAGAAAGACAGAGGTAAGGAAGTCATGAATTCCAGGTCCTCTAAACACTGAGATATTCAGCCAGTAAAATAAAGAGCTTTGAAACCCTCTATATAAGAACAGGAATAACTCATTTGCAAAACTTGCATTGCAGACCAGAAAAGAAACCTGATATACATATCCATACATACACAGATATAATGTGTGTGTGTGTGTGTTTCAGAAAAAACCTTAGAAACAAAACTAGAAAACCAATTTAAATGGCAAATACATGTTTTCAAACATGCAATTACTTTCTTGGTCTTTGAGGGGTTTGTGAATTAGATGCAGAAAGGATTTTCCAGCTATGCCTACCACTCCTTCCACTTTCTGTTACTGTCTTTGGTTTATCAAATATTTCTCCTTCTCCTGCCCCCTACCGCCTTGAAGATAAAAACATGGCTTATCCTTTGGGACGTCCTGATGACCAGCAGCTGTAGGAACTGACAAAACCCCATTTAGTTCCCACTCAGCACACAGGAACTGCCCTTCCCGCAGCTCTGGGGCTGTCAGCTTGAACCTCAGAAGGTATGAATGAGTCCTATGGAAATAGTGTATTGTCCAGTAAGAAGAAGACAACCTGGCCATCACTGATGTGGCTTGCTTAGGTCAGCCTAACACAAATGTGATTTCCTCAAATGACAAAGCACCTGTGTGATGACCCAGGACTGGAATAAACCAGCAACAGCATCAACCAGCAACAGATTAAATTGTGCTCAAGGCAGATCATTTACCACCAGTCTTTTTTTCTTTCTCTCTGAACTTTTGGTCCACAGGCTGCATTTCCCCCACCACCACCACCACCACCTTCCTCCTCCAAGCTGTACACCCCTGCAAGTTTACTGCTTGCTTCATCCAAATGATCGACGCCAAGCTTTTCCAGTTTGAGGGTTATTTAAGTAAAACCTCCAAGAGCAGAAGGATGTTCTGCTGGCTGCTCCTGCCAGCGCAATACGGACACGCCAACTTTTCCACTTTGCCTCTTCTAAAATACTTCCCCCCATCACCGTTCTTCTGTGTATCTGTCTTTTTGAGGGTCAAAGGCATCACACAAAAAACGTAAAGTTTACATGGTTTACTTCTAAATTCTGCTTGAGAACACAAGCTGCAATGAAAAAAGCTATTTTACAGAAATACATAAACTGACAATAATGTTCCATCTGCTTAGGTGGAATATTACAGAGAGATAATCACAGCAAGAAAGCTCAGGGGTTAAATATTTATTATATTTAAACTCCATCTAAGAAACAAAGTGTCTGTGTCAGAAAATAAAGCACCATCTCCGTGGCTGGAACATACCCTGAGCACAATCATTTCTGGCTGACAGGGAGGAGTAAGTTGTTTTATTTGCTGCAGTTTACAGTTCCCCAGCACAGCTTTAACACAAAAACCGAACAGCAGAGCCCTGGCCAGCAGCGACCTCCAAATGCACGATGTGTTTTCACATTCTTCACACACCCACACCTCCTTACAACCGTTTTCAGTGAGTTTTGGTTGGTGCATCAGCACAAGTTCAGCCTCAGGAGCCGGCTGGATGTCACAGCAAGGAACACCTGCTTTTAAAGGCTGTCTCCAGTTGAGCGTGCTCCTGCACCCAAACCCGCCAGCTAAAAAGCATCCTCCACCACTGCAAGGATTCATTTGGGCTCCTCCAACTCAACATTTGCCTACAGGGGCCAGAAAGGGAAGACAGAAAGGATTAACAAGGACCAAGCCTCAGTGAACCTTATTTCTTACAAAACATGTCTGCATACTGGAACACGTACACCATGGCAGGGGGGTTGGAACTGGATGATCTTTAAGGTCCCTTCCAACCCAAACCATTCTGTGATTCTGTGGTTAATTCTGTCCTTTTCATTTTCATATAAAACCTACATCACAACGCTTGAACCATGCGGGTAAGCGGAGCTCTGCTTGTGAAGGGACAGCCCCACATCTCACCTGCCTGAGCCCAGCAAGCGCCATTCAAGGTGAGCCTACAGATGCCAGGCCAAGCGAGCAGGCCTTGGAGGTTATCAGCTGCCTGGCTTCAGCAGAGGGAGAAGATCCACAGGAGCCACCTATGTAAGCACCAAAAGAGGCAGAAGGTTGGGCTTCTTGAAAAAAAAACTTAAAGATTCACACGTGCAGTAAACCCTGCTCCTGTGGGAAAAGAGGACAAAGTGCAGGGAGCCCAGACTGGCAACCAGAGACGCTCAGACTTTGGTTAATGCTCCTTTTTGGCTACAAAACCTGAGGTTTGCACACTCTTTCATGCTTCAGTGCAGGGCTGTGTTTAGGCAGGGCAAGAGCTAGAGCCAACACACAGGTTAACGTGCTGGGGAAGACCAGCCCTGGGAATGTTTTTAATAAAAGGCTTGTCGGACGTGGATAAGATCAGCGTGGCCAACATACACCTCATGGAAGTATTCCACAACAAGGTACGTCAGTAAACTACATCTTCATGTGGGATGAACGCCAGTCCAGGGATTAAAAGAACAACTTGTCAAGGCCTTTCATCATAGATCACCTGCATTGTCTCTGGAAATGGGTGGAAACAATTCCACCCTCTGCTCCCGCTGCACAGGAAAACAAATAGATCTGGCTCACGAAGTTATAGGAGATCAACGTGAGAAACAGGCTAAATATGTCTCTACATGGTAAAATGGTGCTAATAAGTGGAAAACTAATTCCGAATTGTTTCACTGTGTCTACATTATCAGGAACCACCATTAATCAAGTTTCACACTGAGCATATCTCCAGTTGTCTACACAAAAGATCTGCTGAGTATTGGCACTGTTTCTCTGCTGGTGAGCGCTATTCTGCCATAGTGCATGGAATCAAGCAAGCTTTAGAAATGGGACACTGAGTCGTTCTTGGAAATGGAGCTTCCCTATCCCATTCCTGCACTTCACGAGCCGGTCAAGCCATCAGTCCTCACTTGGTTCTTCCCCATCCCATCCCATCCCACCACCATGCTTATGACATCCCCCAACCCTAACTACCCACTGTGGAGACCTCACTTTGGCATACCCCTGATCTTCCCCAGCTCCAGCCATGTCCTACCATCAATGCCACCCCTCTATTCTCACAGCACCACAGTCACTGTTATGTTAAATAACTTCAAAATGCATACAACGAATGGGTGATCAAATAGGAAAAGAACTTCACATGTTTACATACCTTGGCAGCAGTGACAATGCCTGACACCTGGGGTTCTTGTGCCAATGGCAAGCATTTTGTGTGCTTTAAACCAGACTGGGTGTTTCTGGGCTCTCTTTGCTGCTCCCCAGAGAGCTCAGTGCTGGCCCTGGCTGGCTGGCACATGCTGCTTTTGGGCAAAAAGGGCAACAGGTGGCCACGCTGGCCCCAAGGTCACAGAGGAGTCCGGCCCTGCCTTCCCTGCTGCCTGGCACCTCCTTGGCCCACGGACAGAAACATCATTTGCATTCCCATCCCACCTGCGAGTGGGTACTGCTGCCATTACACTTCCCGTTGTATGAGTATTTGCTGGCAGAACTTCAAGAAAACCATGCATTTCAGGCAAATCTATTTTTTTTTAAAACTCTTATATGCCTGAAATGACCATGGAGACTGAGGACCCAGGGGTATTATGTGGAGTCTTGAGTATGTTAAAAAAAAGAGGGAAAAACAAAAAAGGAGAAGATTAAAATAGACTTGCAGCTGAAATTACTAAGGGTTGAAACATATGATTTGGCACAAATCCTTGAGGAATGCAGCAGATATCAATTTGGCTTGACTGAGCTAATGACAAGCTGCAAATTAGCTAATGAGCCCAGACAAGGAAGTTTTTGCTCACCGGTTTTTGGGCTTAGGTTATTAACTGCACACCTACAAGGTTAAGTACAGGTGCTGCTCTTCTCACTTCCCCATGTCTTAGGGTGAAACCACAAACTTCACAATCGCTTAGCTAATCTCAAATGCGGTAGAATATTCAGCATCCTATACTTCCCCTGCAGGCTTTGACATTAAAAAAAACCCCAACAAAACAAAACCCAAACAACCCAATTGTAAATGGAGTAATATTTCCCCAGAGAGTGGGACAATACTGTTCCCCTCCCCTGGCAACTTCTTTATGCCATCAGCTGGCCTCTGAGCTCCCCAGCCAGGCTGCAGGGCACCCCCCTTGGAAAGACAGCAGCTTTATACCAGGTGCATCCTGTGGCAAAATCCCTCTTACTGAGCACACACTGTCCTTGAACAGCCAATGGTAACTGCTCAAGCTGAAAAATATCTTTTAGCTTTGTGAAAATACAATTTCTTTCATATTCCTTCAATATACTCTGTATTCTCCTTTCGCCTTCAAAGGCTTATCGAATGCAGCTTCCTCTCGACTGTCATCTACCCCTCTAAGCCCAGAATAAAACCTTCCAAAGCCCAGGCTATAAAACCCTGAAGCAGCCACAGTCCCAAACTATGATGAATTATCAGAGATCTTGCTTTCATGGAGATGAAAGGACCTTTATCAGGTTCCCAGAAAGGGAACCATGGAGGCCATGTCTTCATAGCTTTGCTCCTGTGCAGAAGGAGTTTTCCCTCCCCATGAGGTCTGAGCTTGCCTGGAATGCCATGGAAACCTGTCAGAGTCCATCAGCAGCATCCAGATATTCAGAACACAAAGTAAGAGCTACATCACCCTCAACTTTGGGAAAAATCTACCCAACTAAAGCATGGGAACAGAGGTTTCCTGAAATTTGTTGTCACCTACTGTAGCACAGGGCGGCCAACCACCAAGGACATTTCTGACAGCCTAATGCAATAAGAGTTGTGCAATGGAAATACAAAGTGGGTGGAATGCAGACATCATCTGCAGAACTTTTTCAACCAGTCCAACCAGGCCATCTACACGAACGGTCTCCTCCTTATCACTATAGTAACTAAGAAGCCAGCACTCAATTTTTAGCCGTCCTGCAGCGCGATTATGTACAGAAGTAGCCTCATTCACCTTCTTTGGGAGTTGATGAAAATCTTTCAGAAGATTCAACAGACTCTAGATGAGGATGTTAATAATTCACAGTGGGTGCACTGTACTGCCTGGGAGATCTATTGCTGCTCAGTTTTTATCTATAGTAAGACAGCACTGGTTTTCCACACTTGTGTCTACCCTTGGTATGATCAGATTTAAACAGGCATATAGCTTAAGAATGTGTATGCCTTAAAATGCAAGTTCTGCAGCAAATAAAAAATTCTCTTTAACATCCACAAGGGATTCTCAGAGTTTTACCAAAGCAAATGTCAGACAGAAACGTGTCTGACAATTTAAAAACGTCAAGTACCCGTGGCATTAAAAAAATTTCTCAAGAAGGAACCGAGCTTTTCCACTGGTAGAACACTGACAGCATTGACAGAGCAGCAGCCTCCTCCCAGCAAGCAGGGACTTCTCTGCAGGACATGCAAATACAAACGGGCCTCCTCCCCAGATTGCAATTGCCTAACTCCTGATTAGAAGAGGAAAGATGAAACCTTGAGAAGTAGAACACTGAATGCGGGGTTCCTCCTCCCCAGATTGCAATGGTGTAGCTCCTCTCATTAGAAGAGGAAAGATGAAATCTTGGGGAGCAGAACGCTAGATATGGGGTTTTTTGGAGGGAGGGTTTTGGTTTTCACTCGAGACCACAACTGTAAAAGTAATTAGTTCATTATCCTTAAGAACTAAAAATGTAAAACAAATTCAGATTGGAAAGTCAAAAATACTGTTTCAAATTTACAGGAAGCTACTTGGACCTTTCAGATAAAACTCCAGTTTTAAGATTTATGTAAAATTATTTACAAATTACCCCCAGTCTGACAGAACCAAGTTAACTTCTAGCATGGAGGGACTCTCGGGTTAGTCTGGCTCTCTCAGCCCTACCTCCACTGACATCCAGGACAAGATTCCCCTGGCTTTCCACGTGGTAAGGTCTAGTAAAAAGAAGGCCATTTCCAATTTGCTTAATGGTTTCTCTTTGAACCAGCAACTCCAACCCTAATCAAAAAAATGAAAAAAAAAGTTAATTCTTCTCCCTCAAACACTCTCCAGGTACACTTGATCCTTCTTTCAGTAACTTTCTGGCACAGAAGTATTCCAGCTTCTCAGGGAAAGTGTAGGCTTTTTTATTTTTATTAAAACCTTGTATTTGTATCCTTGTTTTTTCTTGCAAAGTGGGAAGAGGGCCAAGAGTGAGAAGATGCAGTCAGTGGGGACAACCAGAGGGGATCTGCAGTCCCATTAAATTCCCCTTTCTTCCCCAGGAGCCGCATTTCTGTCCTGCTTCCTTCCATGCAGAAAAACTGTTTCTTTTCCAAAGCAAGCAAACAAATGGGTTTTATTTCAATCCTTCAGTTCACAGAAAAGCACTTGTTTGGGACAGATTAGTCACGATTAGTAATTCTCTTTCCTGTTTGCAAGTATTAGAAATAAGTTTAGAACCCGTACCCTGTGTTTCAGGCTGGTTATGAAACATCCATTTTCAATATGATGCTATCTTGTAGACTCCCATTTCCCTTTATCTGTTTCATCTGTACGTGGTCGGTGTGCATACATTTGGAGCAGATTTACTCAGAGAACTACATGCACTTAGGAATATTAGACTTGCTACAGATTTCACAAGCAACAAGAATACTCGGGTTGAGTATTGAGTGGAAAGAAAAAAAGACCCCAAAAAAGTGTTCAGCCGATATCCAGGTTTGCCAAGGGACTGACACAACGTGGGGGATGCTCTCGTTTATATGTGCAGCACCTGAAAGTACATAGTGCAGCTGAAATTCAGAAAGATTAGGGAGAGTTGTTTAATCCACAGATCTCTGCACAAAATAGGTATCATACCCTGACTGAATAGGCAGTTAAGTGCAAGATGTAGTGATTGCACATCTTATCAGTATTTTAACATCATAACTAAAGCACCAGGCATCTAGTGGTATATCCATCCCAAATTTCCTCAGGCTGCTAGTCCTGATAATATCCAGAGTGTTTTCCCGGTAAAGTCAATAGCAACAGCAAAATTTTTGGATTGTGGCCATATTGTCAGGGTAAACCCTGACTTGATAAAATTTCCTTTAGTATTTCAATCATAACTTCCTAACTTGCTTTTTTTTTGTCCCAGTGAGAGCCTGTGCATTGACAGTCTGCACACTGTTGTCACAGCACGACTGCATTTTCCAGGAGGAGCCCTTTCCTTTGCTCCACTGCTACCCCAGCATGGTTATTCCACTTCTCCCACACCAGGACAAGCCTGGTCTTAGCAGGAGATGTCCCTGCCCAGAGCAGGGGGGTTGGAACAAGATGATCTTTAAGGTCCCTTCAAACCCAAACCACTCTGTGACTCTATAATTTACTCTATAGCATTAGGAATGATCAGTCTTACACAGGTTGTGTATCACATTGGTAAATCGTGGCCCACGATGAAAGATGCAGTGTTTAAAACAACATTTATCTGAGGACTGTGGTATGTAACCCTCCACATACTCCTCTCCCTCTGCAGCAGGGTCCCCCAGAGAGCTACGACCACATCTGGACTGAGACTCGCTCCCAGACTGGCTCTCAGGAGCGTGGCCATGAGCCAGGAGAGATAAATCAGAAATGAAAACCTTCATGAGCAGCTGCCGGGTTAAGCAAGGTTATAAGGAAAGAAAACCAAGGACCTTTCCGCAAGCTAAGGGGAAAAATAAATCATCATTCTCGTGACAAAGCCTCCAGCCTTGGGTGCAAACCCCTGACCCAGCCATGCCTTCCAGAGCCTTCTCATTTATTTCACCCAGGTCCTGCTCACCTTCATCTTCACACGTGCAGCAAACCAAAGGTAGCGCAGGTAGAAACTGAGTTAAAAGCACCCAAATGAACCAGCGCTACAGAGACATCTCTGCTCCAGTGCTCTCAGTGGTACGAGACAATTAGATAATTGACAAGATCAGCCCAGAGGTGACACTCTACTTAAATAGACAAATGATGTCCAGATGGCTTTGGACAGCTGATCATTCAGTCTGGTTGCATAGAACAAGGGTGATCTGAGAAGAACAATGAAGGCCTCTTCCTCTCTGTGGTCACTAGGAGCTGAGAGGCTCAGGATTCGGTGGCCATTTATCTCCTTGTGCCAGCAGAACAGGGCATGGTGATGTTCTGCGGGCACTCCCTGTGCCCCAGACTGGGCACTTAGCCTTATTCCCCTCTATTACAGCAGATCCAAGACTCCTCTTGGAGGAGCAGGCAGAGGAGGACTTGGCATGGAGCACCTGCAAGGGAATGGCAGCAGATAAGCAATGGCCAAAGACTTGCCCTTGCTTTGAGTTCCACTGCGTGACCATGAAGGGCTGTTCATTGTCATTTGAGGCCATTAGAAGGTGGGAAAATAGTTAGTACTATCCCTACCATCATGCACGAAGGGAAAAGCAGAGGTGTCTCCAACACCAAGGAGTTCTTCCAACATTTTCTACCCTCTGCAGCATCCCACAGCTTCACATGTAGTCAAAGGCCAAATACTCTATGTTGTTGCATTTGACTCCTCCCCAGTTCCCTCAAGAAAGGAGGCAGTTTTCTTCTCAAAAAGCATCCAAGCTTCATTTACATGAAGACAGACTAAACTTTAACCTTTAAGTTCTGCAAGAAATTAGGATCAGTAAGTCTTCTTTCCACCAATCCTCTCTTCTACGTAATGAGTTGAGCCCAAAGCCAAGCTCCCCAGGCCTCCAGAGACACATGAATGTGAATGCCATGACAGGCTGCTCTTCCCTAACCCCCTGCCCAGCTCCCCCACACAGCAACTTGAGTTTTGAAACCCCATACACGCACAGGCACACTGTGCTGCTTGCACACATCACCTGTGTGCAAGGTCTGAGCGTTATTTTGATGGAAACACCGTGATATTAGCTCACCTGAGTATTTCTGCTTCACTGCCTTCTGTTCCTCACCTCTGTTTGGAGAAGGCCATTTTCAGATGCGTGTTCAGATGCATGTTCAGTCAGCACATCCAAACCCAGCATCAACTTCCATTGTACAGTGCAAGGCTCAACAGCCCCTGGGCTCACAAGACTTACTGGCAAGCTTCCTTGGAATCACAGAATTGCCCGGGTTGGAAGGGACCTTTCAGATCATCTAATCCAACCATCAACCTGACACTGACATAACCCATAACTAAATCACACACAGTTGGCCAGTGCACTACAGGAGAGGAGAAAATGACAGAAAAAGACCACCATAACTACATCTCCAAGCAAACCCTCAGTCTCCATAGGTAGCAACCACAATGCTGACCTACCCTGTAGCATGGCTCTGTACACAGTAGTCCATCTCCCACCTCCTGATTAGAAAGAAAATCTCTGTGACTACCCAAACAAAATGTTAGCTACAGTAATATGTTAAAAGAAGGCATTCAAGTAGCTCCTGCTCCCCTGCATTTATTTGCTTTGTGAGCTTATTCAGTGGGGATGGCTAATGCTTCGTTTGTATGGTTCCCCATTCACACCCACACCACAGGCACGGATGGTGTCTACAGACAGAGGGGTTGGGAATGGTTTGGAAATTATTTTCCACTTTTCACTGTAACTGTCTGGTAATTACCAACCTCTTGCTTTCTTTCTCCCTAACACAGGTGGACATAGCGATAGGAACTCCATCAGAGATCTCGCCCCCAGCTCTAAAGCCACCACATCCAAAGGCAGCTCGCTCTGTTAAAAGGTAAAAAACCTACTCTGCGGTCAGTTCAAGGATTTTATATGTTAATAAGTTGTGAAGTGGTAAAGTGCTTAGGGTTAATTTGTTTCCAGGCAGGCTATTCCCTCCCTTTCCTGGCTGGAGAGGGGAACTCGGTGCTGCAAGACTTGTGCATAGAGCAGACACCTCTTCAGCAAGGATGGAGCTCTGAATTCACCACCCTTCTCTGCAGTGGCTTTGCCACTTCACAGCGGTGCTGCTGGGAAGCACTGTCTGATACAGTGAGGGCTTGAGCCACACATTGATCCCTTCTCCCTGTGAAAGTCCAAGAAAAATAGTTGTTTTTTCAGGTTTATACACGCTCTGGCGTGTTTGGTCAAGGACATGTCAAAGTCACAAGGAGTCCTGAGGTGTCCTGTGTGGTACAAAGACATCCTAATACTGCAGCTGCCTTTAAGGAGGAACTCCTTTGGCTTTGGGGAGATCTTGTGGTGCAAGGAGGGGGCCTGAGGTCTGACTGGATTAAGTTGTGCCACAGCAATCCTGATTGCAAACTTCCCTGACCAGGCTGCCAAGCACTCAGACAAACCTACCTAATTTACCAGCATGTGGGAGGAAGGGAGAAAGCTTCCAATGCCATCAGGGAAGGACAACCAGAGTAAGAAGCAAAGGACTCCTGCACACTGCAGTAAGGTCAGAAAAGTTTGGACAAACCTGAAAAATAAGTGCACAAACTCTGTGTCTTAAAGTATTGATCACAGTTCTTAAACAGGAACAGAAATAACAACCAGTGCAGAAATCTGGGAGATGGGGCAGTACCTGACCTTTGCACAAATCTCAGCTCCAGAACTTGGTCACTGACTTAACTGATTATTTGTTTTAAACATGTAGTTTGGCCAATGGTCAGACAGCAGCAGAGAAACAGTCTGGCTCTTCCCGCAGACCTGCCATGCCGGCCAGCACAAACCAGCCGGCTGTTGAGCCCGCGCCCGCCTTTCCAGGCAGAGCAGAGAGTTTTTCACTACCTTAATCCCAGGTGCTGTGTTGGGTCAGTGATCACAAATGGCATTTCTACACCTGCCCCAGCCTCCCTCTCCTGTCAAATATTCATAGAATCATAGAACGGAGTTGAAGGGACCTTAAAGACCATCCAGTTCCAAACCCCTGCCCTGGGTGGAGACACCTCCCACCAGACCAGGTTGCTCCAAGCCCCATCCAGCCTGGCCTTGAACCCCTCCAGGGATGGGGCAGCCACAGCTTCTCTGGGCAACCTGGGCCAGGCTCTCACCAGCCTCACAGCAAAAAATGTCTTCATAATATCTCATCTAAATCTCTCCTCTTTCAGTTTAAAAACATCCCCCTATGGCTCCCATCCCTGATCAAGAGTCTCTCCCCATCTCTCCTGCAGCCATTTTAGGGACTGGAAGGTGCTATAACATCTCCCCGGAGCCTTCTCTTCTCCAGGCTGAACCACCCCAACTCTCTCAGCCTGTCCTCACAGCAGAGGGGCTCCAGACCTCAGAGCATTTTCATGGCCTCTGGACCTCCTCCAACAGGCCCATGTTCTTCTTAAGTTGGGGGCTCCAGAGTTGAAGGCAGCACTGCAGGAGATCTCACCAGAGCAGAGTACTGAGGGCCCACTCAATCCCCTCATCCAGGTTGTTGGTAAAGATATTAAGGAGAACTGGCCCCAGTACTGAGCCCTGGCCACCTGCTTCCACTGTGTGGTGCAATGGATCACCAGCTTCTTACGCATGTGATGCAGTCAATGAGAAGAGGAAGCCCTCACCCATTCTGTGTCAGCACAAGTGCCTGCTGTGTTATGAAACTTCCTGGGGCCATGCAGCCAGCCAACTGTGGTCAATGGGAGCCCACAAATCCTGATGGTTTGAAACTGAAAGGAGACAATTTTCAGCTGTAATTTCACTCCTTGTACGCATGAGTTGTCTGATGTCTCCTTCCTGCACAGAGAGAAACTGAGAGTGTACCAGCTACATCAGCCAGTGGCTATGCAGGGAAAGCTCTGGTACTGAGTCCTCAACAGGGCTTGTGTGGGGAATGGAGAGCCAGAAACAGGTACTTGTGAGGACACCGGCCTCCTGTTGCTCCAATAAACGCTCTCTGAGACTTCACTTTTCAGGTAATGCCACATCAGACCAAAGCCCTACAGTATGTTAAATGTCTTCTGCAGAGATTTCACCCCATCTCCTTTTGCTGCCAGGATAGTTTGGATACAATCTGCATACAATCTGGAGTCATTCAAGTATACTCTCTCACTGTCAAAGCAGAGAGAAACGAGAGCAATGGCATGAGAGCTTTAAAAGCCCCCAGTCTGGCAGAAAGGTAGGGTTTTCCCCAGCGCAGGTACTGCCTGCAGGTACAGCTATCTTCCTACCCTCTCCCCCGAGTGGAGGATGATGGGGAGGGGGGGGCTATAAACAAACCACAGACAACTTTATGGGGTACCCAGAGGGCAAACTGGCGTGTGACTGAGGAGAGGTTGTTGTAACTGAGCCAGCCTTTGAAGAACTCCCTTTGAAGTCAAATATATCTCATTTCCAATCATTAAAGAGAACAGACAATTCCTGTTTTCCTATAGAAAAGAGGCCAATCGTCTCCTAGTGCTCTGGTCAACCTCTTTTTTTTTTCTTTCACAACCACGTTTCCTCATTTCCTTCCAGATCTACAGCGACCACAGAACCAACCACAAAGACACATCTACACATCTTTGATTACATCAGAAGAAGCACGTCCCCTTTAACAATGCAGATCTTCCCGTGTATTTCACCGCGTTACCGTCACTGGAAGAAAAGTCACAGTTTCAGAATTAACCCCCCACCCCGAGGTCAACTTTTCTGCTGACACGTACCCAGACCAGACCAGGACTGCTCCCAACTAAGTCACAGTGATGCTGACTCCTTCATGTTTCTGCAACTGCCCTGGGGTTTGGCCCACAACGGCATTGCCCAGCCATCTCAAACCTCAGAGCAGCGTTATCTCCATTTCACTGATTGAGAAAGTGGGGCAAGGAGAAGGGCACTGGTTTGCCCACACAGCAAAACCAGTACCAGGAATAAGAGCAAAACCCTGAAACGTTTCTGCCTCTATGCCTACTGCTAAGAATTCAATGCAAAGTGGCAAGATCAAAGTATGTATTTCTTCTCTGCCACTGTATTGCCCAGTCCCTAGGGAATAAGCCTGAAAACTCGAGGATCTTTACTTCTATTTCAAATGAAACAGATCAGATCTACATTGCAAAACTTCCCTGATGTAATTCAGGGAAAGGTGGCAAAAGATACAAACCCATATCAACACAGTTTGGCCAGGAGCCCTGGTGTCAACACGACAACACTCGAAAGAGCTTATTTCACCCAGAAAAACAAGGAGTCTTGCCATGCCCACGCTGGTTAGTAAATATCCTGGCAAAGCACTCTTTCCCCAGACTTGGCCACGCTGCTCTGCTCGGGATGGACTGCTGCAGCTGATATTTTTGCAACTCTCTTCAGTGCCAAAGTCATTTCTCGAGTGTTACCTAAAAAACCCCAACAACCCACCTACCCATTCTCTGTACATTCTCCTTTACACATTTTCCAATATCAAATGTGGGGTTTTTTTTAAGAACACAAAAAATGATAATTTTCAAAGCAGAATAATGTCAATATTCACGTACTTCACAGTTGTCAGCTTTGACCTTTGTCATTGTATAAAATGCATTTGCTCTCTAAGATCATTGCAGTAGGAGTCACTGAAAACTACTCTTCCTGTTGCAACCGTAGCACTGACATTTTTTGCACTCTCTTGTTGCTCACAGCCCACCAAACTCCCGAGTTTCTTTTCTTGCACAGACACCCTTGGAAACGATGTAGAAGCATCTCGAATCACGCTGTCCACTCGGCATCAAAGCCAGCGGGGCTCAGGTTCAAGTGCACAGTGAAGTCATGAACTTAACCCTCTGCCTTTTCCCGCTGACCGATGCATCAGATGGAGACCTCTGCATGTCTAAAATGACACTTGGGACCTTTCTGCCCTCCCTAACCTTGCAGGATTCCCCCAGTATAATTGGAGCCAGAGCATAAAACGTGCTCATTCGCCTCTGTATGGTGATTGTAATAAAAGGAAGCAAAAAAGATTCCCTCTGACTGTCAAGAAAAAGGTCTATCATATCCATGCGCAGGCAAAAACGACTGGTAGGACAGGAGTTTGTGCTCTGGGGATTTTTGGCTACTTTAAGGACAATTATGTGTTGAAGGTGATTATGTTAGGTTATGTTGAAGGTAAATTATGTCAGGTGATTATGAAGGTGAATGTGTTAGCTGATCTTTCTCCATCAAAAAAAACAAACCCAAAACAACCCCCCAAACCCTCCATAGCAATAAAACATCTGAAGGAGTGAAGCTAAGGCTGAACGTGGGGTGGTTAATGTCATCAGCGCTGAGCTAATACGTGACTCAGCTCTGACTTACCCCGGACCCTCACCCAAAGCTCTGCTGTGTCCTCTCCCTCTCAAAGCTCCCCAGCAGCTTTGCTCTTCCCTGGATTAGCCCAAATTGGGTCAGAGTTTATCTGAGGAGGGGAGGGACCCTCTTTTCTGTTTTGTGTTTGCACACCACCGAGGAAGAGAAGATCAGGGGCTCCTTCGAGCTGTAGAAATAAGAACTAGTCTTAGGATCTGTCAGCCACGTTGGTGTAATTCCAGAAGAACTCTCAGGGGTTAATGATAATTGAGTGATGAGATGCAAATTTTGGAGTTCAGACTCAGATTCCCCCTTGTGACTACAAAGCCCCAGGATAACAGCACCGAGCTCTAGGAATTATTATCCCTTCAGGCTGATGAACAGAAATCTGCAGTTCCAGGGGTGACATTCAGGTTTTTTGTCCTTTCATAAATTAATTTTTCTGGTAAACTTGGGGGTGGGGGTATCACGTGCTGAGTATTTAAATTTTGGGGTTTTTTTTCAAAGTGAATTTAAGCTCTGAAATATACCCTGAGATATATTGGAAACCTGTTCAAACCAATCTCTTTCCAGGGTAAAGCCTCCATCCTCTGCTGAGCTGCTATGGACAAAACCTCTTGGTCAGCACGAAGACCTTTGGGAGTTTCAGGAAGAGAGGATTACAGAAGGAGGCAGAGCTAAATAAGCAGCATCACCTTCCTTTAACAACCCACTGAAGATGACACGGTGCTGCAAGAAGGCGCAGTGGAAACCATGTAAAGCCCAGGTGAATACAGTAGTAAAAGGACTCCTAGATGCAAGGTTTTGGGTAAAAACTTGGGTACCACTTGTGTGATAAGAGGTTCTCTGAACCTCTACGTAGCATTCCCTGGACAGCTGCCCCACTGCTGGAACAGGCTGGAGACATTACTAGGCTGCACACAGAACAGCAGAGGTTGTCACAGGAAGAACACTGGGTTAAAAATGGGTCAGATTTGAGACTTACCTGAAAAATGTCAGGGGGAAGGGTGGGCAGGAAAGAGGGAAGGAAGCCAAATGCAGCCCCACAGGATGTGAAGTAATAGTAAACGTAAACGTAGTTTATACACACAGCACTGCTTCCTCAGCTGGTTTGCTCACAAGCAGAATAGGAGTCATGTTCAGTTTGAAGAGAAATATTCATTTTCTAAAAACACACAAACTGCCTGATTAATAAAGGGAAGATCAAAGAATTTTTCACAGAGAGAGTGGTCAGAGCCTGGAATGGGCTGCCCAGGGAGGTGGTGGAGTCCCCATCCCTGACTGTGTTTCAGAGCCGATGAGATGTGGTGTTGGGGAGTCTGGTGTAGGGGAGAACTGTAGAGTAGGGCTGATGGTTGGACTCCATGATCCCAAGGGTCTCTTCCAACCTGAATGATTCTATGATTCTATGAACTGAAAATGTGAATCCTTCAGGAAATGGTAAAAATCCTTCCAATTTACTGCAATGCAGCTCTTGGCAGTTCCTCACATACTCCACAGTTGCAGTTTACAAAACAATCTGCAAAGTAACAGCAATGGTTTAAAGTAAGGGCAGAAAATTCACCCATTTAAGTGTGCACGGTGGGGACCTTGCTGCCACTGGGAAGCCAGCTTTCCCCTTTGGAATGGGATGTGAATGCCATTGGTAAGGCCATTGTGGCACAATCCATCAGGAGACATTAGTGCAAGGGCACAACAATCCTAGGATTATAAAAAAGATAGCCCAAAGGAATTTTGGACATGGACATATTTCAACTTTACTCCTTTGCAGAAAACACCCCCCCAGTGAAGGCAGAGCCGTTTCCCCACAGCTGCTCACAGGAAAGGACAGACACTCTGTGGGAACTCATACACTGAAGCAGTCATCAACCCAAGCTTAATCTAGACGCCTGTAATCCAGACCACTGCAACTGCTCAATTACTTCTGCTTTCTGGAAGCAACATGCACTGACCATCAGAGCCCAAGGCCTTCACAAAATAACCAGTGAGCAAAACAGACAGGGAAGGTAAGACTCTGAGCTGCGGGGTTAGAGGAAGGGGGTAAATTTGCATCCAGAAAAAGTCATGTATAAAGTGATTTCAAACCTTTTTATACTGCTGTTTGTTTTAGTGGCATGAGCTCCCCTCCTGCCACCACCCATCCTTAAAGAAAAAAAAGAAAACTATATGGAATTTTTCTGCTTTCAGTGGCAAACCTGTGACATCTGCCCAGCACCGTCAGGCTGTGGTGGCAGGAGCAACTCTCCTGGGCTAAGCCCATACAGCGTGTAGATGCAGCCCCCTGTACCCAGTCCTATGAGGCTGTGCTCACCGTGTTGTCCCCTCCACAGCTTTTAATGACAAAGCCCAATGGAGCTGAGCTCAACAAATCCAAAATACAATTAAGAAGACTCGAATAAATTCATAGAATCACAGAATAGTTTGGGTTGGAAGGGACCTTATAGATCATCAAGGTCCACCCCCCCCTACCCGGGGCAGGGACACCTCCCACCAGACCAAGTTGCTCCAAGCCCCATCCAGCCTGGCCTTGAACCCCTCCAGGGATGGGGCAGCCACAGCTTCTCTGGGCAACCTGGGACAGGCTCTCACCAGCCTCACAGCAAAGAAGTTCTTCCTTATATCTAATCTAAATCTCCCTTCTTCCAGTTTGAAGCCATTACCCTTTGTTCCATCACTACATGCCTTTGTAAAAAGACCCCCTCTAGCCTTCTTGTAGGCCCCTTTCAGATACTGGAAAGCTGCTACAAAATGTAATTTTAATGTACTTTCTAATACATCACCATCCAACTAATCTGCTTTAGTTTGTGGGTATGTGCATGCTGCTCTTGCAGACGATACCCGGCTTACGGGGAGCACTCCTGTTGCCTGCAGTCGGGTTACTTTTATGAATGAGGGTTTCTGGATCCTGCCCTGAAACGTAACCCAGTTCAGCCATGTGCAGAGCAGTCCAGAAAGCAAAGTAGCCACCGTACAGTTTGCAACTTCGTTTCACATGGCTTGCCTTGGCATGACTTTTCTTCCCACAAGCCCGCAGTGTTATTGCTTGCAAAGAAGGTGTATAATAATCTACAGCTTAACAAACGGGGTTTTTTAATGATTACTTGACATTTTACAAGAAAGAGTCTCCCTACCCGCTGCCTACAGAAATTTATGTAAATATCAGTCACCTGCTATTTTTAAGGAGAACTTAACACTTTGTTAAACTCTTACTGAGTCATATATACTTATGCATGAGATATATATATATACACTTATATATGATATATATACTTATACTCATGCATGCATATATACTTATGCTTGCATACTGACATCTACCAATCAGACTGACGCTTCTGCAATATCTGTTAACACTCTCCAGAACCCCCAGATTCACTAAGGCCAAGCACTGGTTTTCCTACAGCACTCCTTCCTAAGGAAAAGTAATTTCAGATGGTAAAGCTGAACTGGGGATTATCTTTATACAGCAAGGTCTTGGCTGCATGACAGAAAAATTAAAGGAGCCTGCTGATCAGCTGAAATACTCCAGCTCCGAGTATGCTTGGATGACAGCCAAAGTCTTGGAATTGTTTTGCCATGAAATCTGCTTTTAGACAGGAAGAACAGGAAAGTTTTCAGTCTGGAAGAGGCTCTGTGATGAAAAGCTTGGAAATCAAGCCCATTATTCACATCCAATCAAGCCTGCCCCTCCCTGCTCCTCGCTCCCCTCTCCATCCCCAGCACGGGCATGCCTGTGCATACAAGTGCACCCCACACACCGCACTTGCTCCAGTGCCTCTTACGTGCTTTTGGACTTCACTTGTGGTAAAGTCACTCAACACTTAGTGCAAAGTTGTACTGCTGATGTGCCAGTTCAGTGAGCGATACTTGACTCACATAGTACAGGTCATAGAGAACCACTGTCTTTTAAAACCAGTTCTTTGCCTGCATTAGATGTAATCGAAACCTCCTGGAAGGCAGAGGTGGGTGGAAAAACGATGTTCTGAAGGAGTCTGGTGGAGAAGGAGGACCACCAGGCAGCCCCTCTAAATCTCAGGTCATGCCAGAAGTGAGGGGAGGGGATTTTTGGGCTGCAGGTTGGCTGGTTCTCCCTGGGTCAGCACACAGATAGATAGATATATGTGTGTGAGTAGGTATAAAGACAAAGTAAGTTCAGGTGTTACAAAGAGGCTCCACCTGCTTTTTCCTGCATCTGCCCTGATCTGCAGCGGCGTCTCAGACCTCTCCATACTCTTTATCTGACACCAAGGTCTCCGTGCAGTCGGTGGAGCACAGATCTGTAGTTAAAATGCAGAACTGTACTCCTCTGGTGGCTGCAATACTGGGAGCTCTCCTGGGCTGCTGCTGGGGGTGAATTATTGCAGGCATGAAGTCAGTGAGAACACAGACCAGGGTCAAATCCTAGAAATCACAGGCAATTACGAAGCAGAGCTTGCACAGCTGTGAACCGCTGCCTGAAGCTGGGTATTTGGCTGGCTTTGCTTCACCTGAGACCCCCAAGGAGATCCCTCCATCCCTGCCCAGGCCTGTGTGTTGCTGGGCATCCCACCTCTGTCCCCAGCAAAGACTGGAAGCGGTGGAGAAGCAGCCCCAGCGGTTACAAGAACACTCGTCCTGCACCCATTCCCATCTTTGCTTCCATACAGAGTGTTCAAACGGCTTTTCACAACACCAGCTCATCACCACCCTCGACACTGGACTGTATAGATATTGTTGTGGTTTCACAACAAATAAATCTCATTTCACAACTCCTGCCATTGAACCAAAAAACAAATATCACCTTGCGTCAGATGGCGGCGGCCGAAGGTTTGCCAAGTCAAACTCCTGAACAAAGTTGTGACAAGTTAAGACTGCAGTGGCAGGCACTGGGACCAGCTCAGGTACTGTCCCCTCCTTTCTCAGGCCAGCATGGGGACACATGGATGCCACGAATTCCCTACCAGCTGCTCTGGTGCATTGGGTGGAAAAGCAGCCGCATGTCCTGTCCCCAGCTGATCCGTGCCCTGCTATTCCTGGCACGGCGGCCTCAGTGCGTGCCTTCCCGAAATCACTGTGGAAAGCCATGGGCACTGCCACCAGGCACTGCCACAGGGGCTCCAGCGCTGCTCTCTGATTTGAATCCAAGTCTGATCGAGTCTGTCCCACACCCAGCCTTGCTTTCTCTCTCCCTCTCTCTCCCCCTCTCTCCCTCCCAGAGGACCACCACCAACTTAAACTGGATCTAAACTCTGCCTCTCAACCTCCCCACAAGTGGTGTAACACCCACATGTTCTAGAAAGGTCATTAAAACTTCACTAAAAGACTTATTAGTGTGATTTACATGATTGAGATACAGCTTTTAGACGGACAGGCGTAGAGAAAATAATTTCATATTAACACACAGGGGTCATTTGCCTCTGAGTTATTTTTGTCCTGAGCTTGGGAGGGCACAACAATTGTCAGACACACGTATGGCAGGGGCTTTAGTCACCAAAGGTTAAGCATGATTGAGAGACATTTAGGCGTTGTTTTGAGGCCTTTTGTCTGCGCTATGTCTATACTTAGCAACCTGTAGGCAATTTTGTCATTACAGTTTTACCCAGCTGTCTCCAGGATCACTTGAGGCTGCTACAGAAACGCTGAAGGGGTCACACAGCCCCTTGTGGTTTGGGGAACCAAGGAGAGAGAGCTCATTACAACCCCAAACAGTCAATTCACAGCTACCAAGCATCTCCTTGGCAAGACACAGGAGACAAGGTCTACCTACCCTGGCTCACAGAAGCCATTTAGTGCCATCAGCTGCTTGATCTCACCTTGTCCCTTCATCCATCAGAAGGAAGACAGCTGCAGAAAGACAAGACAGCTCTGAAAGAGGCATACAGAGTTGAACGAGGAACAAGTTGCACCTCAGTGACCTGGAGCCCCTCATTGATTCTTCCCCTGCTGCCCAGAGGCAGGGTACGCTCACCTACAGCCAGCCTTGACCTCACAGAGGGCATCCTACAGGCTTTGAGGAGACTTCTTGACGGATCCCAACGAGCACTTCTCATTCAGCCACATGTTTTACCTATAAGCCACTCTCTCATTACAGAATTATCAGAATCCATGGATTTTATGCATTTACATCCTATGGTATACTTCACCCAAGTCATCAAATCCATCATGTAGGTTCATCAAATTCTTCTGCCACCAGCTCCAGTACAGTGAGTGAAAAGGGTGGGGTGGCCACACCACTCTGTAGTCCACCAAAGCTCATCTGGCAGAGGATACCTGGCTCTCCTCATCCAAGCTGGCATAGTTTGATCAATAGACGGTATCGATCAGCCAATGAAAGGCAAAATGAGGCATGGACCTCTTCCAAAGTCATGAACTTTCACATCTTGGATATGTTATTATAACATTCTCAGAGCAGATGGGGAAATTGACTTTATTCCTGACTTACTGCTGTCATGAAACCTCTTTACATTCTCCTGAAATCTGTTTGCGTTAAAAGGGACTTTTTCTGCTGCAAGAATAGTGTTAAATTTCTGAAGATGACCTTTTCTGTTGCATGGGGTGACCTGGTTTCATGTTATGTTGCAAACCTGCTCGGAGTATTTTGTTTATGAAGCTATCCTACTGCTTCATGACTTCTTTCTGGTCCCGAATATCCTCAGAAAACAAGCACGCCATTTAAACACCTTGCCTGTCTTTTGAAACGCGCAGAATAAGCCACCACTAAATGTCCCCAAAGGCAGTGCCTCGAAGGGTGGTTTATTTCCTCCGAGCTCCGCTAACTAAGGCCGCCTGAGTCATGGATTTTTCTGCCTGCTTAAGTCTGCAAGTCTAACTATTACCCCTAAGCACAAAGTCCGGTGTTGCAAGTCCAAGGCTTTCTGCTTCCTTCTTACGTACAGCCAGAGGTTTGACTTTGCTCCGGCAGCCCCGCTGTACCAGCCACTGCTCATGGGTGCTCAGCATTTCTCAGCAGTCCAGGCAAAGGTGAACCCTGCTTGCTCTGAGGATGAAGGCAGGAGGGCAACCTCTTGCTTTTCCCTTTGGAGGGGTCAAAATTCAACCAGACAAGGGTGGCAGGAGGGCTCTGACAGACGCTGCTGCCTTGGAGAGGCTCAGGGTACTAAAGCTAAATGAGCTCCCTGATCCCAGGGGCCTAGTTCAGCTCTTTGCATGCTTATATGCCCCCAATATTCAGCCCATTCTCATTCCTCTCCTCATTACCTGCAAAAACCAAGTATATAAATGAATGTATGTATACATGCTGTTCTGTGGAAAAGGGAGGAGGAAAAACCAGGCAACCTGCAGCCCATAAATCCCCTCACCTCACTGCTGGCATGACCTGAGATTTGTAGGGTCTGTCTCCCTGGTCCCCCTTCCTCCTGCCTACCCTTGGGCAACTGTCAACTTTGCACGCATCTGATGCCAGATTTAGATACTACCAAGTTATTTACCTTAATAGAAAGAGACAGAAATTTAGATATGACCTTGAGACCCAGTGCCACCTCAGGACTCCTGACCAAGACGCTCGCTATCATCCTTCCCCTTCCCTAAAAATCAAGTAACCACCAAATTCTCCTTTGCAGACCACTGTGCTGCTGCTACCTACGATGATGAGGCCTCCTGATAAACTCGGTGTTTGGCAGAAACGCCATCTATTTACTCCAGTCTTCAAAATGGGATGGCCTTTCCCAATTTATTGATTGCCTTTGTGGCCTCTTGGGTGTGACAGTGTTATGCTTACACGTGTCGGTACTTACCCCCGACCAGGCATTTTGACATAGGATGGTGCAAACGGACACGTCGCCGCATGAAAGCCTGAAAGTTTGCCTGCAGAAAGACCTCAGAGTCGTTAGCCTCAACCAGCTTCCAGATGGGTTCCAGGCCATACCTTTGTACAGCTCTGCTCTGCAGGTAGTGCTAGAAGCCTCTAAGAATACTTTAGGCCAGCGTCGCAGCACACACCGCTGGCGGGGCGCCCGCACAAAGGAGCTCAGTTGTTGAGCTGTTAGGTGTTTGCAGGTACTGTGTTATGAAATCAGATCTCATCTCCAGAGAGGTTGGGAAAGAGAAGGGGAAGGGAGTGCTAGGTTATTATCATTCTCTGCATCTTTTTTGCATTGTTAAAGTTGGTTTGTGGAACGGTTATACGGGTATTCTTGCAAAACTAATTCTAATTCACTGCATAATCCTATTTGTTTACTTTGGCTCCAAAGAAAGCCGAGTGTGACATGCCAGAGTGCGTGTACTCAACACTAGGACTCTCTTACATGTCACCACAGGTGTATTTTATCTCACAGCTGGCATCTACACATGTATTTTATTCCCCAAACAGTCATAGAATCATAGAATCATTTAGGNCTTGTGCTGAGGTGCCCAGAACTGGACACCAGACTCAAGGTGTGGCCTCACCAGTGCTGAGCACAGGGGGAAGTTGTAGGAGAATGGTTTCAGAGAGACAAAGGGAAAACACCTCTTCTGTTGAGGAGTCAGGAGGGAGCAGGAACAACTTAAGAGCATGTAAAACTACCCCAAAGACTGTGAGGTCGAAACGGAAACCAGGCATTGTTTTGTTTACAGCTGAAGTCCAAAGTGATCCCAAATTATGCCAAGAGCCAGCCCACTTTGGCTGGAAGGGGATCACTGCATCTGAAAGCGAGTCAAAAAAGGGGGTGCTTGGTCATAGTCATGGCTTCTGCCTTCAAGCACTGCAGCGAGACTTACAGAGACAAATATACCCCAACCTGAAAAGCCAGTACAGTATCTCATTTTTCTCACACTTCTTATCTTGGATCAAACCCAAGAGAGGGAGGAGAACAGACTTCTTAAGGAGGTGGATAGTCTCTGCTGTATTGCTGCTGCTTGCAATCCCCACTATCTCCATCGTCCTCATGTAGCCCTGTACAATCTCTGCTGTGTTATTACCTCTATTTCACCTACCTCTTTCCCACCAGTCTTACTGATTCAAGACTTTTCTTCTTCTGTCCTCTTAATTCATCACAATCATCCACAGCAGATCCATTTTCTGCCTGAGAAACCATCCCATCCCATCCCATCCCATCCCTCCGTCACATCCTTTATCATCATCATAACTTCTTTTGATTCACAGCCCTATTTTCTTCAAAAGGGTGCTGAATTACGATGTCCTTTAAAAACAGTTCCTCATCTCATCTCTAGCTGGATCTGTGGCCACCAGCTCCCTAAGATTTTTCCCCCAAGACACTCCTTCATCCCGTGAGATGCTGCTGATTTGATCCAAGAAAATTTAACCACGTGAATTTCCCCACAACTCTCCTTTTATCCTCCCATGTCACCAGATTAGAATTTCTTCACCCTCACAGAGGCCAATCTTGCTTCCAGCCTAGGACAACAAATGCCACTGCTACAACAGAACAAATCACACCAAAGATCCCAACAATTCCACCACTCCTGCCTACACAAACAAGCAAAACCCAAACTTCACCAGCCAGAGCTTATTGTATAAGCAAGAGGGGAAAAGAAAGCATTCACATCCCTGAACAAAATACCTCAGCACCCCTTCAGAGCAAGCATCAGTGCTTCCCTCAAAGTTATCCAGAGGGGAAGCAGGAGCTGCAAACACAGTTCTTCTGCAAGCAGCCCTGAGAGGAGCCTCAGTCACCACCACCACAACCACCACTTCCAGCCACTGCTCAGCACCACGCCACCTGCTCCTTAAAAGCTTTTGCTCCCTCTTCCACTGCTTGTTTCTCCTCACATGCACTGGTGGCCCCGTCCCACCTGAGTGGTACATGTAGCTCACACCTGCTCCTGTCCCCTCACCCTGGTCCTCAACCTGCTGCTCTCCCCTCCCGGTGCAGACCTGAAAGGCTCTCCCACCTACCGACATCTGCACTTAGTAATTGCCCTCCTGAGGTGCTTCCATGTTGTCCTCCTTCCTTCCATCTCATGGCTTTCATAACGCACTGCTACACTAAAAAGACCTCCAGAAAAGGTCTGCTGGGATGACCATCTGTACTACAGCTTCTCAGTTTCATCCTACCCTGCCAGAACACCTTTAGCCTTTGACCCAGAAAGAGCTTCTTGGTGTTGGGAGCACTGGTTTGCTCAGAACCTATCAGCACCAGGTCCAAGAGCAACCCTCTAGGCCCTACAGTAATTAATAACAACAATTAAGTCACCTGTGGCAGAACATTTCATGGCTTGACAGCTCTACATAAGGAGATATTACCTTCCTATTTGATTTGTAAACATCAGTTTTACTCAACTGTCTTACTGGCCCTCAGGCTCAGTGGGAGGAAAGGAGAAGACGGCACGGCAATCTCAAGATGGATGAGCAGAATGGCAGTATTCCCTCAGGCAACAGCCTTTGTGCTGAAAATAATTTCATCTGAACAATTACCATTTCAGTTCCTGGCTCGGTACACAGAGATTTCAAACCCAGGATCTGTAGGTCGTTTTGTTGGGTTTCTTTCTCCTGCAGCTCAGTAAAACTAGTCATAAATCTGCACCAGGCCTCCGGCTCACCATTTGCTCAGCACTGCATCTTCTGTTTTCCTTTTGACATTCTCCATACAAAAGTTCAGCCTGTCGTTTCAAACTGCTCTTTCTAAACGAAATTCAATTTTAAAATAGACTGAAGGCAAAAAGGAGTGGGTTGGTTTGTTGGGGTTTTTTTTTAAGCCAGTGTGGATTTGTGGGGTTTTAGTTTCAGAAAAAAAAAACAACCCTGAAGCCGCTGATGGTTGGACTCCAATTTTTTCACCTTCTCACCAACCCAGAACAAGTGTTATTAGCAGAGCTGCAGTCTGCAAGCAACTGCCTTGGCCTGGAGAGTACCTCATCTTCTCTCGCTTTCCCGTGCTGCAAAAAGAAAAGGACACATTTTAACATTCTTTTTCCACCAACACTATTGGTGCCATATTCCCAGGAACCCCACCACAGGTTCCTGAGTGCTATCTCATGGTCCTCTACCTCTCCATGCCTTACACCTGTCCAAGCACACCTTGGTGGCGTGGAGCTCCACCAAAAAACAGGCCTGGGCTACATGCCCAAGAGTCACCCCTGCAGGAAGGTGGGCAGATAGACGTCCTGGGACACCTCTCTGCAAACCCTGTGGCCACATCCCTATGGCCCATGTGTGCAGCAGCCAAAAGGAGTGGAGCTCCTCTGCTGTGAGGACAGGTTGAAAGAGTTGGGGGTGTCTGGCCTGGAGAAGAGAAAGCTCCAGGGAGACTGTATAGCCCCATAGCATCTAAAGGGGCTACAGGAGAGATGGGGAGGGACTTTGAATAAGAGAGTGGAGTGACAAGATGAGGGGTAACTGTTTTAAACTGAAAGAGGGGAGATTTAGTTGAGATATTAGGAAGAAATTATTTGCCATGAGGGTAAAGATATTGTCCCAGTTTGCCCACAGAAGCTGTGGCTGGCCCATCCCTGGAGGGGTTCAAGGCCAGGCTGGATAGGGCTTGGAGCAACCTGGTCTGGTGGGAGGTGTCTCTGCCCAGGGCCAGGGGGTTGGAACTGGGTGGTCTTTAAGGCCTCTTCCAACCCAAACCGCTCTCTCATTCTGTGAGTCTATACTCCAGGTGCCCTTTCCATGGACCATCCATCAGAGTTAGACCAGACCACCCAGCCCTGCAGAGTTTCTGTGAGTAGACAAGGTCAGGTCCATGAAGCTTGGCATGGATGGAAGCCGTATGTTAAACACACCAACCAGCAAGAGAGATCTAAGGTGCATCCTGACCTCACAGATCCCATTAAAGCTGCACAGCTAGGCTGGGCTGGGCTCCTTTCTCAGGGTCACCAGCACCATTCTTAAGAGGAGCAGGACATGGCTCCCCACACTTGAGGCAGATAGTGTGACCTTTATGCCTTCTGAGGCTCCAGCAGATTGAGGTTCCTGGGGCCTGGACTTGTCCTCTCCACACTCCCGGCGCCGTTGTCACCGCTCACCCCTGCCTTGACTTGCAACATCGCTTCTTCCACAGCATTTCATCAGAGCCTCCTGTAGCAATTCAGGCCCGTGCTCTCTTTCTTTGCCAACCCCGTTGTGACACTTTCTGCTGGAGCAACATGTACCCATCCATAAACTGCAAAATCTTTTCAAGGGGTCGTTGTTGTCTCGGCACCTTCTTAAGCAGCAAAGACTGTGTCGGGGAAGACAGTGTTTTGCAGGTGACAGCTCTATCTTCTTCACATGTGTATTTGCTGGGGATAGACTTCAACCTTTTACCCGGCCTCCAAGGTAGATAGAGCAGAGGGGACCATGGCTGTTAGGGGACAAGCTATGTAGGCAAAAGGTTAAAATAACGCCATTGGCCTGGGCTTCCAGCAAGAACCCAACCCCGTTATCTGCAATCAGAGTTAACCATTCACAAGGTGCCCCCGGGGGACAAAATAGGGTTGCTCCCCTCCCGTTGGTACAGATAATTAGAAGTTACTGGGGGAGGGAGAGGATCACCCAGGCAAGAGATAACCTAATGAAGAAGGGAGGAGGTTACAAAGGCCAGACTCTCATTTTCACAATGATGGTACAACCTGGGCTGGATGCCCATCAAGCGATTCTACATCCAGGGGGAAAAACGGACAAAAGCCTCAGTTGTCCCGGGATTACGACCAAACAGGCAGAAGCATCGATGTTCCTGCACGTTTCTCATCACATCTGTGCATTTCAACGTGCCAGCTCCCCCGTGCTTCTCGCTGTTGGCCCAGGGCCCACTTAAATATAATCCTACAGACCGTATTTTACAGGTGGGCCCACACATCTAAAGGCTAACCGGATGGGACTGGGCTTACACAACCCGCTCAAAGACTGAAGGAAGGACCCCTGCGCAGCTTTCTGGCAGCTAAAGCATCTTTTTGGTCCCAAAGAAATCCTTCTGACAGCCTTTCTCCCAAGCCACAAAACGTTCTCAATGTGCTGCTGAGGAAAACCGTGCACGGCACGCCAGCTTGTACAGTTCTAACCCCATTGTCCTTTGTGAAATACATCATACGTGTCTCCTGCTTGCAAAGCTTGTTTTCATATAAGGGAGAACTTGTAGAGTAGGGCTGATGGTTGGACTTGATGATCCCAAGGGTCTCCCCCAACCTGAATGATTCTGTGATTCTATGATTTATTATATTATTCGTAAAAAGTCTGGAGACAGTGCTAGGGTTCTGCAGAAAACGGAGATGCAGAGGTTTGCAGCAGAGTTGCAGGCAGAGGTGCCCCGAAGCTGTTTTGGCACCATATCATGATGGCATTTTAAAGTTATTCTTTTCTTAAACACATCAGGTTTAAAAATACCCTTTTGCTCTTAAAATCCCTTACTAAGGGTAGAGACTTGAGGTTAAAATTATTTTATCTAAAAATGCAAAGTGAGGACTGACTCAATCATGGTGATAAGCCAAACCTGATGTCAATGACAGAGCTCCTTGAGTAACAGCAGGGGGCTAAGCACCTGGCTAAAAAGCTGCTCTCAAATCAGTAAGGAGATTGATCTAAAGATCTAAGGATCACCACACCTTTCTCACCAGGAGAGTCTCCGGTTGCAAGGTGTAGATCAAAAGAAACACCTGGCAGAACATTGAGAAACAGCAATACTTCTAGGACACCTCAAGCCCTTGCTAAGACATGCCATCTACACCACATTTTGGGTTAGTGTTCCTCTTTCTTTTCACACCCACCAAAGGGGACAGAACCTGCTGAAGAGCAGGAGGAGCAGAATAAGGAGGTATGCCTGTAGGTGCATCAATATGATTTTATGGTGCTGAAATGTCAAAATAATCCAGGTTTGCTCCATGAGGTCCTCCTGAATAAAATATGCTGCCCCACTGAAAACACCTACCAGTTCCATCAACATCTTCCAGGGGTTGGCCAGCTCACTGTGTTACCATCCAGAATACACTGGTTCAGCCACAACTCCTCCACCGCTGAATTCCTCTTGAACCATTACTCCTCCATTCTTTGGTCCTCACTGCAGTGACTGCCCATCATATCCATGTGCAGAGCGAGAGGGCAAGAGCAGGTCAGTCTTGTAGGGAAAGAGATCTCCATTAGGCTGCTGTGAAACCAGTCCTGGTGATGGGCAGGTAGAGCTCGTACACCAAAAGATGCAGATCTCCACCAAAGTCCCTGCTCTTGGTGTTTACTGAACCCAGAAAAAGAAACCAGGAGAATCATCTTGGAGAAGACTTAACCTATGTTTTACCTACAAGCACTGAGTCCCAGCAAAAAGGAAGGCCATTGTGATGGGATGAGGGGTAACGGTTTTTAAGTGAAAGAGGGGAGATTTAGCTTAGATATCAGGAAAAAATTATTTCCTGTGAGGGTGGTGAGACATGGGAACAGGTTGCCCAGAGAAGCTGTGGCTGCCCCATCCCTGGAGGGGTTCAAGGCCAGGCTGGATGGGGCTTGGAGCAACCTGCTCTGGTGGGAGGTGTCCCTGCCCAGGGCAGGGGGCTGGAACTGGATGGTCTTTAAGGTCCTTTCTGACCCAAGCTACTCTATGATTTTATGAATCATAAATTTCTGGTAACAGGCAGCTCAAAAGCACTTTGTAAGACCTTCCAGTTAACCAAGGCAGATGAAGCCAACTGTGAAACGTTACCCAATTGAATGAAGAGTAACGTGCCTCCTAAGTGACAACTGTCACAGCATGGGCTCAAGCACGAGAAGAAAGGGGAAAGGGCAAGAGGATCTGCGGCTGGTGGGATGTAAGGAGCTACCTTTGAGAAGCTCGGTGAACCTCTTAACAAAAGACATAATTCAGATCTGGGACAAGAAGACATCTAGCAAGTTGCTAGAGGGAGATTCAGAATTAACTTTGGGCAAAGCAGATCAAACCAAACCTGCTGGCCAACACAAGGCACCTCCCTCACACCCACACAGCAACTTTACAGCGCACGGCAGTACCCTGAAAACTGCGGGCAGAGAGGAGAATCTAACGCAGCAGATGAAAGCAGGCGTGAATCAGAGGGACACGAAGGAGAGCGGTGCCAAAGTCCACAAGAAACCAGGGAATACTCTGGAAAGATGGCCAGTGCCAAGTGGTTTTCGATCCTGGATGTGTCAGCCATTGCCGAAAGGGCCTCCCTCTCCCCCAGTTCCCTTGGAAAATGTTGACTTTTTAAATCCCCAAATAGAGGATTTGTGATTTAGACTACAAACTTAGAGAACTTGCAGAATAAAAGACCAGTGAAGGGCAAAGTCCAGAGCTGAGCTGACATGTCAATCCAAGTCAAACACACGCTGTTTGGTCTCTCGTGGACTGTGAACTGGAGCCATCAGAGAAACTGCCCTGGACCAAACCCTGAAGAAAACCATCAGATCTCTTAGCGTGCAATGGTCTGGGCAGCATTTATGGAGGCCTTCTATGGATCTACAGAGGAAGTCTCAGGATTAAACCAGGTTTCACCTAAAGGCACCCAGAGGCTAACACAAAGAATCATAGAATGGTTTGGGTTGGGAGGGACATTAATGATCACCCAGTTCCAACCCCCTGCCCTGGGGTAGAGGGACACCTCCCACCAGACCAGGTTGCTCAAAGCCCCATCCAGGGACACTTCCCACCAGACCAGGTTACTCAAAGCCCCACCCAGGGACACTCCCCACCAGACCAGGTTGCTCCAAGCCCCATCCAGAGACACCTCCCACCAGACCAGGTTGCTCAAAGCCCCATCCAGGGACACCTCCTACCAGACCAGGTTCCTCCAAGCCCCATCCAGCCTGGCCTTGAACCCCTTCAGGGATGGGGCAGCCACAGCTTCTCTGGGCAACCTGTTCCCGTATCTCACCACCCTCACAGCAAAGAATTTCATCCTAATTTCTGATCTTTCAGTAATTCCTGGCATGATGCATTAGAAAAGATGAACAGCAACCATGCAGAACTTGAAAGACCTCAATGAAATGCCTGGAAAGCAAGAATGATGTTGACATACACAACAAAGAAGCCAAAAGAACCACACTGGTACCCAAAGGAAAGCAGGCACCGGTGCACTGGTGTCAGAAGGAAGACAGCCACTGTCTCCTATGTGCCTGGTGAGGGCTATGGTACCACCAGGCTGTGGTACAAAAGCATCTCAACTCCAGATGCTGCTTTGAGTGACCTAAGTTACCTCAAGCACTGTGCAGGACAGCTCTGTGAGTAACTGAAGGGTCAGGACTCTGCTCCTCCGGTGGGACACCTGGGGCGAAGCTCAAAGCTGCTTTTCAAACGCAGCCCATGAACACCATAAAGGTCAGATAGAGGAGACATGATTTTCTACCCCCAAAATTAGGTCAAAAATAGTGGAAAAACTCAAATCCACCGTTTGTTCTAAACCCAGTATTGCTGCAACAAGCCTCTCTCTGCTGGAAGAGCTCTCCTGGATTGTTTCCTGACCCTCGCAGGCTGTTTAGAGGGCAGGTTGTGCCACCCTTCACGCCCCTCCTTTTCCAAGAACCACAGGAAAACAAAAAGCCCTTCGTAACAGCTTATTTAGCTGGCCAGCTATTTGCTTAGTGAGCTGAGCAGTTCACTGAGAAACCTTTCACACCGATTTAAGGGTACAAATTCCACTGGGAAAGAAACAGTCTTAAAGGCAGCCTCATGTAGTAAAATACTCAGACAAGTACCTGAGCTTTAGGTGCCTAAAAGTCCTCAGCCTTCTGACAGTGTGTCTCACGGCTACTGAACGCTGGCAGTCTGCCTTGGGCGAGCTTATTACAAAATACCCCTCGGTGTGGCTGGAGGCTAAAATTTACACTGCTAAATAAGGGCACCCAAACTCCCAAAATAGCACTGGAAAAAATTAAGTTCTCAGAAAAAAATAAAAATAAAAGAGGGAGAACTGTCTGACCTGAAAAAAAACCAAACCCCAAAAAGCAATATATGAGTCCTGCTATCACAGCCGCCGCGGTGACTGTGCAGCGATTAGGGTGGAATTCAATAAGGAGTGCAAATGAAGAATTGCTTATTAAGCAATTTACTTCTCCCTTTTACCAGGCTTGGACAATTCCCTGCATTGCTGCCTGGAGCTTTCTGCCCAGGGTGTGTAATGAGGACTGCTAGTGCACCTTCTTGGGAAGGCTATGCCTTAGTAGAACAGAGCAAGTGAAGAAAATCAGTCTGGTTTTCTCCCTAAACTCTCTTTTAATGTCTCCCCCCTTCTCCCTTCATCAGTCTGGTTTTCTCCCTAAACTCTCTTTTAATGTCTCCCCCCTTCTCCCTTCATCAGCTTTCCCTGGGGCCATGTTTTATCTCCTTCTCCAACTGCCTGGAAGCACAGCAGCGGCACCCAGAAAAGAGCTTTGGAGGAAAGAGAAGGTATGTCCCATGGTTTGGTAACCAGCACAGCTTCCAGGGGAGAATGTCTGTATAAAAGTCACCAGTGAAAGCTGCTTCTGTTTCTGCTCTGGGCTCCCAGAGCTTTGGGGAAAAAAAAAAAGAAGAAAAAAAAAAAAAAAANAAAAAAAAAAAAAAAAAAAAAAAAACCAAAGAAAATACAAATAAACAAAAAAGAAGTTGAATATTTGCCATAAAGCTTCCAAAGGATGGGAGCTGGTTCTTTTGCATTGCTGTCCCCCCAGTGATACCCCGTTAGATGTTCCCAGCTACCACGAATGGGCCCTACAGCATGATTCTGAGAATCCTGGCTAAAAGGAATTTCTTTTCCATGCCCCCTTCCACACACCCCCCTTTCTTTTCCCCAGATTTTACCTTTTTCACTGCTTCCCAGAGCTGGCCCCTCCATAGGGCACTTGGAGCATGGATCCCAGCTGGTGCTGGCTGTGGGCTCCCTGCACCGTGCCCTGCTG
>VZTM01040226.1:61441-74631 GCA_013400555.1 Jacana jacana
GGGATCTGGTGTAGGGGAGACCTTGTAGAGTAGGGCTGATGGTTGGACTTGATGATCCCAAGGGTCTCTTCCAACCTGAGTGATTCTATGATTCTAAGAGATAGTTTTGCAGCTCAAGCACTCTTTTATGCACTCGGTAGCTGTGAACAAAGAAGAAATCTCTCTCTGTTTGGTCCCACACAGACCCCCAAAACCTATTTTAGAGCTTTTGTGATGCTGAGGTGAAAGACCAGGGCAGATCAACAGCTGCCCATAAATGTTTGCTTGACATTTATCCCTGGTGTGAATTCACCAAGCTCAGAAGCAACACAGCAGAGCTGAATCCAACCTGCTGACTCCACACACACCTGAAAAACCGCAGCCTTCAGACATCAGCTGCCTTGAAAAATAGAGTTGGGTTTTTCCTGGCAATAAATATTTATTTATTGCAGTGCAAAAAAGGGTGCCATTACTAACAGAGAAAGTTTGTACTGACCTGTCAGTGTTCTAACTCTGTGTTTAGAAAATCAAGAAATGGACACATGAGTGTAAAGAAAAACACTAAATAGGCTGAAACTGCCATCAAGTGGAAACAGGGGCTTTCAGTGCCAGCAGAGACATAACTGAATGCCCTCTGGTGCTGATGGAATGGCTCCAATAGATGCACATGGGCTGTTTCAGAGTTAAAAGGCACATGATTGTGATGATTGTGAAATGAAATTAGTTTTCCTCCAAAAGAGAACGCTCAGGACCGAGAATGACCCTTTCCTCCTCCTGCTCATTGCCCTGCTCATTGCCTACACTCCTGCGTGGTTGCCCAAGGCTGAGCCCTCCAGTGTGGACAGCAGAAGGGCACCCAGGCAACACCCCCACACCATGAACACTGCTGAGAGGAAACAGCAATAGAATCATAGAGTGCTTTGGGTTGGAAGGGACCTTTAAAGGCCATCTAGTCCAACCCTCCTGCCGTGAGCAGGGACATCTTCAACCGGATCAGGTTGCTCAATGCCCTGTCCAACCTGACCTTGAATGTTTCCAGGGACGGGTCACCCACCACCTCTCTGGGAAACTTGGGCCAGCATCTCACCACCCTCAGGGTAAAAAATGTCTTCCTACTCTAAATCTACCCCCTTTCAGTTTAAAGCCATTACCTCTTGTCCTATCCCAACAAGCCCTACTAAAACATCCTTTCCTCATCTTCCTTATAAGCCCCTTTCAGGTACTGAGTAGGTACCTTCAGTACCTTCAGGTACTGAATAGGTGGAAGACTGCTTGTGTACATCCCAGCCATGGGTAAGAGGATGATAAAGTGGAGGGCAGGAATCCAAAGCACATAAGAGAGGACAGAAAGAGGATGGGAAATGCAGAAAGGTGCTGGGAAAATAGTCTTCCTGGGAGACCAGTCCCTTCCTACCTCTTACCCTCTTACATCTGCCACTGGGTACCCTGTGTGCCTGCAAATGGTGCTAAAGACGGTTCACTCCATCGGGATAGAATGGTCATCACCATTCCCCTGGATGCCTTGTTACTGTGCTCACGAAACATAGTATTTCCTCTCTGTTTTGGGAGTTTCCTCAGATGGTGACTCTGTGCCAAGAGAAGCTCACGAGCACCTCCCAAACCGACCGGCAAGTTCACTGTTGCCATCCCGAGCTGCAGCACATCCCCGTGTGCAGCAGGTGAGAGAAAAACTTTCACTGCTTAAACACCACTCACCCTCCCAGCTTTCATTTTCTTTATCTCTAATCACCCCCCTCCCTTACTATTATCATTATTATTATTAGTCAATTAGCAGAGCAGAGGATCCTGCTCGCCCACGCGGTGGGGTGAGCTGCTGGCCTCCCCGCCGGGCTGGGAGCTTGTGCAACCAAACCCAGCCCCATAATTCAGATCTGCTGTGACAGGGCTCCTTCCTCACCCCGTTTCTTCATGTGGGATTTGCCAGCTGTCCAGCTAGGCAGAAGGGATAGCGTGGGACGAGTCAGGAGCAAGGACTGAAGTCAATGAATCTGTAGCACTTTGTTAATGACTGTAAGGTTCTCTTCTCTCAAGCGGTGCACGTGGCAACCAGGAGCCGGGCAGAGGGAAGACCGTCTGAAGACAACCTGAAGGGCACAAGCTGGAACACAGGAAATTCCACCTGAACATGAGGAAAATCTTCATTACTTGGAGGGTGGCAGAGCCCTGGAACAGGCTGCCCAGAGAGGGTGGCGAGTCTCTCTCTCTGGAGAGACTCAAAACCTGCCTGGATGTGTTCCAGTCCAACCTGCTGTAGATGAACTTACTTTGGCAGAGAGGTTGGACTAGATGGTCTCCAGAGGTCCCTTCCAGCCCTTCTGTGAAGAAACATGAAGGTCTGCAGACCATGGTCTCCAAAGAGAGGAAGAGGCCAATTATAACCTTGGAGAAAGCTGCTGAGATGCTGTTCCCCACAGTGAACTCTTTCCCTCCTTCCACTGTGTAGTTTCAGGTGGAAACACAGGCTCTGCTGAAGTGCAGTGGGTTGGTCCCGTACGCGTGCCTTGTACACCAAACATCTGCACCCACAGAAACAACTGCAAGGGATGTGCTCAGGCAGCAGCACTCTGTTTGTTGCTTCATTGAGCTGCCCATTTATGAGGTTTCCAAAGGCTTGGGACAATGTTCCTATGGACTTCCCAGTTGCTCTCAGGGCCATTACACACACTGCAGGCCGACTGGTGCACCCGGAGCAACTATCTGTCCAACGCGACCAGGATTTTCACCTTCCAAATGCTGCACTCCTAGAGATACCTAAGACATTCCTCTCCATCTGGTGTCAAAAGGCATTGTTGTGAGCTGATTTTAGTGGAAATTGGGTTTTTCTGGATTCCTGACTTTTGCTGGCATCAGTGTGACTTCATGATAAGAGCGGGAAAAACTCTTACCAGGTCCCTTCTGCACAAGTCGATGCGGCAGCAGGGGAGGGGGGCTCTCAGGAGACCAGGGGGTAAAACCAGCCTGACTCAAGCTTATCCAGATTATGAGGACCCTGAAGTTACCCTAAAGTTGCTGCTTTACTGGGAAAAATCTGCCCTGTCAGCACAGAACACGGTGAGATCCCTGTCCACCTTTATGAAGGGTCCAACTGTCAGGTGAAGAGACAAGACCTTGCTGCCTCTGCAGGTGTCAGCCACGAGCAGGATTACCTTCAAAGACATGGGGGACACACTGAAAAACAGAGAGGCAGGGAGGGGTGCAGCTTTCTCAAGCCCTCCTTGGCAGCAGACAACCATCAGCTCCCAGGGAGGAGATGAGGGCAGAGCGATGCGTCTCGTAGCCAGCCGTTCTGCTGACATCTCGGGGAAACGACTGGAAAAACTGGCATCTCCAGTGCTGGGCTATTTTGAGGACCATGCCAGAGCGTTTCGAGAGGAGTGATGTGGAATTTGGAACAATCCTCCAAACCCAGAGTAGCTGTCAGCCTTGGCTTGCACAGAAGGTGATTCAGGATCTGAAGCGCTTTTTCCCCGCTCTTGCCTTGCCCTCAGCTGAACGGTGAATCACTCTCCTCTGACAGTCTCGTGCTCACGAAAAACCATTCGCTTTCTCTCTGCTCCAGAGCGTTTCCTCCTAAGTTACATAAATCTGGGCTTCCCAAACTGCCCTCCTGGGCCTGCCTGGGCTTTGGTCGGAGGAAGGTAGCTGTTTAAAGGAGGCGATGTTTACTCGGATCCGTAGATAACGCCAGCGTTTTCTTACCCAAGCGTATCTCCAAAAATATCAGCAGATGACACAAGAGATGATGACTTCCTCCTACATCATACAGCAGATGCCAAGAACTTTGGTAACCTTTGCCCTACATCATTCTGCAGGAAAAGTGATGAAATCCGAAGATGTTGCACCTAAAAACGACGGTAAGCAGGGCTCATGGGCCGGGAAGCAAGAGCACAGAAGGGGTGACAAGCTGCACTGTCCACACGTGGGAGGGTCTCACGTCCCCCAGTCAAAGCCTGGAGGGGTCTGTGGAACTCCAGGGAGAATTTAAGCACCTTCATTTTGCTAAGTCATGTTGCTGAGCACAAGCTGAAGCTGGTAACTACTCAATTAGAATCATAGAATGGTTCAAATTGGAAGGGGCCTTAAAGATCATCCAGTTCCAACCCCCTGCCCTGGGCAGGGACACCTCCCACCAGAGCAGGTTGCTCCAAGCCCCATCCAGCCTGGCCTTGAACGCCTCCAGGGATGGGGCAGCCACAGCTTCTCTGGGCAACCTGGGCCAGGCTTTCACCACCCTCAGGGCAAAGAATTTCTTCCTGTTACCTCATCTAAATCTCCCCTTTCTGAGTTTCAAACCCTTCCTATTGTTCCCCTCCCTGATCAAGAGTCCCTCCCCATCTCTCCTGCAGCCCCTGTAGGTACTCGGAGGCTTGCTGAGCTACAAGCTCAGGATGCACCTTAGATCTCTTTAACATACGGCTTCCATCCATGCCAAGCTTCAAGGACCTGACCTTGTCTACTCACATAAACTCTGCAGGGCTGGATGCTCTGGTCCAACTCTGATGGATGGTCCATGGAAAGGGCACCTGGAGTATAGACTCACAGAATGAGAGAACGGTTTGGGTTGGAAGGGACATTAAAGACCACCCAGTTCCAACCCCCTGGCCCTGGGCAGAGATACCTCCCACCAGCCCAGGTTGCTCCAAGCCCTATCCAGTCTGGTCTTGAATAGTCTCCCAGGATGAAAGTAAAGGTGACTCTCTTTATTTTGTGTGCTTATTACAGGGGCCAATTAGATCAACACACGTGTACATTTGAGGATCTCCTAATTGTGGCCATTCCACCCATGGAACTACTCAGCCATCCTCACCCACAGATTCTCCCTGACGAGCAGCACAGCTCGGGAGCTAGACTTAATGAGACCTTTGTCTTAATTGATGCTGCTAGGGCAACAAAACTGGTGAGAGGCCTGGAGAATAAGGCTTATGAGGATCGATTGAGGGAGTTGGGACTGTTTAGTTTGAGGAAGAGGAGGCTGAGGGGAGACCTCATCGCTCTCTACAACTGCTTGAAAGGGCATTGGAGAGAGGTTGGTGCTGGTCTCTTCTCACAGGTAATTAGTGATAGAATGAGAAGGAATGGCTGCAAGCTGCAGCAGGGTAGGGTTAGGCTGGACATGAGGAAAAAGTTTTTCACAGAGAGAGTGGTCAGTCAGTGGAATGGGCTGCCCAGGGAGGTGGTGGAGTCCCCATCCCTGACTGTGTTTCAGAGTAGATGGGATGTGGTGTTGAGGGATCTGGTGTAGGGGAGAACTTGTAGAGTAGGGCTGATGGTTGGACTTGATGATCCCAAGGGTCTCTTCCAACCTGAATGATTCTAGGATTCTATGCTGCATGGATCCTGGGCAATGGAGCAAAAAATAGCCGTATCCTCCTCTGCTTTAAGTTAGATCCCAGCCTGGCTGAGAAGCAGAAAACGAAACACACCCTCACGGCTGCCCTCTAACGCCAAGAGCAGAGCTCTGCTCAGGGGGTGCTTGCCTTAGGGAACGCCTGATGAGAACTCACCCAGGGAACACAGCACTTGGAGTCAATAACGGGGGAGAAAAAGCACCGACCTCCTTCCTCATCAGCAGGAGATGGCTGGTTTTAGCACAGAGGGGTAAAAAAAGAAGAAGAGATCTCCAGTTGTACCAATGATTTTGAACCAAACATTCTGCTTCTCAATAGTTTATATGTGATAGCATTTCCTAATAGTCGTTGTTGCTGTTATTATGATGATGATGGTGATGGTGATGAGGATGATGATGGTGATGGTGATGATGATGATGATGGTGATGATGAAGAAAGTAGGGTGACTTGCTTACTCTCCAAAGGCAGCATTTAAAAGGCAGCGACGCTTTCGACGCTCTCTATTCTCTATCTATCAACAAGCTTATTCAAAGCAAGGTGTACTCTTTTGTAAAGGACTGGTCAAGAACCACCTCAGGTGGCACCAGAACTGCCTAACACGGCACCTTTGGGTTCTGTGGACTGTATTTCTAGCGAGGTATCTGCTGGTGCCCCTGCTAAGGACAGCCCCTGCTGTCACCTGGTGTAAATCCCGAGGCACCGCTTCGGAATGCGCAATTTCATTGATCTGATCACACACAAAGTTAATTTTAGCCACTGGATTTAAAAATTTTTAAAAAAAAAGGGGCGAGGGGGGGAGTTATCAATTTTAGCTGATGGTGACGATCACTAGAGGGCAGTAGCCAACCCCTAATCTCCCCACGATTATTTTCCCCCAAAGCCCTTAACGCCAGGAAAGGGCCCAGCAGCCCCCGCCGCTGCGGGTGCTCGTGTACTGAAAGAAACCTCCCTGTTTGCTCACAGTCTCAATACCCCGCAGCATTGAGCTATTTTTATCAAGTTCCCGGTGGGAATTAATACAGGCAGCGCTGTTTCTTTAGGGGGAGCCCCCCCCACTTTAGCAGCAGAGAGGGGCTGTGGAAGAATCAGGGTGTTTCCTCCCTGAGGGTTCCAGGAGCAAACTGTGAGACTAATGCTCCCCTCCCTTCTGTCCTGTCAGCATTTCATACCAAACTTCCTCTGTGTTTGTAACAACGCAGAAATGAGCACTTTTTACATCAAGGCCATCTGTAGATAGACAGATACTTCAGTGAGTTCATGCCAGAGCAGTCACAGGGAGTGAGCCATTCCAGCGCTGGGCACTGACAAACTCTTCCCAGCTCTCCTCTCTCACACAGGCACTTTGACACTTTGTTTTCCTCCTCCCACCCCAAAACAGAGTGTATTTATTAGAAAAAAGCAGTAAGCAATGTCTGAGACGCCACAACGAGCTGGGTGCCCACCCCATGTGCCATCACGGGGGTGGGTTATGCCTGTGAAGGCAGAACGGACCCCGAGACCACGCGTGAGGTGGCTGCACACGCTCTCAGAGGATGTGGAAACAAGGGTCCATGGGGACAGACATGGCATTAAAGCCAGAGGGGACACGGGTACTTCTTCCCAGCCTGGTGGAGTTAGTTAAAAACCGAGCCAGATGAAATGACAAGTGGTGGCAGCGTGTCTAGCACTAACACCCTGTCCCTGAAAGCATTCTGTTTTCATTTAACAGTTTTAAAGGTGCTTCACCTCCTGCTTCGGGATCTGCAGCTGACAGATTTCATCAGAAGGACCTCCCTCTCCTAACTGCTGTGAGGAGTGCTGGAAAAACAGCATTGGAGGCTGGAAAAGGAAAAACCACAGCAGTAACCCCCCTTTCTGATGGCTTGTTGTTACTGCTGACAGGTTGCAGCTCCTGATCTTCTCAGTCATCTTAAGAGTCTGGGGGCTCGGCCCGTGACTTACGAATGCTGGGGTTTCAATATACTCTTGATTTGACCTGTGAAGTGGAACTTACCAGAGAAATCTGTCATCATTCTGTGACACCTGCACGGCAGATGTACACAGTTTTGGCAGCAGAACGGCCCTGCAGGGTAGGACCAGAGCTCTGTCACCCTCTGGCTGACATTAGGTAGGGAGGAACAGAAGGAGCAGGGAGGAGCAGGGCAGGGGATGGTGCTTACCCCAAACACTTGGACAGCTTTTACAGACGGTCTCTGCCTTAAACAGTCATGTTTAGATGGTGTAGCAGAAGAGATATCAAAGGTGTGCATCACCATCACCAAGGTGTGCATATGCAGATTGTTTTCCAGCCAGGGTTTGCAATCGCATTTCACACTTGGTTTTTGAGAAATTTGTGTGTCTTTCACGTGTTATTATAGTCCTTGGGTTGCCTTTGGGCCACAGGTTCACAAACAGGAGAGGGCTCTTGGCAATGTCCAAAGACCTGGTCTAGTGGTAGGTGTCCCTGCTGATGGGATAGCATTAATTTTGCATTAAAAGGAGGTGTAGAAAAGGTTTCACCAGAGCTTTTTAGACTGATTCCTCTGTGGCTCCTGGTCTGCCATGTACTGGACAGTCATAGCTATCTAGACTGTTGCAACTGATAGTGAAACAGAGTGATTTCAAGTACCATTAATCAAAATCTGACCGGCAGTACTGACAAGCATTGCTCCTTTTGATCAGGGGGGTTGGATATTATCTTTAAGGTCCCTTCCAACCCAAACCGCTCTGGGGTTCTGGGATAAAGAGCTCTGCCTGATGCAGGACAGCCAGAGGCAGATACTCTCCACTGCTCAGCCAGACAGCCAGCACCCTCACAGAACAGACAGCGATGGAAAGCCTTTAGCTCTCCTAAGGTACCTCTTCCCAGCAGCCAACAGGGCAGTCTCTCCCAGCTGTGTGTCCCACATCTCCCTTTGCCGTCGTGTCCATCTCTCCTCCCTTTGAAGAAAGAAGACAAGCAGGACACCAGGTTACTCAAAGCAACTGCAGGATCTGGTGCTAATATTCAGAGAAAGCAGAGATGACTCGGTGAGATCTCTTTGGGATCTTCCATTTATCCTGTTTGCTGACACTGGATAAACCTCACAAAAACACAGAGTGTGAGACGACGGCCACCACCTCGCTGCTTCTACGGAGGAACGGGAACGGAGAGGCAGTTCCCATCATCGAGCCTCTTCTTCTCTGGTTTTCTTTTGCTGCCCTGACTGTCACAGGCTAAATATTTAGACTTTAAAAAAGCTGGGGGCAGCCCATCCACAAGGCAGCCCATCCTCACAAGACGTTTAACATCCCAGATCCCTCAGAGTCAGCGAGAAGGGCGCGTTTCAGAAGGAACAACCGATGTGACCGGGAGCGGTGCTTGGCCCACTCTGTTCTCTGGGGACCTGGAGCAAAGCTGGACTGACCCAAAGCTTATCACATCGCTGAAAAGAAGCCCTGCTGGGCTCCTGGCCCAGGCAATCGGCTGGGTTCTGAGGGTGGGTCCTAACAGCGTGCTTGAAGGGTGGCAGGGGTAAATTAGCAGGCTTTGCAGAGCCCAGGAATCTCTCACGGGGGTCCTCTTTTCCACTTGAGCTAGAAAGAGAGTCCTGGCTAGGAGTCACAAAGGGCTCCGGGGGGAATTAGGCTCTGAAGTCCCATTGAATTAGCATTGTTTACAGAGCAGTCATAAGTATAATGGGTGTTAACGAGTCCTTAATGAGTCGGGATACAATGCAACACGTGGGGAAGTACAATAAGCAGCAAAGGCTGGGCTGGCCTCCCCTTCACTCTGCTCCACACAGGTGTAGGAGCCCTGCATCTAAATGAGCCACATCCCATTGCCAGGAGAGTAGGAGAGCCCCAACTGCTCTGTGACTTGAAAAAAAATCACAAGACGTTTTCTTTACCCCAAACCACACTGGGAGTGAAATACACCAGGACTAAACAAACATTCACCCGGGCAGCTCACAGAGTTACAGCACAGCAGGAGGGCTGAGGCTGGCAGGGACTTCTTGGAGGTCATCTGATCCAACGCCCATGCTCATGCAGGGCCACCTAGAGATGGTTGCCCAGGACTATGCCCGACAGCTTTGGACTGTCTCCAAGGATGGAGACTCCACAACCTCTCTGGACAACCAGTGCTGTCATTAGCCACTCTCGAGGCAGAAAGGATTTTTCCTTGTTTAGGCAGAAACTCTCCTGTGTTTCAGTTTGTGCCCGTTGCCTCCTGTCCTGTCACTGGGCACCATTTCAATGAGCCTGGTCCCAACTTCTTTGCACCCACCCCATCAGGTGTTTATAATTGATGGGCCACCCCCTGAGCCTTCTCTTCTCCAGGCTGAGCAGTTCCAGCTCTCTCACCCCTTCCTCATACGTGAGGTGCTCCAGTCCCTTCATCATCCTTGTGGCCTTTCGCTGGACCCTCTCCAGTATGTCTGTCCCTGTCTTGTACTGGGGAGCCCAGAACTCGACCCAGCACTCTAGGTGTAGACTCCCCAGTGCTGAGCAGAGGGGACAGATCACCTCCCTTGACCTGCTGGCAACACTCCTCCTAATGCAGCCCAGGATCCCATTGGCCGCCTTTGCTGCAAGAGCATGTTGCTGGCTCAATTTCAGTTTGGTGGCCACCAGGACTCCCAGGTCCTTTTCTGCAAAGCTGCCTTCCAGCTGCTCATCCTTTGTCAGGTTTGGGGTTGCTCCTCCCCAGGTGGAGGACTTTGGAGTTCCCTTTGTACCACTGATGATCCTCTCTGAGCTTGGCAATGCAGCCAGCCACCTCCCTGTCTGCTCCTCCAGCCCGCACACCAGCAGCTTCTCTACCAGGAGGTTCAGGAGATGACATTGTCTCCTGTAAGCCAGGCAGACAATATCCACTGCTCTTCCCTCACCCACCAAGGCAGTCGCTTCATCGTAGCAGGCTATCAGGTGGAGCAACCACCACTTCCCCTCTCTGAAGCCATCCTGGGGGAAAGATTTTTTTACTTTTCAAGTTCTTACTTTATTTAGTTGTTTAGGTTTCACCCAGGCTGGAGAGGAGGGGGCAGACATTTCATCAGCATCAGATGTGCCCTGACACTCTCTGAACCAAATCCTTCAGCGTTTGTCCACACCAGGCAGGCAAGTCCAGCTGCTCAGCTATTTGTACCACCCAGCTCCCACGCAAGCTAAGGTGCAGCACCTCACCAAGGGTTCAGGACTACCTAAATCCCACCAGAAACAACTTTAGCAGTCCCTTCTCACAGCACATCCTGCTCAACGGTGAGGTGGGTGAGATGGTACCTGTCAACAGGAACACCACAACCATCTCTCCGTGGCTCTGAGGGAGGCTTACCTCGTACAGCCACCCAGTGCTCGGTCCCAAACCCCAAACATTGGAGGAGCAAATTGTCTTCTGTTGATGGAACTCAGCTTCTGTTAGTGGGTGTAGCGGGTATAAACCACACCTGGCTTCCATCAGCCAAGCATCTTTTCCCTGCACGATTCTGCACACCTTGTCTACGCTACACAGAGGTCTGGAACTTTCTGCTCGACAAGAGAAAAACCAGTTGACGAGGGACGAGTTACAGCAACATGAGAGAACGACTCCCCAGAGCAATCCATACTCCACAAACCATTTACCTTTTGAAGCACTGGTTCCTGCAGGCCCCCATCCAGCAGTTCTCTCCTCTAACATCTTATTACAGGAGATGTCCTGTCGCTGGGACAGCACAGCTCTGTCACCTGAATGGGCTCCAGAGCCATCGTGGTCAATGGAGAAAGAATGAGGCTGCGGGTGTGATCCTGAGGATGGATCACCTTGAGTACAGCCCAGGCTGCTGAGTAGGTGCTCTGCTGCCTTTTGAGGCACTCTGTGCATCCCCTGAACCTTCCACCAGGTCCTTAAATACAGTGACCCCGTTTTCAGGTGTTCCCACAGAGCAAGGATGCTGAGACTGAGCCCCGGGCCGCAGACTGCAGCACCTCTTCAAGTCAGTCTGGCTGAAAAGGCCTAAAATTACAGAAAGCAAGTCTTTAACAGCCTTCTAACCGGAGGAATCCCAAAGCAAACTGATTTTACACAGTCAGTCCTGAAGAACAAAGCGTGTTCTATTGGAATTCCACTGTGAAATACACTCACAGCAACACGGGCCTCCTGAAGGGTGGAATATGACAAGCACATACTGACCTGGAAGTCCTGTCAGCCACCACCAGCACAAGAGAGCCTTGGCAGCTTCCTCAGAAAAGGATCAAAGTTTTAGAGTTTTTTAGACTTTTTTTAGGATCAAAGCTTATCTCACGGGCACCGTCATCTTGCAGCATGAGAAGGACATCATCTACTGAAGTACCAACAGCGCTTCCTAGAGCTCTCTGAGCTTGAGAGGAGAGCACCCTGTAATCACCCCAACAACAGCAGAGTCACGGCTACAAGCGAGGCTTGTTCTGTGAAGGACCACCTCAGGGTGGAGATGGGTAGGTCCCATCACATTTATCACCCCCTCTGCTGAAGCCACCGTTCATGGTAGGTGAGAAATGTAGAGGAGCATTGTCTTTCCACTGGGACAGAGGCAGAAGACAGAGGCAGAAGACACAGAGGCAGACTACAGCTGGAAGCAACAGTGGCATTGAGACAGGAGGTATTCCTGCAGCCAGGAGAGAAGATGAGGACATCCAAGTAGCCCCAGACCCGGAGGCAGAGCTCTAACCTGGGACCTCCTATTCCACCCGTGGTGTCCCAGCCTGCCCTCGCTGAGAGTGCAAGAGTAAACAGTCTGACAGCAAAAGCCGCTGCAGCATCAGGAACAGCTCCATGTACATTTGGGGGTTAAACCCCTACGAAATGAAATGCCTTCTCTCCCAGCTTGGGCCACTGCTTCTTCCCAACTCCAGGACTGCCAAATGACAGTCACCTTCTCCTGCAAGTAGGACCTGTTGCCCCTTTTGTGTTCCCCCATGCCCTACCAGCCATGAGATCTGCCTTCCCGCGTTACTCAGCAAGACCTCCAGTGCCACCCTCCAGAGCCCTGGAGAGGTCCCTCAGGTGGTGGGTCAACCACAGCCCCAGCCACGCTCTGGCACCTGACTTTCTGCACTTCGATCCACCGATTGCAGGGACAACACTTTCCCTGGGAGACTCGTTAGCCAGCTCCTTGTGTGCACACAGAGCCAACCATTTACAAGCCCAATATCTGCAGCTTCGACTCCTTGGTGAAGTCACTGCACATAAGCTCATCTTAGAAGAGTTTGGGTTGGAAGGGACCTTTGAGGGCCATCTAGTCCAACCTCCCTGCAATGAGCAGGGACGTCTCCAACAGGCAGCTCAGAAACCCATCCAACCTGGCCTTGGATATAGGTTATACAGGAGGCAAAAAGAAAAGTGGGGTAAGGAAGAACGGGGGGACGATCTGTTTAATAAAAGGCAAAAGTAGATGCCACTTCACCATGGGGACGATGGACAGGCTGGAGCTCCACTGCTGTGAGAACACACTGAGACTGTTGGGGCTGTTCAGCTTGGAGAAGGGAGACCTTAGAGCCTCTGGAAGCACCTTAAAGGGTGAGGAGAAGCACCTTAAAGGGTGAGCACCTTAAAGAGATGAGCAGGGACCCCTGATCAGGGAGTGAAGCCATAGGACAAGGGGGAGTGTTCTTAAACTGAAAGAGGGGAGACTGAGATGAGATCTCAGGATGAACTTCTTTGCTGTGAGGGTGGTGAGAGCCTGGCCCGGGTTGCCCAGAGAAGCTGTGGCTGCCCCATCCCTGGAGGGGTTCAAGGCCAGGCTGGATGGGGCTTGGAGCAACCTGCTCTGGTGGGAGGTGTCCCTGCCCAGGGCAGGGTGGGTCGGAACCAGATGGTCTTTAAGGTCCCCTCCAACCCAAACCGTTCTGTGATGCTGTGATTCAAAG
>VZTM01040226.1:80300-90636 GCA_013400555.1 Jacana jacana
TCCATTTAGCTGTAGAGGATAAACCCCGCTTTGGCTTCACAATGACTTTAGGATAAAAGTCTCCCCCCCCTCTGCCTGTGCGGGGCTCTGAGTTCATCCTCCCCCGGCACCGCACACCCCAGCTTTTGCCCCCCAAATTATACTGGCGTCTGCTAAAGCCAGTGGGACCAGGGGTGGGAGTGGGGCACAGAGCTTCCCTGGGACAGGCATCCCCCGTGCTTTGACAGAGGTCCAGCTCATCTGTTTTTATCTTATTTAACATTTCCGTGCCTGGGGGGCAGAGAGGTTTAGGTTATTTTTCCTGGATTTCTTTCACTCTGCTGTGGGCATCTCCTGCCAGCTTTGCTGGGAGCAGGTAGGAGCTGGGTGTCACCTGTGCTGGGCCACCAGGGAGCTAAGCAATGGCAGGGCCAAGATGGGGTGCCTGTCTGGGCTCACCTTCTGACACGGCAGTGACATTTACCGGTGTCTGGCAGCAGCCAGCACAGAAACAGAAGGGTTTGTTCCTGAAAATAAACTACTTTACCTCCCAAAGCCCCCAGAACATGAGCTTCTGTGTCACTTGTCTGCTTGGCTAAAAAAAAATGCTCATAATGAATGACTTGCTCTATCATTTCCTAACAATTTCCTCCTCCTTTCCCTCAGCTAGAGTCTTTCTCCTTCTTAGAGGTTCAAAGCTCTTTTGCCTCATTTTGCCTCGCCCCGGCCTTTCCTTCCCTCTTTTCCACTTCTTCACCTCCCTGTTATCAGAACCCCTCTTTTTTCCTCACGCTTTTCCAAGTCCTACGTGCACAGCGATTCTGCACGGGAATCTCCTCCTCCTGGGGAAGGAGCTGTGCAGCACAGTCCTATCTCAGTGCACACTGAAGGCAAAGAATTGTTTTGGGATCAATGGAGAGAAAAACTGGAATTTAGGCTCCAGATTCTAATACTGACTCGTGATTTACTCAGACAGTAGAAGAGTTTACGTTGACTATTGTAATGTTACCTCATTGAAAACATTTCCAACTCACTAGATTAGCATAAGGAATTATTTCCACCCTCATGGAAGTAAAATTTACCTAAGATGTATAAACTTGGAGCATATATAGCAGAGATCAGAACTTCTCTTTCTTTACCCCATGGCTTTGCAACAGTCTGAAGACATCGTTCAAACATTTGTGGGCTCTGCTGGCTGTGTTGCTCTGTAGAGTTTCCAGCCTTGGAAACGAAGCCCATGCCACAGAGTACAGCCCCTGAATTCATGCCTCCAGTTATTCTGGGGGCAAGTTATCAATCAGGTCACCAGGTAATGAAAAAAGAGACTGTTTGTTTTACCTTGGATCAGCTGTGGTCCTTGCTCACAGCATTCGACCACAAGCGTTTGCATTGGCACATCTGTAGGAGCTGAGCCATGGGAAGAGGCAGCTGAGGGAAAGAGGAGAAACAGCTTTGCCAAAGGTTCTTCATCACAGATCTTCTCCAGCAGTACATTAACATGATAATGGAATTGTAGAATGGTTTGGGTTGGAAGGGACCTTAAAGATCACCCAGTTCCAACCCCCTGCCCTGGGTGGAGACACCTCCCACCAGAGCAGGTTGCTGAAGCCCCATCCAGCCTGGCCTTGAACCCCTCCAGGGATGGGGCAGCCACAGCTTCTCTGGGCAACCTGGGCCAGGCTCTCACCACCCTCACAGCAAGGAATTTCTTCCTAATTTCTAATCTCCCCTTTTTCAGTTTAAAACCATTATCCCTCATGGTAACTGGTGTCCTACTCGTATGGATACGGTCCCTTTCCCATGGTATCAAAGTCTGTAAGTCTTGCTGTCCCACTGCTCTGTGGGATGCTGTTACCCTTTCCCTCAGGCACCCTAGGGGTGGCCTGCATGACTTGACCAAGGTCATACCAAAGTTCCAAGGAGAACAGAGCATCTAAGGTGCCAGGGCACAATGACCACCCCATCTGGGTCAGCTTCTTGCCCTGCTACCACATTCTCAGAGAGAGTTAAATAATATCCAGGAGCCCAGATGGGTGTTTCCTTGCATGGAGTGTCCCAAGCATGAGGAGGAGGGGACCTTCTGTTTGTCTGTAGCTCTTGGGACCAGTCCATGTACTGGGGACATGCTGCTGAAGCAGCTACATGCTTTGCCAGCAAGCCCTTCACAAAGACATTCTTTTGGAGACAACTCATCCCCCCCAGCCAACAGCACCATATTTGCTGTGGATGAGCTGCAGCATCCCATCTCACAGGCTTGCCTCCTGCCTTGGACCAGCCCATCCCCTCTCCCACCAGCACCTTTACTTCTGGCAAACCTGCCCACAGACCGTGTAAAGGTCTCGAGCACAAAGGCTCTTTTAGGAAAAGAACCCCAGAACCCCTTTAAGAGAACAGGAAATTATGGCAAGAGGTGTAAGAATGGGTTCTTCATGTGTCTGTGGGGTAATGCTCTGCTGCCTGCCCACAGGCCAAACAACGCACGGAGCGGCACGCTAAAATTAACGAAACCCGCTCAAAAAGGTGAGAGGGGAACAACACTGATCACATGCCAGGTGTGAGAGAAAAGGAAATTTGGAAGATTGAAACTCAGAAGATTAAATTGAGTTCAACTTAGAACCATTTAGAGCTGCAAGCACGAAGCTGAGGTCCAGACAGTGGCAGGGTTTGAGCGCTTTCTCCATGGCAGGGAAGAGTGGGGATTATGGGCTTTCCCACCTCCATTCTCCTCCTCTGGAGGCACAGGTGGCCTGTTCACCACAGGCTTTGGGTACCACATGTGACACTACTATGCACTACATCCATAGGAAGCTTCTACAAGCCCTCTTTTGTAGTACATCTGGATTCAGTTTAGCTTTTCTCAGTACTTCCTAGTCTAGCTTGGCTGTTCTTTGCTAAAATGTGGTTCTGTTAGACCTTCATACCTTCCTGTGCTGCAGGGAATGCATCCTACGAGGAGAGGCTGAGGGAACTGGGCATGGTTAGTTTGGAGAAGAGGAGGCTGAGGGGAGACCTCGTTGTCCTCTACAACTACCTGAAAGGAGGTTGTAGTTAAGTGAGTGCTGGCCTCTTCTCCCGAGTGAGTAATGACAGGACCAGAGGGAATGGTCTGAAGCTGCAGCAGGGGAGGTTTAGATTAGTTATTGGGAAGAATGACTTCACTGACAGAGTGGTCAGGCACTGGAACAGCCTGCCCAGGGAGGTGGTGGAGTCACCAGCCCTGGAGGTGTTTAAGAAACGTGTAGATGCAGCACTTCAGGGCATGCTCCAGTGGCTGAGGTGTAGGGTTTTTGTGTGTGTGGATGGTTGGACTCGGTGATCTCAGAGGTCCTTTCCAGCCATGAAGATTCTGTGATTAGTGCCTTCCAGGGGCTGAATTCCCAGAGATTAGCCTTTAAAAGTCAGTCTTTTATGACTAAGATATAGGATTGGTCTTTTTTTGTCTTCCTTTTCCCCCTAAAGCTAAAAGGTCCTTTAATTTACCCCAGGCCAAGCTCGTGGTTTGCTACAGGCAGATTTTGGATACACCTGTACAACCTCATCCACTGCAACAGGTGATGCCACTGTCACTGGGAATAAAAGCTGGGTTACAGGGGGGTTCTGCCAAAGGTGGTAGGATGGAAATGATTTCCTGTGATTATACTGACACTGGGTTTTCAGGCTGGGGATCTGCAGAAGGGATGGGAAGAGCAAGGCCTGTGGAACAAACCCCACACGGCTTCAGTGTAACAGGGATCCACGGACACGCACCAAGCACAGGTGGCAAAATTTCAAGAACCTCAGGAAACCCTGAGACAATATATATTACATACAGCACATCTCTATACATCAGAGTGCTCTAAGGGAATCAATACTTACTGAGTCTTGCATATTCCACTATAAACCCTCTTTTTATCATAGGATGTAATGGGTTTTTTTCCATGCCACAAGTGGTTTTCATACAATATCTTCAAGAATTGAGAAAAAAACTGTGTCTTGGAGTTTTATTACAGAAGTGTTGTAAATTCTCCCAATGTCTGGCAAAGGGGAGAAAGTAATTGGACTAGATGATCTTCCAAGGTCCCTTCCAATCCCTGATATGCTGTATGAGAGCAAGGCCAAGAGTACATCCTGTGCTGCATAATGCCCAAACCTGCCTAGGCAGAAAAGATCTATGGAAACCAGTGAAGTGATGATGATGGTACAGTGAAAGGCACCACTGTTTGCAGCAGGTTAGGAATCACTGCAGGAAAGCCCGTATGTCACAGCAAACAGGAGACTCCTACACCCTTGCTGCCCACGTGCACTTACTGTGGGCTGAACCCTGAGCTAGGGCAGGTGGGCCAAGCTTCCTGGAGATCCCTGAAGCTGTAGATGCTTCCATAAAGAGGAGAGGGGATGGAGTTGCATCAGCAAACAGGGAAGTGATGCCTATTTCAGTGGCTCCTCATGCTCATTTTCTGAATTCAGCAGTGAGCAACTGTGGCATACGAAGCTTCACTTTATGCTCTCAGAAGGAGCTTCACAAAGAAACTGACAGTTGCAAGCAACAAGTAGGTAAAAGATACACATCCTTATGAGATGTATATGACCTGGCTAGAAGGACAGGCAACTGGGAGAACATGAATGCTGGTTCTTCTAGCCATGGGGATATCCTGTGATCCTGTGTTAGTTTACAGCAGGTTTGTAAAGGGTTTTTTTTTAACTGTATTTGGACAGCCCTTTTTATGAGCTTCTTCCAAAAAGGATTTGTAATCAATTTGCCTCTTCAGATTGGGATCAAATTTAGAGAGAGAATGGTAGACTTCATCGTTTTCCAGTAGGAAGTCACGGGGATTTGGGGACTGGAGCTCTGGAACAGAGAGGTAACCCCTGCTGCCAGCAATCCAGCTTCCCAAAGGCTCTTCAAAGAGTCTTCCACCATAACTGCAAACAGAAGGAAATCAAGGTGATAAGCTATTTCAGGAAAATGACAAATATTTGGTAGGGCACAAACTCCCTTTAAGCATCTCATCCCAGCTGCCAGGGCATGAGGTTAGGACACGGCATGCTTAAGAGCCTGTAGGTCCACAAACACACAGGGAGGGCTGTGGTGAGCTCCAGTCCTCACCAGACAAAAATGTCAGAATGCATAGCTTGAGGCAGGGAATGAAAATGATGCAAAAAGTTATAAACAAGACCCTGCCTCTTATCATGCTGACACAGGTTCTCCTTGTGATTTGTCTCCTGGTGCCTTCAGCTACCTCTACAGACTTCATACATCACAGTATCACCATGTCTGTGTGGTCCCAGTGATGTACTGCAGGTTGCACTTTAGCCCTGGAGTTTTCCAGGAGATGAGATTACCCAGGTGACAAAGAGCAGGATGAATTTTGACAACTATTCAGTTGGCAGATTAGAAACAGGGAGCAGGATTCTGCTGACAGAGGACTGCAAATTAAGACTAAATTCCACGTTACTGCCAGGCTGCAGTCCAAATCTCCCCTCTTGTTGCTCATTCCTTCTTGCTTCTGCTATTCTTTGGACTGTATTGTAACTATTACATTGTACTATGGAGCAGACCTTGGGTGTTGGTCTCCTCTCCCAAGTCAGGCAATAGGACAAGAGGAAACGGCCTCAAGTTGCACCAGAGGAGGTTCAGATTGGATATCAGGAACGATTTTTACACTGAAAGGGCCATCAAGCACTGGAATGGGCTGGCCAGGGAAGTGGCTGAGGCACCATCTCTGGAGGCATTTAAAAGACAGGCTGACACAGTGCTCAGTGACATGGTTTAGTCATGTTTTTTATCAGTTAGGGTGATGGTTGGACCAGGTGATCTTAAAGGTCCCTTCTAACCCTGACAATTCTGTGGTTCTTATGCCCTTGGCTTGCTTTACCGAGGGTTGTTTCACCCAGGTTTCAGAGAAAAACCAGACTGAGGTAAAGTGTTGGTAACACAGGCATTTCAGAGGAACTGGCAAGTTAAGTAACTAAACAGTGGTTGTAATGGTGTATTCTTCCAACCCAACAAGGACAATATCCCTGAAAATGGCCAGGACCAAGATTAGTGGCCATAAAACTGTCACCTGCATTCTTGGACGCAGGACCTCAACCGCAGGCCAGAGCTTTCCTACCAAATTTTAGTCCAGAGGATGACAGTCAGTTCTACCTCAGTGGAAGACAAGCTGCTCTTCAGGACGTAGAGAAGTAGCATTGCAGGAGCACCTATTCTCCTATAGCTGCCCAGGGTATGTATCTTCCACCAACCCTTTTTGGGACTGCTTTTTTTTCTTCTGTTTCTGTGCATCTTTCTCCTCTTTAGGCTGGGATCCCAGCCTCAGCTGAGGTCTCTCAGCAGAGAGAGACCCTTTCTCTGAAAGACAGAACATAAGCAGTTTGCTCCTACCCCTCTTTTCAATCACATGATGCCTCTCCTTAATAAATTCAGGATTATCTTATTAGTGCTTATAAGTATCTGAAGGGTGGGTTGAAGGAGGATGGAGCTGGACTCTTTTCAGTGGTTCCCAGTGACAGGACGAGGGGCAACGGGCACAAGCTGGGACACAGGAAGTTCCATTCGAATATGAAGAGAAAGTTCTTTAGGGTGAGGGTGGCAGAGCCCTGGCAGAGGCTGCCCAGGGAGGGTGTGGAGTCCCCTTCTCTGGAGACCTTCAGGCCCCACCTGGATGCAGCCCTGAGTGATGTGCTCTGGGCAACCCTGCTTTAGCAGAGGAGTCAGACTGGGTGATCTCTAGAGGTCCCTTCAACTCTGACAATTCCATTATTCCATGAAATACACCAGAGCCCAGATAAGCCAGAAACATTCCTTACTGTGAGACTTGCCACTACAATTTGAGGCTGGTTTTCTTCTTAAAAGAAGGTACACGTACAGCATTGCTGGGCAGCACTGTTCAAGTATGGTAGATCAAACGCTGCCCTGGTTTATAACCTCTGCCAGCTCGAGTGCAGGCAGAAGCTGGCAGCTTTGCACATTTCCTCTGAGGAGCAAGATGCCCAGATATAATGTGCAAGATATAATGAGGATGCAACTTTAGGGAGTCTTCCCAGCCCACCTGGCACGGCTCAGGAAGGCAACTCAGCCTGAGTAGAATATTTACCTGAAATACTCTGCTGCCTGGAAAAGAATGATTAGATGATTAAGGGACTAGAACATCTCTCTGATGAAGAAAGGCTGAGAGGCTTGGGTCTCTTTAGTCTGAAGAAGAGAAGACTGAGGGGGATCTGATCAACACCTATGAATACTTAAAGGGTGGGTGTCAGGAGGATGGGGCCAGTGTTTTTTCAATGGTGCCCAGTGACAGGACAAGAGGTACAGGCACAAACTTGAACATAGGAAGTTCCATCTAAACATGAGGAGGAACTTCTTCACTTTGAGGGTGGCAGAGCCCTGGCAGAGGCTGCTCAGAGAGGTGGTGGGGTCTCCACCTCTGGAGACATTCAAACCCACCTCGACATGTTCCTGTGCAACCTGCTCTGGGCAGACCTGCTCTGGCAGGGGGTGGACTAGATGATCTCCAGAGGTCCTTTCCAACCCCACATCATTCTGTGATTCTGTGAATAAGAAGGCCAGGCCATAACACAGCCCAGCCATGGCAGGCTCTCAGGGCTGGACATGCAAATCCCTCCCATGGTAATAAGGGTCACAGTTAGTGACTGAGTCACTAACTTTGATTTCATATTTTAATTGCCAAGTGCAAGATGTGGAACCCATGGACAGCTGGCAGCCTTGCCTGCCTTTCGCACCCACGCCCCGTGGGAGGTTGGCTTCCAGTGTCATCGGTTCAGAGGCCCAAGTGTCTTCTGTCCACCAGGAAGCAGGGTGGAAAGCAGCTTTTACAAAGCCTCAGCATCTCCAGGTGGTTCGGGGCAAAGAGCTACGGCGGATGTCTGTGGTGGGCACAAACCACAGGCCAGCGGGGTTAAAAGGGAGTCCGTCCAGATTCATCCAAGACCTGCAAATCTCGACACACGTAAACCCTACATGCGTCAGATAAAGAAGCCAGAGAGAAAGGTGCCCCCTAATGAGTTTTTTTTGCGCTTGGGTGAGCGAAAGGGCTGCTTCAGGAGGCTAATAACTGAAAACCTTCCAGGCTTTTGTCCGGAGAAATGGCAGGCACTTTCCATCCCTTTGAAAAAACAAGAAGGCCTTTCGGAGTCTTCACGAGAGATGTGGATTTTAAGGGCGACCTTAGGTCATACAGAACTAATCAAGCGAAAACAATAAGAAAATTAGACTGACAGTCAGCAAGTATCTGAGGACTTTATCAAAAAGAATTAGGAATGGACAAATTCACTGGGAGCAAAGGATCAGATCTGCAAGGTGGCATTGTGTGGTGGGATTAAATTATTTATTCATTGTTAATTTATTTATTTATGTATGTGCAAATGACCTAGCTGCTGCAGGTGCTGAGGAGTTTCTGAAAAGGCCCAGTTTCAGAGCCAAGGCTAGAATATTGGTCCATTTAACTCATTCTTTTCCTTAAGGCGATCAAACAGTGACTTTTATCTAGGAGATAGAGGAGGAAAACCATATGTGTACTGGGAATGATGCGGGGTCTGAGCAGCACTAAGTACCCAAGTATTCCAGTCTCATTCAAGAATGCTGTGCAGTTTAATGTCCAGCAAATTAGCAAATGAATGCTTATGTCAATATGTGAAAAATCCCTAGTTGGTTTAAACAGATAAAAAGCCTCTTGGGAAATGGCAGAAAATGCAGGCTTTCTCTCCCTGTCTTTTTTAAAGAAAGAAAGAGAAACAGTACTTATTAAGTTTTCCCCACACTTACAAAAAAAAAGTTGCAGAAAACAACAACAGTCTCCGTGGCTGCTGGATCTTATACACACACGAAGTATTTCCAATGCTGCTACTGCAAAAATACACGAAGCTTTTGCCAGGGGCTCTTTGATTCATGTGCTTGCTATTCAGGAGAAAACAGTTAAAATCTGGGACAGCTACAGACCCTGTTAGATGCCATCCTGCTGTCCCTCTCTTAAAGGAACAGGAGGTCAAAAGCCCTGGAGAGGATCCCTCTTTACATTTCGCCCTGATTTATAAAATCAGTCTTGAAGAGGACATCAACAAACACCTCTTGTTTTCCCTTCTGCAGATTTAACCACTGATAGGAAAGGGGGAAAAATTGTCACCTTGTGTTTCCCTTGACCCAGCAGAGCAAAGCCACAGTGGGGACTCTGTGTAGGACATGACCCTGGGGAAAAAAGGAACACGAGATCTCAGCATGGGAGGGGGAGGGGGAGGCAAGAAGTCACACATATCGAAAATCACAGCGTCACGTCACTTAATGCCATGTGATAAGGGAGTCCTGCTGGGTTCTACATCCCTCTGCAGACATACACTTGAAGATTGACCAGTAAGGGGGGTTTTTCCCTCATTTCACAAAGGGTTTGTAGTTATTTGGGCAGGACAGGTCATAATGAATTCTCTTTACTCAGGGGATGGTGAAACTGCCCCAGTGGAAAGCTCCATATCTTGAAAGCAGACAGGTTTATGTAGCATGTTACCTTCCATACTTCTGCTTCACCCTGGTTATTTCCTTCCTCCTGGCCACTCTCAGGCCCTCTTCTCAAAACTGGCCTTCTCTATGTCATCTTGGAGTGAGGACAACTAAAGAGAAAAACAGAAGGTATTTTAAAGAACAAATGTCCTTAGTAATACTAAATTTAAAACATTACCTGAAATTAAAGATTAAATTAATTTCCCAGGCCATGTGAGAAACTACAAGTCATGCAGAAGTTCTGCTTCCACCCTGGAGCCAAAAAGTCCTCCTTTGTCCCTTGAACATGACCAGGTTCAGTCAATACGAATCCCAGCATGTCACTGATATGCTACCACTTACCTTCTGCAGCCCACTGAGAGCTGTGACAGTAACCAGGGGGCCTTTTAAAAAGGCAGGAGCCAAAAGCAGAGGTAGGTAGCACTGAGAGCTCCATCATCTCAGGAACAAGAAGCACAGGCCAGACCTCTTCTTGCTCACCGTTTCAAATGGATGCAGTCCCAGCTCATAAGAGAAGTATTTATTATCAGTATGCAAGGGCACAATCTAGTTCTATGACTGAATTTCTTGCCCTCAAAACTATGCAATTCACCTTCTATGTTGTCTCTGGCTTCAGCTATACAGATGTTTCTTAGCTTTACCTCATGGGCAAACTTCACCACTGCCTGCCTACTTTTCATAGAACCATAGAATCAGATAGGTTGGAAGAGACCCTTGGGATCATCAAGTCCAACCATCAGCCCTACTCTACAAGTTCTCCCCTACACCAGATCCCTCAACACCACATCCAATCTCTCTGAAACACAGTCAGGGATGGGGACTCCACCACCTCCCTGGGCAGCCCATTCCACTGACTGACCACTCTCT
>VZTM01040226.1:90721-95721 GCA_013400555.1 Jacana jacana
CCCACCAGACCAGGTTGCTCAGAGCCCCATCCAGCCTGGCCTTGGATCTCCAGGGATGGGGCAGCCACAGCTTCTCTGGGCAACCTGGACAAAGAGCTGAATTCACACAGCCCAACCCCAACAGAACCTTTTTTTTCCAGAAATTTCAAGAATCTTAAGCTTAACCTTGAATGAGATTCCATCAACTAATGCCCTTGTTATCATGACCTAGGAAGTCCTATTGGATGTGGTTGCGAACTACAGGATATAAAATTACCAGAGGTTTCCATAGCCACTCACGTTGAGTACACGACCGAGCTGAAAGTACAGATCTCATACTGGTTACTGCTATTAAATTCTGGCAATCTGAGCACTTGGTGTCCATTTCAGTGTCCTGTGGTTAAAATAACTGTGTGGACGAGTACATAGGATGCTAAGCTCAGTATCAGGAAGGCTGTACTCCAGCCCCAGCTTCCCCACAGCTCTTAGGGATTAGTTCAGACCCAGTTTCTGCCTCTATTTCCATGTATATAATCAGAGATCATATTGCTTTAGTATTTATGATGTACCACAGCTTATTACTATTAAATTTCCTTACTCATTTCCTGTATTCTAATACTGCTGTTGATTTAAGATCTGGATCCACAGAGCCATTCTGCCCAGAGCTTCCCAGCACCCCCCAGTTCAGGCAGCCAAGCTGTTGAATTTCTTGTACAGTGCAGAAGGTAGAGGATGGTACTGGAGATTTTCTCAGCTGGATTTCATGCTGGCCTTCAAGGAAAAGGCAGGAGAAGTCACACAGGAGGATATTTGTTTGTAAGTAAAGTAAATTACACATCCACAGATAGCAGAAATGTGGAAAAAATAGGAAAAATAGCAAAGTAAGGCAGAAAAGGAAAAATAGCAAAGTAAGGCAGAACTTCAGCAGCCAGGAATTAGCAGGAGGAAACCAGCGCCAGAGGGGAATTCCTGTCACCAAGCTCAAGGTGTAGCATCTATAGCCACACTGTTACAGGCTTCTGGGATGTTTGCATTTGACAAATAACAGCCTTCTCTATGCAAACTGGTGTAAAGTCACTGAAATTAGTGTGCTATTTCTCTGTCCAGCTGATTCCAATGATGTTTACCCCTCCTGAAGGCAGGAAAAATCCCCCAAACCAGCGATTAGACTAAATGAGTGAGACAAACCAGAAAGCTGTGCTCCCTTCATCATAGAACCATCATAGAATGGTTGTGTCAAATGAAAATGTTGTCTTCTTGACAAAAGGCTTTTCCAAAGAGATCCCCAGACTTTACTGAAGCAGAATGATTTCTTCTTTACAAGATGAAGACAAATTCCCTTTAAATGGATGGTAACTACTGTTGTAACAGTTTTGAGCAGAAAGGCTAAAGGTAAAGGGGCACGAAAAGCAGATCATAAAAAGAGATGTGCAGAAGCAGGAGACTGCTAAGAAAGATGTTCCTAAAAAACTCTGATCAAAGCTGAACAGATAGTTTGCACTAATAAATACATCAGTAAATGACCCAAAGAACCCTCTTTCATGCAGGGGAAGTTTGGCTTGGCTGATCAGACACTCAAGGCAAACACCAAGGCAGCAAGCACAATGCAAATCTGCCCTCTGGGGTCTGCTCCATGATGACAGTAGCTGCCACACAAGTGTTTCCAAGCACACTTTGGTTTTTCCCTACCTCCCCAAATGTGCAAGTACCACTCACAGTTAGTCCCCAGCTTCAAAAGTCAGAGGGTCCGAGGTGCTAGAGCATTCTGAACTAGCAACGTACCCGCTCCCTGAAACACTGCTCTGTTTAGTCCTAAAAAAATCACATTTCAGGACTTTTATTCCAAATATTATAGTGTTATACACCCTTTATGTTGTGTGGAAGGAAGGATGAATCCTTAACATTCTTGCTCTGTGGTTGGTCTCAACTTCTGTGTGCTCTGTTATACAGTGTATGTTCTTCTGAACAGCGGCTGAGATAATACACACAGCACACACACAGCAGGGAGAAGCTCAGACCCTCGGCAGCTCTGCCCTGTTTAGGTGTCTTCAGGGAAATGAAACTGGGAATCAGGAAGCTGCTTGCCTGGCACAGATGCAGATTGCAGCCTGAATTCCCTAGTGGTCCTACAGAAACTGGTTTGGTTTAGTTTAAAGGGAAGGCATGGAGGAAAAGAAGCTGGAGAAACAGGAATTATTTTGCTGGATACCATCAGAAAAGAGCCCCTTAAAAAACCTACAGACATAATATTATTCTATAGACAAGAAACATACTGTTTCTCATACTTTCATCTGGGATAAGCATTTGAAAAGACAATTTATATACAATCAAATACATTATTGATGAGAAGAACAGGCATATTCACATTCCTAGACAGGATGTCTCATGAAAAAAGGAGTCAAAGATGATGGTTCTAAGCAAAACCCATGAATCATTTAGTCCAGCTTTCTGAATTGGGCAAAACACCTTGCTGTGCATTAGCACTTGACTTTGAATGAACTGTTCACCCCAATAGCATCTCAGGAGTCGGTGAGACCTCAAGAAGACTTGGCACAGACTATCATAAGATTTTAAAAAATTAATCTATAAATGCTGTTGGGTTTTGTTTTTTTTTTCCCTGTCAGCTTCTAATCAGTAAGAAATGTAAATATTCCCATTCTTCTAATCAATAATGTATTTGATTGTATATAAATTGCATTTTCACATGCTTACCCTGGATAAAAGTATAATAAACAACATGTATACTGCCTCCAGGAGGGGCAGAGCCCCTACAGAATAACCATCCCATTTACAGTATGACTGCTTCAAACCTGTGGGCTGACTCAAATCCAAGTTGTTTGGCTTTTTGCCTGGACTAACACCAGACCAGAACACCCCGAGATGTGCACAGGCCAGGTCCGGCTGGGACACAGCACCTCCCGCACCTCTGCATTTCACCAGCGGTGATCAGAGGGTAAGGATTGGTGCAGACACATGGGAAAATGGGGGGGGAAAAAAATATATAATCTCTTGTGTTTCTATTTTTGTAGCAAACTTGCTGGGCACGTGGTGCTGACTGCTGCCAGGGCGTTCACGTGCTGCCGGCTGATGGCTCAGGAACGCGGCTCAACGTCAGCCCCTGAGCCTGTGCCAGCGGGCTCTAGCAGGGCCTGAGCTACAGTAACTGTGCTATAGGCTCCAACAACATTGCTTTTCTGCACTTATTTCCAGCTTGGCTGGGCTCACGTCACCTGGGCAGGTCACATACCTGAGGAAGGAAGCTAGACCCTTGTTTGCCCCTTAAGCTCCCCTTAAGAGTGGACTTAAACTAGTTTGCTTTTAAAACGTCCTCCAGCAGCCTTAAGTCTGCCTCAAAGTTTCATCAGCTGGAAGAATTTAGCAGTGTCAGGTTGATGGTTGGACTCAGTGACCCTAAAGATCCTTTCCAACCTAGATGATTCCGTGATTCTAAGAGCTCCCCCTCTTCCTTTTTCACCCCCAAAACCTCTCCAGGTCACCCTCCAAAACAAGGCTCATCAGAGTCCAATTCTCCCCAGAGTCCAGTTCTCCCCAGAGTCCAGTTCTCCCCAGCCCCCTTTCCCTCTGCCCAGCACCATAGAGTGAATAGATGCACCACCACAAGCGCTTTGCTCCCCAAAGATTTCTCTGCAGAGCGGGGGGAACCAGATGGAAATGAGGGTGGCTTTCCAAAATGTTCAGTAATCCAAGATCTACCCCACTACACGGACAGAATATGACAGAACAGAACACAGAAGAGGCAGGGAAGAAGTTTCACACAAACAAACCACAGAAAACTTCAGGTTAGATGTGTGTGTGCTGAACAGGCAGAGAAATGGACTCTTAAGGTTACCCTCAGACAGGAGCGAGCTGGAATCTGAACACTGGCAATGTCAACGTCAGAAAATTTGGCAGAGGACAGTGCTGCTGCCCCCAGAGCCAGATTTCTGCCAGAGCTCCCATACTTAGAGCTGGCCCTGAATGGGAGAGAGTTTCATCTGCTGCTTAAAGCCCCCGTGGCCACCTGACAGAAAACACATCCCACTCTATCTGATGGCATATCGAGCCTTTTCCTGCACTTCTCCATTAATCCAGCTAACCATAAAAAAAAAGAAAAAGAAAAGAAAACACAAGAGAAAAAAAAACAACCACCCACACCAAAACTCAAACAACCAAAACCCCACTTTTCTACCCCAAAGCATGCCGAGGGGGGAAAGCTTCGGGTGCTGCTGGCGCAGGGAGGCTGCGCCCTCTACAGCCATCCGCATCCTCCGCTTTTTCTGTCCGACCCTGGCTTTTCCCACCTCGTTTTACAGCTGCTGTGACTGAGGTCAAGTGATATGTCACTCTGTCAGATCACACAGCGAGTCAGTGGCTCTTCCCGGATTAGAATGATTCCACAAGGCCCCTCTGAAAAGATTTGTAACAAATGTCAGCACCGGCCGGCCGCTGGTTAAAGCATATGTTTAAAGCTCTCAGACATCTCAGTCAAAAGGTATTGTAAATATAGGGACAAAGCTGGTAAATGCTCGGCTCTGGGGTTTTAATAATGGCAAACCACAATCTAGCAGGGATAAAAAAAACCCACCCTAAGGCAGGTCACCTTCAGCAGGGAATATGTGCTCCGTTTCGGAGTCGTTCCAAGACCTGGAAAAGATTTGGCTTTTTTCCCTCTCCAGAAGTAGCCAAAACGGTCAAGACATTAGTGGCTCAGCACAGGTTGGCGTGGTCACAGGGCCAGAGGACACAAAATAACTGAATATAACTTTCTCTTTCTTGCTAGTTAGCATCCCTGACCGTTGCTTTTGTATCTTTTCTGTAATAAAAAAGGAAGTGTGCTGGAAAAGGTGATCCTGTTTTGCACAACAGAGGTGAAAACGTTAATTCTTGACTAATGTCAAAATAGAATAGATTTCCTTGCAGAAATCTTACACCTGCAGAAATTAACCATGAGTTTTAAGTCAAATCAACAGCTAATCCACAGCAGCATGCCTTTATAATCTCAACCTTTTAGCAAGAAAGAG
>VZTM01040226.1:100721-148759 GCA_013400555.1 Jacana jacana
CCTGGACTTGAACCCCTCCAGGGATGGGGCAGCCACAGCTTCTTGAGGCAACCTGGACAGGCTCCCCCCACCCTCCTGGGAAAGAATTTATTTCCAGTACCTAACCTAAATCTCCCCTCTTTCAATTTAAAACCATTCCCCCTCGTCTTATCACTCCACTCCCTGATAAGAGTCCCCTCTCCAGCTTTCCTGGAGCCCTGTTAGGGACTGGAAGGGGCTCTAAGGTCTCCCTGGAGCCTTCTCTTCTCCAGGCTGAACATCCCCAACTCTCTCAGCCTGTTCACAGACAAACTCTTAATTTAGCTGTGGTTTATCCCCATCTTGGCAATGCTACCTGTGTATTCCATCACGTTTCTCCACTTGTGTGCACTGTCCTCTTTATAAATGGGACCTATAAAAACATGACCTATTATTCTCTATCGCTGCTCATTGGTCTGGACTTCATTTGCCTCCTCTACCATCTCCTTGACTGAAATAACACCAGCACTGAGTCTGCCTGAGGAAACTGAGGCACGTGGGGAAGTGTACAGCCAAAGAGACAACCAGCCCCTCCTTTCCCTACACCCACAGTCATCAGAGGAGAGTAGGCAGGGGAGGGAAAAGGATGATTTGACACCCAGCTCAACCAACTTGAGTGTTACTATTTGCGAATGGAGAAAGAAGAATGTCAGAATCTTCTGCAGGGCAGAACAGCAGCCTGTATTCAAGGTGAGGGAGATGCACTTAGGGCAGAGAAAAAGCCAGTGAGTGAAAAGAAAACACAGAAAAATGGAGAAAAGAGTGGAAAGGTAGTAAGGATTTCAGAGGCGGAGCAAAGACAGTCTGCAAGGCAGATCTCTGAGGAGCATGGGATCCCTGAGAGAAAGGTTGTGAGAGACACCATAATCCAAGCCAGTGTTCAATGGGGGAGAAAGAAGAGCAGAGTGGGAAAAGGTGGGGCATGTACCATCTGCTGAGAGAGAGCTCACAGACAGGCAAATGGGAAAGAGACCGTTTGCAGATAGGCAAGAACTTGGGTATGGAAAAGGAAGGGATGATAAAAAGGGACAAAAATAAGCAGCAGAAAAGATGCCTGAGGCAAGAAAGAAAGTTAGAAAAGACACTGGTGTACACTAGTGAACCTTATTATTCATGGCCTTGTGTCCTGAGGTACTTCACTGACAGCATCTCACATCTACTGCTGCTCTTCACTCGACAGCCCCAGAGCACATATGGAGAGCAGCAGGACTGCAAGACCTGATATCCACCAGGATGTGCAGGGAATTGGCCGTCAGACCCTACATGGTGTATTTCAAACCACCCTTGAGGGGCTTCTTTCCATCTGCTGACCCCTGCAGCCCAGGCGAGCAGAAGCTGGCTGACTGCACCTCTTGTGCTGCAGCAAAGCTTTGTGCCATTTAGTGATGGATGTGGACATGGCACATCTGAGCTACTGAGGAAGGAGCTGCTCTTCAAACTGATAGCAATAAAGGCCTGCAGACATTCATCCTCAACTGCCTTCATATCCAGATTCTAACAAAAACTCCTGTCGGACGCTAACGCAGCGTTGCTCTGACCTGTCTCTCTGACCTACCTCTCTGGTCTTCACATCTCCTCTCATTTTGCTCTCCTGCTCCTTCTGGCTGATCTCTCCCTCTGCCTCCTTGCAGCCTGGCTTTCTGCCAGGCTTTTCCTCCCCTATCGAAGCTTCACAGGATTTAAAACACATCTGAAACAACAACAACAACAAGAAAAAGCAGTTAGTTATTTACACACTCCTTTTCCTTCCGCAGCTTTTGCTTCCAATTTAACATTCTGCCTATGGTACTTACTTTCCAAGCCTGTAGGCATGCAATTAGGGGGGAAAAAAAGAAGCCCTAAAGCCAGAAAGCTAAAGAAGAAAATGAATCCTGTAGTGAAGCTGACTGACCTACAGGCCTAGGGAGGGAGCAGGAGGGAAGCAGCCCACTGGGTACTGCAGCAGGGGCTGTGTCTGACAGCCGGTCGGGGTGTGAGAGGATGAGTGGCAATCAGAAGACCAAAACACCTCCTATGTGCAGTTTGGATTTGGGGACAAAACAGGGAAAAGGTGTTTATTTTTAGAGGGTGGCAGATTCATGGGCACACAGGGTTTTGGAAGGATGGGACTAAGTTTTAACCTGTAGCTGGCCTCTCGCCTGAGCTCCTTCTCAGATGCAGTGAAAGCTGACAATCATCCTTTGCTTGAATCAGTCCTGCCTGTTGTCACAAGCTGTCTCTGAAATCTAGCCCAGGTTGTAGCTCCCAGTGCAACTCTATAAATGAGACAGCAAACTAGGAAGGGCTTAGCTAACATGTACAAACTCCACAGTACAGACTATATATTATGCCTTTGTCAAGGTATAGACTGCAGTCTACAGGTGACACTGTAGCTTCTCAGTCAGCATCATCAGAAGCTTTGAAAAGCTCCTTGGCAAGGCAAAGTAACTGTTCTGCAGCTGTGGCACTCTGCTTTTCACCCAAGTGATTGGTGTCAGCATTCCCTACTGAAGCCATTGCCTGGCAATAGCTCACAGGGTATTGGAGCACTCGAAGCTCCCCCTTTTTACAGTATCCAAATAAATCCGTTTGCCAAAGCAAATCAGTTACCATTTTCAAAAGTATTTCTTATAGAATCATAGAATCATAGAATCATAGAATCATTTAGGTTGGAAGAGACCCCTGGGATCATCAAGTCCAACCATCAGCCCTACTCTACAAGTTCCCCCCTACACTAGATCTCTCAACACCACATCTAATCTGCTCTTAAACACAGTCAGGGATGGTGACTCCACCACCTCCCTGGGCAGCCCATTCCACTGACTGACCACTCTCTCTGTGAAAAATTTTTTCCTAATGTCTAGCCTAACCCTACCCTGCTGCAGCTTGCAGCCATTCCCTCTTGTCCTGTCGCTCATTGCCCGTGAGAAGAGACCAGCACCAATATCTCTACAGTGCCCTTTCAAGCAGTTGTAGAGAGTGATGAGGTCTCCCCTCAGCCTCCTCTTCCTCAGACTAAACAACCCCAACTCCCTCAATCGATCCTCATAAGCCTTGTTCTCCAGGCCTCTCACCAGCTTTGTTGCCCTCCTCTGTACTCGCTCCAGCACCNTTGGGATCGTCCTTCCAGCCAATGCTGGATCCAGCAGATCGTACGTTCGATCCTTATGTGAGTGTTCAATCTGAAAATGTAAAGTTTGAGAGGGGTTTTAGCCAGTTTTCACTGACATTAGGGCCACCATTGAGTACTTCTCAAACCTACCATGATTAGTGTATATAATTCATTCCTGCACGTACTGCACAAGGAATGAACACAGCATCATCTTCCTTCGAATACTGAAGGAGTCAGTTCCAGCTGTGCCACTCACAAGGCAACACTGACAACAAAGCACCACTGTAAGAGGCAAGAATTAAAAGTTATTATTATTATTAAACATAAATAAACCACAAACCAGTCTAAACCTTCCCCTCAATGGATATACTGGGAGGGAAAGGAGGTCAGAGGTGGGCAAGCGGTGCTTTGATTCAGCCATAACATCTTTTTCTCTGTTTTGTGTGTGCCAACAGGCTGCTGGGGCTGCAGATGGGGCAGCAGGAGCCAGGTTATTGATGTATTTGCTCTCTGGGACAGCTTCCTCCTCTTGGAGTGTCTGGGTAGTAAATGCCACCACAGCACTGCTAATTAAAGGTTAGTATCAGACGCACACACAGGTTACAGCATCAGGGAACACTGGTAGGCTCCATGGAGAGCCTTTATTAGCTGAAATGGCACAGTTGGAGATAACAGACCAGCTTTGAGCACATAAGCCTTTTAGAATGTTTCAAAGTTAATATGCAAAATACTACCATGCCTTAAACACCTTGTCTCACTTATGTCTATACCTATAGCAGATTCTTAATAATTTATGTCTTTATTAATCCACTTACCACCCTCGCTCGTATGCAAGGCCCTTATAGAACATTAAGTTAGATCCTACAGTTCTCGCTATGCTAAACCTCTGTTTTTTTAATCTATGATCATGGAGGAAAGATTCCACATTATCCTTACTGGTTATAATCCCTTGGGGTCACAAACTACCTCCTGCTTCCAGTCAATGCAATTCTTTAAGTTCTTCTCTCGTTAATATGAGATTGGGAACAAACATGCTGCTCAGATGCTGAGTCTCCTGGGGCTCACCCTGTACAGTTTGTCTCAGGCCTAGCTGGGTAACGAGGGAGAGACAAGGGGGACAGATGACTGTGGAAGGGGCAACCTTCACAAGCCAACACAGTCATTTTTCAAACATGTTTAGATTTAAATCTGATTTTTCCACCAGATTTAGATCATTTAGAGTGCTCATTTCCAAACAAAGTAACATCTCATCTGAAGATAAATAATACATTTAATTTACAGTGAACTGAATTCCCAACTAAAATGTTATTTTTGTGAATAAAACATTTTCATTGCCATTTTAGTGAGATATCTTAGATTTCCCTAAATGCTCCTTTTAATTTCTGGTTTCATAGAAGTGATGTAAAGAGGAACAGGTGTGAAAAGAACGAAGCAACAAGCTTTTTCCTGCCCCAGGAGAAAATGGGCAGGAAAAGTTCCTGGAAGCAAGAAACACTCTGAAACTATGTCTGAACTGAGACACCCAGGAGCTGCTCCAGAGTCCTGGCCTGTCCGTGTACTGAGGTGACATGGTTACCTCCACTCAAGGGACATAGGTCTATCAACGCATCTCCTTCTCACACACTACACCAGGAAGGAACCACAATATATTCCATCCTTGATATGGAGAAGCTGGAGGTGTAACTCCAGGGCATGCTGAAACTCATACCAACTGTGTGATTCAGACATGGCCTTAACTTACCCTAATTGTGGTTTCTTAATTTCTTCCCTGGTAAACGAGATGCCATGGGTCCATTGAGAAGAAGCTCCATCTGTGTGTCAGCAGGCACACCTGGTCAGGTCCTTGAAGCCCATTAAGCAGCAGCTGCATAAGGTGGGAAGAAGGCATTTGTATCATCTCAAAGCTACAGGAGATGTAAATCAACTCAGCTAGAGCAGACACACTGCAAACCTTTTGCTTTCCACCCTCTCCACCCCACAGCCCTTGGATGCTCCACCATCCAAGAGCAGGATGGAAAGAACAGCAGTGAGAAACCACTACATCCTGGCCATAACCCTCTCCCCACTCCATGCTGCCCTGGCTTCCTTGCTGAAGGGGCTGAGTGTAACCAGTGGTGGTTAACAAGAAGAGTCTGGAGTGAAGGACTGAAGCTGACCTTGGGAAAAAGGGAGGGAGAAAGGTCTTTTCCTTGTGTCTTAATGTTTGTCTTTTTTCTTCCTAAATTAGTAATTATATATACATATATATATTTAACTTGGCAATAAATTAATTTTTCCCAAGTAAAGTCTGTTTTTCCCACAGTGGAAATCGTTGATCTCTTTGTCTTTAGCTCAACTCATGAGCTTCTTCTTCTCCTTTCTCCCTGCATCCCAGTGAGTCCAGGGGCTCACTGGATGCAGCAGAGAATGTGGGACAGTGCCTCCAAGCAACATTTGGGTTTACAGGCAGAAAGACATCTGCGGGGTTGATGATGAAAGTGAAAGTTATGGTATCTCAGTCCCACACTGCGCTCTCAGTTACACTCCAGTTTTGCACAGGAGTAAATGAAATTACCCCACGTTAATGCAGAATTAATCTGGCAGAAGCATCTGGCCTTCAGTTCTCACCAGAAGGCAAATACAGAGCTATTACCTAAGCTGCGCTATGGGGCCCGTGCGCTCCCTCCCACTTGACTTGAGCAACAATACTCCCAGTGAGCATATATAATTATGTGCTTGGATCACATTCAAATACAGAATTGTGCCATGGAAGGTATAGTAACTCCTGTATAAACACTAATTATTTCTAAACAACAGGTGTAGACATGATAATAACCTTTTGAGATGGCTAGATTTAGTGAATTCTGAAGGTTGACTTGAAAATGGCACGGATGCTCTACAGAGGGACTTGGATAGACTGGATAGATGGGCCAATGTTAATGGCATGGCCTTCAAGGAGGCCAAGTGCCAGGTCCTGCCCTTGGGCCACACCAACCCCATGGATGGCTACAGGCTTGGGGCAGTGTGGCTGGAGCTGCCTGGCAGAAAAGGACCTGGGGGTGCTGGTCGACGGGCGGCTGAACATGAGCCAGCAGTGTGCCCAGGTGGCCAAGAAGGCCAATGGCATCCTGGCTTGCATAAAGAATAGTGTGACCAGCAGAAGTAGGGAGGTGATTGTCCCCCTGTGCTCAGCATTGGTGAGGCCACACCTTGAGTATTGTGTCCAGTTCTGGGCACCTCAGCACAAGAGAGATATCGAGGTGCTGGAGTGAGTACAGAGGAGGGCAATGAAACTGGTGAGAGGCCTGGAGAATAAGGCTTATGAGGATCGATTGAGGGAGTTGGGGTTGTTTAGTCTGAGGAAGAGGAGGCTGAGGGGAGACCTCATCCCTCTCTACAACTGCTTGAAAGGGCATTGTAGACGTTAGTGACAGGACAAGAGGGAATGGCTGCAAGCTGCAGCAGGGTAGGGTTAGGCTGGACATGAGGAAAAAGTTTTTCCCAGAGAGAGTGGTCAGTCAGTGGAATGGGCTGCCCAGGGAGGTGGTGGAGTCCCCATCCCTGACTGTGTTTAAGAGCAGATTGGATGTGGTGTTGAGGGATCTGGTGTAGGGGAGAACTTGTAGAGTAGGGCTGATGGTTGGACTTGATGATCCCAAGGGTCTCTTCCAACCTGAATGATTCTATGATTCTATGATTCTATTCTGTGATTCTATGGTAGAAATTGGCTGATTTACCTAATTTTTTGGTTCTTAGCATAGCCTTCTCAACTGCTTATGCCTCATAACACAGTGTGAACTCCTTTCTGGGATGGCATCCCTTGGTACGAGTGATGGAGAGAAGGAGATAGCATCAAACAGATTTGTGTTGCACTGATTTTGTCCATCGCTCACATAGGCAAATAGTCTTCAAATGACCTGTGCAACGGTGTCTGATAGCTATGGATTCCTGGAAAGTTCTTCTTAGTGACACCCCTAGCCCCGTTAGGTTTTGTAGACTTCATGGGGGAACAAATGCTGCAGGTTTACGTTGCTTCTGTGTGGTTTTGTGTGTGCTGACAGGAGGCAAGCTTCCCGAAACCCACGGGTCGGAATGAGAAGCGAATGTAGATGAGTGAAGCTGGAAGCCGGGAAAATAAGGTGCTGTCGGCCGAGGGCAGATGCAGACACAGCTGTATCTGCTGTATCCTCGGCAGACCTCCTCCCACATAAAGCAGGGGAAAGGATCCTACAGCCTTTCTCCACCCTCCAAACCCCCTAGATCAGTTAAGCCCAAATGGCACTCTAAGCAGAAGGGTTCCTTTAAAACGGGACAGGGTGATGATGAAACCCAACCAACAAATAAATGCCACGTTTTATATCCCCTTTCATTGCCTCGCCAGAGAGGGAATCTAGCCCCCTGCAAAGTCAGCAGAGTTTTATCAGCTTTGCAGAGTCAGGAATGAATGCCTTCTTCATTATTATTGCTTCAGTCATTCCTGTTTATGCCAGTATTTCAAGGATTATGTTTTGATTGTTCTGGAGAGGTGAAACCACTTTCTTGCTGGTGAATAAACACTGCCACTTTTAAAATATTTGTATGCAGGATGTCTTTAAAGCCATTATGAAATGCTTTCCAAAAGCACTAAGAAGCTGTTTCCCGAAAAGACAGTTTTTCTCTACATTTTCTTTCATGCTAAACAGTCCAAATGAAAAGCCTTTCAGAGTTAACTAGTTTAAGCAATACCAGTGTTTTAGTGTAATGAATAACTTTTTATAGAGGACAATTGCACACAGCTCAATATGCTGGTATTTCTATTTCTGTGCCCCACCAATGCCGGGATTCTAGGGTAGAATTTCTTTCTTTGAGAAAGCTGAAGCCATCAAAACCCTGATTAACCTCTGATATTCACGTGGTGCTCTTGATCTCGAGGACTGGAGCAGTAACAAAGAGTTAATGGCAGCCATATGCTGGGGGTATTGTGGGTACTGTTGACCCAAATGTGAACTCCGCCAGCGAGCCCCGCTAACTGCTGTTTGTTTCAGGTTTGGAGGGGGGAGATTACTGATGAAGAGTTTGAGCTGCTACTTGACAGAATCCCCCTTGATGAAGATGGAAATGTCAGATAACCCGGGGTTGGTGGCCAGGTTTGGTGCCCGCTACGCAGCGTATGCATTTCATTTCTCATCTGGCAGCGGGATTATTTTCAGCCTAAAGGGCTCACGGAACGTTTTTCCAGGCTGGCTCCCTTTTCCTAAATGTGCTCCTTTATGACACGTTTCTTGTATGGAATACGCTGATCACAGTTGAAATCAGCTGGTGTGATGGCTATACACTGCTTGTAATTAGCTCTTTACATGCTAATTACATATTTTAGAAGAAAGGTTTGTAGCTTTCTGTAGGCTGGGAAATATGAGAGACTTCTAAATAAAAGCTAAATATTTCCAAAAAATGGTATTAAATGTACTCAGTATCTCTCCAGGAACTCGAAGCATTTACAAGCCCTGTATAGAGTCTGAAGTACTCCTGATGCTGTTGGTATTGGTTAACAGAAGCTCTACTCAGCCTCCAAGGCCTGGCTGTGAATGAAAGTTTGGTTAAAATAAAGAAACATTGGGCTAGAGAGAGAGATTATTTTCAAAAAAATGAGGATTCCATCCCCAAAACTGTCATGCCAGCAGCATTGCAGGGGTGAGTGAAAGTCTCTTGTGGAAGCTGGGACTGGAGAGAGCCATTCTACCCATGAGATCTGGTGAATTCCAGCCCTTTGATGCCCACTTGCATGAAACACATAAAAGTTAGACTGCTCAAACAGGAAGGCAAATGGTTTTTTTAGTTATTTAGCAGGTAAAGTTATATCTAGTTTGCGTGCACACAGGTATGAAGAACTCTGAGTTCACTCTGCTGAAACCACCCAGGGTTCCTTCCTGCACTTCAGGAGGTACAAACCTGATGCGACTGCTGGTGCCTTCCTCTTCCATTAATTGCTCTTCCACTCTTCTCTTTCTCTTCCTCAGTCCTTGTCTGGCTGCTTCGGGGGATCTTTGGGGCTGAATTCAGCTGTCCACGTGTTTGCACACAGGGCTGTTGGATATGAGACAGGATTAACGAGATGCTCATGGCCTTCTGGAAGGGTACCCCCTAGGCAGTCCCCAAGGGTGCCTTAAATGAGACCCTTGAATGCATTTGGGTGGGCTCCTGTTCCTCACATAGTTTTATTGTCGAAGCCTCCTCTCCAGTTCTTTCTTCTATAGCCCCCCCAGGTAAATTCTGAAATTAAGAGAAGCTGATGCCCCTGAAAGAGGCGAGATGCTTCTTCTCAGCACTGTCTTTGTCCTTGTGAATGAGCTCATGGGTTAGGATGGATCTGAACACCTCAATTATTTATTTCAGTTTCTAATAACTATTTTCTTGTGTTTCCTTGCAACTAACGTGTCGCATTTTCTTCACTTCTGGTTACCAAATGAAGAGAAAAATAATCAAACTCTCTTGATAGGTAAATGAGTAAGGACTTTCCTGGTACTGAACCCAGTCTGACCATGACTTGTTACTAAGAATATTTCTCATTATATATGTTCTGTATAGCTCTGAATGCTTATTTAGTTTCACTGTGGGAGGCTGATAAGTCACTCTTGACTGGTTGCCTGACCCAGCCAGGCAGCTCTCTGCCACAGAGCGAACCACGCCACCGCAGCACTCCCATTGAGAGCTTCTGACCATACTGCTTTTGTAAGAACGATGTCTCAAACTGCTCCTCATATCAAGCTACAAGAAGAGGAGGTTGCCTAATGCTCAAGCAAGTTACTGAGCTGTCAGTTGCCAAGATGGACTTATTTATGCCCACATGGAAGAATTAACTATCTCTGTCCTCCATATAAGTTCCCCTTCCCAGCGTTAGCCTGTAGCTGTGATTGGTGACAGCTGGACTGGGCAGCTGATCTCTGAAACCCCAGACATCCACTTGACAGCATGCAAATACATTTTATGGGAAAAATACCACCATCATTTAATGAGCTAAATGAATGTCATTTCTACAAGGAGGGTGGGTCAGAATCACGCTCTCTTGAACTGTTCCCCTCTGGCAGTGTACAAAACAGCCTTCAAACTGTTATTGGCTGAAGCACTGCCAGTGACACACACACCATGACTGGGGAAAAAACAGCCATCTGGAAAGAGCCCAGTGATCTCTGGGTGTCACAGCCCCTCTCAGGAGATGTCAAAAGTCATTTCAGTGTTGCAGGTCCCCAGGCTTCCTAAATGCATCCAGGGAGATCGGAGCTGATCCTGAAGGTCTGATCTAAAAGTCTGCCTGTAAATATTTACCCTGTAGGGTGGTGAATCCTATCAGAACAGAAGGGGAATCAATGGCAGGTTCTGGAGGGTTCCCCATCTCTGCCTTATGTCCTATCTGCAAGGTCAGAAAACACACAGGCTGGTCTAAAGGAGTAAAGCTGGGGAAAGGGAGGAACAAGGTTGCACCAACTTTGCATACTGACATTTTCTCCATTATTAAAATTCCAAAGACCTATTTTACATTACTGCTCTCGGGATTTCGGGAAACACGCTGTGACTACATTACGTCCATCGCGCTCACTGGTGTGGAAACAGAAAAAGCATTGAATGAAGAGAGTGTAAGGCCTATACCATTTGTTATCCCAAAACACTGACATTATACCTTTCATTCTGAACCTCCTCTTAAGCTTTACAAACACTTCCACCATACACAAAAGCAGTAAACAGGAGGATCAAGTGCTCCAGCACGCAAACGCAGCCACCTGAAACTAAGCAATGATTTAATCAAACGGCAACAGCACACAACAGATGAATCACGGGGTTCTCCAGGGCACGTTTTCAAAGGCAGGTGCAATGGGCAGGGCTTGAGAAAAAGATAGCTATTAACTGGAGAGCTAAGCCTATTTAGACAGAAGCTGATGCAAAAGGCAAGGGACTGGTTACGAGCGAGGTTGAGAGAAAACGCCTTGGCAAGAAGCCCAGAGCCCTGGCAAAGGGAGCACCTGCAAAGAGCCACACGTGGTTTATCGTACCAATACCTACATTTGCACATGCAAACTGGGAAAGGGTCCTTTCCACTTCATCCTATGTTTAATATCTGCAGTATCCCCAAATAAAGGCAGTTCTCACCTCCCAGATCTTAAATCACAGAGACGGACAGGAAGATAAGGTTCACTGGGAAATCCAGCAACTGTTCAGTCAGTCAATTACTGAAGTGTCTTTTAATCAACTATAAAGACACCACTCCTGTAAAAAAAAACCATCCTCTACAAGCAGCAATTGGGAAGAATCAGAGAAAGTAGAGAGGAGGAACTTAACAGGGTGTCAAGACCAGACTGCTACAGGAGCAGAGATGGCAAGGCAAGTAAGACAGCAGCCCAGGTCAGAGGGATAAGTGAGCCTAAAACTCTGATGGGCATTTGAAGGAAGAACGAGACGTTCACAGTGACCTGATTGTAAGGAGAAGTGAGTGGGAGTAATTTTCAAACAGGGCATGATATAGCCAGAAAGGTGAGACAAGGGGATTATTCCAGCAGCGTGACCTCAGATCTGCCCAGGGAATGAGGGCAAGGCAGAGAGAGGTACTTGCAATTGCTGAGAACTAGCAGGCAGTGGTGAGGTGCAGGGACACACAGGTCCTGTGTGCAAACCTGTGCGTGGAAATCGTGGCTGCTGCTGGCAGGCAGAGCGTGGATTCACCACATGCTGCATTTGCTCATAAAAACACAGCCCTTCCTTAGCACTTCTTGAGCATTTTATAAGAGACCACCAGGCGTCTTGCCTGTGAAAGAAACAGTAATGGATCAGACACAGTACCTCTCTTTTGCATTTTTCAAGGAATCAGCAACAAGTTGGGCAAGCACTTAAATATTAATGGAATGAGAATATAGCAGTGGAGTTCATAGAACATGGAATGGTTTGGGTTGGGAGGGACCTTAAAGACCATCCAGTTCCGACCCCCTGCCCTGGGCAGGGACACCTCCCACCAGAGCAGGTTGCTCCAAACCCCATCCAGCCTGGCCTTGAACCCCTCCGGGGATGGGGCAGCCACAGCTTCTCTGGGCAACCTGGGCCAGTGCCTCACCACAGGAAAGAATTTCTTCTTAATATGTGATCTAAATCTCCCCTCTTTCAGTTTAAAACTATTCTCCCTTGTCCTGTGGCTCCCCTCCCTGATCAAAAGTCCCTCCCTATCTCTCCTGTAGGCCCCTTTAGGTACTAGAAAGCTGCTCTAAGGTCTCTCCAGAAAGGAGAGATTCAAAGAATCTAAACGGATATTTTATTGGCAAAAATCACAGGTTACAGTTCCCTCCAAAAAACCTTCCTTTTTCCACCTCCTGCTGCACGAACACTAAGATTACCTGCATGTTCTTGCTTGTGGTGTTGGTGCCTCTTTGGCCCTTCAATCCTCTCATCCCTCTCAAGGAAGACACCAGATAGAATCATAAAATCATTCAGGTTGGGAAAGACACTTGGGATCATCGAGTCCAACCATCAGCCCCCCTCTACAAAGTTCTCCCCAGCACCATATTCCCCAACACCACATCTAATTGACCCTGAAACACAGTCAGGGATGGGGACACAACCACATTCTTGGGCAGCCAATCCCAGTGTCTCACCTCTCTTTCTGTGAAGCATTTTTTCCTATTGTCCAGCCCAAACCTACCCTGTTGCAGCTTGAAGCCATTCCCTCTGTCTCAACTTGCCTGAAGGAGAGATGTAACATGTGAAAACTAAGCTTAGAAAGCTGAGCCACTGCAATCTCTGCATGAACCACTGCCTGGGAAAACTGACCTGTGAGATTTAGAGGTAGGGAAAGGAAAAAAAACTCAGATGGTTTCCCACTCATTCTTTCCTTATGTGCTGCTGTCTGTCTGGTTTGTAATGCTTCAAATATCCCAGGTACTGCAATTCAACCCCAAGGCACCATTAGTTCATGCTATTGCCATAATATCTTTCTTGCAGGATGTTTTTCCAATTAATCCTTTTTTTTCCCCCCCTTCCAGAGCTATTCTCCAACCTGTCACATTAACCAGGCTCCTCCATTCTTGGCATTTAGATGTACATACTGGAACCCTGTTTCAGAGCAAGCTTAATTCAAAAGCCAGATCCTTCAGCCACTAAGGCAAACAGGAGTGTAACACAACTATCTTGCCATTTCATCACAATTTCTCCAGTAAAGCACTTCAGCAGCAAAGCAGGGTTTGACCCAGTGCCCTGGGCAACACGGGGCTTCTGCAGCCTCCATTTCTTCCAGCTCTTATTTTTCTCCTGCCATTCAGACCCTGCTGGTAGGCAACAAACTGCCAGGAACACTGGGCCACAGAATCACAGAATGGTCGGGGTTGGAAGGAAGCTCTGGAGACCACCTAGTCCAGCCTCCCTGCCAAAGCAGGTCTACCCAGAGCAGGTTGCACAGGAATGCATCCAGGTGGGCACTGAGTGTCTCCAGAGACAGAGACTCCACACCTTCCCTGGGCAGCCTGTTCCAGGGCTCTGGCACCCTCAAAACACAGAAGTTTTTCCTCATGTTGAGACAGAAGTTCCTGTGTTCCATTTTGTACCCACTGTCTCTTGTCCTGTCACTGGACACCACTGGGAAGAGTCTGGCCCTGTCCTCTTGACACCCACCCTTTAGATATTGATCAGCATTGATGAGGTCGCCTCTCAGTCCTCTTTTCTCTTCTCCACACTAAACAGCCCCAGGTCTCTCAGCTTTTCCTCATCAGAGAGATGCTCCAGTCCCTCCATCATCTTCATAGCCCTCTGCTGGCCTCTCTCCAGTACAGGCTCTTCAGACCCTAATGGAAACGAGGCACCTAAATGCCTTCCAAAATTTGGCCCAAAACCCTCTTGTAATTTTTACTATTTAGATACAATCAAAGCAAGAAAAAAAATCATTCCATGGGGGCAGTTTGAAAAGAAAAGGAAGCACCAGGAGTGCCTGGCTCCTTTTTGTTGCCCCCTTAAAAAAAGCACCAGGGTGTTGCTGGGGGGTGACAGAGTTTGGGGAAGGGGAGTTGCACAGGCCACCATGTTTTAGGCTCTGAATCACTTGCCAGCCAAGATCCCTACAGTCTCACAATCTCCTCAACTCTCCTACCCACACCCTCAGTAACGCCTCAAGGTAAAGGCTCTGACAGCACTATTGTAAAAAAAAAAAGCTACAAAAAGCAGAAACTCCCCTGTTATTATTCCCCATTTACATTTTGAGAAAGCATGAGCAAAGCCTGTGTCAAAAATATGTTTGTTATTGAAAACTAAGAATGTAGTATTTGGTATGTGCACTATTTTGTTGAACTGACCAGACTCCTGTGTGTCCTTTCCTCCTGTATCTTGGATTATTCCACTCCTCAGAGGCATAAACCAGATTGTTCAGCGTGTATAGATAGATGTAGTACCTGTGCCTTTCACAAACTGATGGATTCTTGTCACTGACCTCTGCCTGCCATAGAAGGGAGGATGCATTGTCCACAGTCACACAACGCTAGGAGACAAAACCTAGTTCTCATGAACTCTAATTCCCAGCTTCTTAAACCACCCCTTTATTCATAGAATAGAATAGAATCATTCAGGTTGGAAGAGACCCTTGGGATCATCAAGTCCAACCATCTGCCCTACTCTACAAGTTCTCCCCTACACCAGATCCCTCAATACCACATCCAATCTACTCTGAAACACAGTCAGGGATGGGGACTCCCCCCCCTCCCTGGGCAGCCCATTCCAGTGTCTGACCACTCTCTCTGGGAAAAACTTTTTCCTCATGTCCAGCCTAACCCTACCCTGCTGCAGCTTGCAGCCATTCCCTCTTGTCCTGTCGCTCAGTGCCCGTGAGAAGAGACCAGCACCAACCTCTCTACAATGCCCTTTCAAGCAGTTGTAGAGAGGGATGAGGTCTCCCCTCAGCCTCCTCTTCCTCAAACTAAACAATCCCAACTCCCTCAATCGATCCTCATAAGACTTTATATAAGTCTTATATATTCCTCTCTACCCTCATCAGAGGAATCTCCCAGATTCCAGTTCTGTGCATCTTCCCCTCAGGCAAAGCTATTTCAGTGCTACCATATGTTTTTGCCATACTGTAAGACGCAGGCTCAGAGGAGCTCTAAGCAAAGCAGTGGTTAAAAGGCTGCAAGTTGTCATCACGGATCTACTCTAAACACGCCACAGCAGCGGCGTCCTTTGCTGCTAAACAAGTCATGGAAACAACAGGAATTGGGAGAAAATGAAGATGGAAAGAAGCAGCTGAGGTTCTGCCTTGCAGCACTTTCCCCAAGAGGTGAGACAGTTCACCAAAGGACAACAGTTAGACTCACACTGCCAACTCAACATTCATTATGGAAGAACGAGTTCCATCTTCCTACTACTGCTCCAACAGCAGGTAAGAAGTCAAAAACCATCACTGGATTCTGTCAGAATTCAGGAATTCCCTCAAATCATAAAGAATTATCAGCCACCCTTCTCTGGGTGCTAAGCTCAGATATAGGGACAGCAGGTAAGACCACTGCTGTGTCCACCACTTTTGAGTGCTGTACCTTACACCCTCAGGGCTGCTTCACACTGTGCTCAGGTCTGGCTTTCATGCATCTGGGGTCTGAGAACATCTGTTATCCAAGATCATCCCATCACCTCTGGGAGATCTATGAAGGAGGAGGATGTAAACCCCAGGTCCTCATCTGGACTGCTGACATTACATGCAACAGAGGGTATGAAATGCTTTGGCTGATCTCAGGAGCACCACCACACCTATAAACCATGGGTGATAAACCCAGGCAGGGCAACAGGCTACCAAACAGAATGAAGCATTACTCCTTGCTGAAAAAGGCCCATTTCAGAAGTCCTGATTCAAGAATTGCCATGTCTGGTATCTGGAGGGTACTAGAGGTGTCATTTAGGTGCCATAAGACAGGCTGAGAGAGTTGGGGGTGTTCAGCCTGGAGAAGGGAAGGCTCTGGGGAGACCTCAGAGCCCCTTCCAGTCCCTAAAGGGGCTCTGTGAGAGATGGGGAGGGACTCTTGATCAGGGAGGGGAGCCACAGGACAAGGGGTAATGGTTTTAAGTTGAAAGGGGGAAGATTTAGATGAGATATTAGGAAGAAATTCTTTGCTGTGAGGGTGGTGAGACGCTGGCCCAGGTTGCCCAGAGAAGCTGTGGCTGCCCCATCCCTGGAGGGGTTCAAGGCCAGGATGGGGATGGAGCAACCTGCTCTGGTGGGAGGCGTCCCTGCCCAGGGCAGGGGGTTGGAACTGGGTGACCTTTAAGTTCTCTTCCAACTCTAACCATTCTATGATTTCCCCATTCTGAACAGCTGGAGATGTTAGGGCAGACTTCTGAAGTTAGATGCAGATGCAACAAAAGGGGGCAGATAGTGCAGGTAGCAAAAAAGAGTCTGTAAAAAAAAAAAAAGTGATAACAAAACAGAAGAGCTTTTCATCCACCCAGGATGTTCTCTCTGAAAAAATGTCACAAGTAACTTGGAGGTATTTTTGCTACAGCAAACCAGAAACCTTATTTTATATGGACTGAAACGGTTGCTACTCTGTTCATCTTCACAGAGGGCGTCTGGGCAACTCCATCCATCCAGAGCCTCTCAGCAAGAAGCCATGTACCAGCTGCAGCTTCACCAGCACCACCCAGGGCTGCCTGCTCTCCTCCCAGCTGGGATCTGCACACTGCAGCTGCTTCCTCGTGCCCACAAGGATGCTAAAAATATAGCTTTCCCTGCTACAGCAAAATATAGCATCTCCTGGAGATACCTCATGTCTGATACCCTGGAAAAATACACGTTCAGCTCCAGCCCAGATGTGATTGGAAGTTCACCTGCTCTAACACCTGCCCTTGCACGTGTATGTGCAACACAGGCGGCCTCAGGAGAGCCACAGCCTTGTGTAACAGCCTAGGAAAGCTGACACTTTTTTCCTCTGAAAGCAGATGTAGATCTTTCTCAAACAGAGTGTGGGCAAAACTTGGCCAACAAAAATCTTCCATTGCACTAAAGCCCAAGGACCCGAGCCATGAGCCAACGAGCTCAAGCCGCGTCACTCGTAACAAAGCTCAGCCAGTGGCAAGTACTACAAGTAGCTTCTGAAAATGTGATACAGGAATTGCACAGCATGTCACATCGTACACCACTTGGAAATATCTTTTGGACAAGTTGATGTGTTGAGCAATGGCCTCTCTGAAAATAGTATCTGTTTCTCTGAACTCGCACTTGCCATTTTGTCAACCACGCTCCTTTTATAAACAAACTAATTTTAAGTACCTTTAAGTGAATTTTTAAATTTTTGGAATAAAGTATAAAAAACTATTCCAGAAAAAGAGAAAGAAATCCATTTCCTAACCCCACAACACATAAACTTGAGAATGCTGACATTTCTTGGCAGTTTATTTGCTTTTGAGCAATCGTGTGGAGTACCGTATGCCACGATAAAGGCAATGGTAACTTGTCACTGAACTTATAAAATAAGTCAACTAATTTAAAAATTAGCTTTCTAACAGCTGAAACAATACATTCAAAATATAGAGAATTTCCCCACAATTTTCCAGATGTGTCTCTCTAGGGGAGAAGTGCAATTCTACAAAACCTATGACAGAGCACCCAGTTTTACCTTCAACTCTTTGTTACCTCTCAGGCTCAGTGACGTGGACCTGATCTTACTGTGGTCACAGAACCACAGAATGCTCTGGGATTAGAAGGGACCTCTGGCGATCATCTAGTCCAACCCCCTGCCAAAGCAGGCCCACCCAGAGCAGGTTGCACAGGCACTTAACCAGGTGGGGTTGAATGTCTCCAGAGAAGGAGACTCCACCACCTCTCTGGGCAGCCTCTGCCAGGGCTCTGCCACCCTCAAAGGGAAGAAGTTCCTCCTCATGTTTAGGTGGAACTTCCTATGTTCAAGTTTGTCCATGTTACCTCTTGTCTTGTCACTGGGCACCATTGAAAAAACACTGGCCTCTTCCTCTTGACACCCACCCTTTAAGTATTCATAGGTGTTGATCAGATCCCCCTCAGTCTTCTCTTCTTCAGACTAAAAAGTCCCAAATTTCCCTCAGCCTTTCCTCATCAGAGAGATGCTCCAGGCTCCTAATCATCTTTGTAGCCCTCTGCTGTACCCTCTTCCAGCAATTCCCTGTCCTTGAACTGGGAAGCCCAGAACTGGACACAGGACTCCAGGTGGGACCTCACCAGGGAAGAGTAGAGGGGGGTCCTTTCCACTTCCCAATGCTTAAGGGAAGAGAGCGGTGTCACACCCATTTTGCCCAGAAGGACCTATATATTTGGGATCACTAAACGTGATGATTCCTGCCTAAACATAAGCATCCTGGTTCTTAGCACCATTACACAAGTTTCATTCAGCTGAATTTATTAAGAGTTATCCCAGGATTAAATTGATGTGAAAGAGTGAAAACTGGAGCTCTTAAACTCTTCTAAATGCTAACTGGATCTTCCACCTGCAGCAAACTGCCAGTCCCAGCTATTTAAAGCCAGATTCCAAGGTCACCACTTGGGCCAACTCTCCTCTTTGCAATTCACTTCAAGGCCTGATTGAGTACTTCAGAACTTGGCAGAGCAAACGCAGCACGTGCACAAGAGGCAGAGATTTCTCCAACAAATTCACCAGCACTGACCTGTGGTTTAATTGTGCTTAAAACGCAGCTTTTCCTTATTATCTTGCTCTGCTGAGCTCTGTGAAATTCAATCAAGATATCTATTGCATTGAGGACAATTTAAAGCTGCACACCCGTGCTGTCAAGGGGTCGTAACATAATCACAGTTCCCTCCAGCACTCCACCCCAGTTCTCTCCAGCACTCCACCCCAGTTCTCTCCAGCACTCCACCCCGCTCCTCGCTCCACGAGGATAACCCCAATGAGAGACTGACCAGGCTGAGAGCAAATAGGGGCTGAATGCAGCCTATTTAAGGACCTCCTTTCTCCAAAGGGTGCCCCGCCATCTAGTGGCAAAGGACATTCCAAAAACACCACTGGGGGTTTTTCAGAAGAGGAACTTCCGATGGGAACTTTCCCACGTTGTTGCACGTGTTTCAGATTTAACTAAAAATAGCCCATCAATTGTAAAACACCGGACAGTGTACATCCCAGTCTAAATACCTGTGTAGGTAGCACACAAAGTAAAACATTAAACTCCTCTATCCATATTGCATTGAAATACATACTTCATGGAGCAATTTTTATACCTATTTCTGTAGCATAAGTTCCCTTTTCCAGTTAGAGAGAGATTCATGCATCCTAGCTTCAGAGAACCAACCCAGTGGATGCTTTCCCCCCCCAGACAGTTTTCTCTAGCTAATTGCTCTAAAGCTCAAGTAGGAGTTACAGATCACATGGTGACAGCAGTCATTTAGAAGGAAGCAAGTGGAGGTGGGAGAGATTAATTAGGGGTATATAAGAATGATGAAGTGTAACAACCACCCAGCTATGCCACAGACTGACAAGTCTATTGCAGAAAGGTCACTTCTGTCACTTGCCCCAGCCCCAACCAGGTGTTTCCAGCCCCACACCTACATAACAGCTTCAACTCACTACCAAGGACACACTGAAAGCTCAGGTTTAACGAGGCTGACTGTTAGTGCTGATGGGAGAGGAGATGGGGAACGTGTGACTGGAAGGGAGAAGGAGCTGAGTGCTGCCATCGGGTCATCAGGATCCTTACGCCAGCTCTGAAAGTGCACCCTCAATTTCTGATCTCCTAGCTTTAAGCAGCTCTGTGGTACCAGGTCTGTCTGGAATTAACTTCACCACAGCCCACAAGCTGCTGTGGGTTGGATCTGTGACTAAAACACCAGTCTTTTGGCTACTGCTGAACAGCGCTTGCACAGCGCCAAGGCTTCCTCCTTTTCTGAGGCTGTCCCCCTCCAGCGAGTAGGCTGGGGAAGGTGACAAGAAGATGGGAGGGGACATCATCAGGACAGCTATCCCCAACTGGCCAAAGGGTTATTCCATACCATACACCGTCAGGCTCAGCAATAAAAATTGGTGGTAGGAGTGTCTTTCAAGGTAGCTATCATAGCCATTGCTCAGAGACAGGCTGGGCACCACCATGCTTGTGGGAGGTGGTGAGTGAGTGTCTTTGCATCACTTTGTGATTTCCCCCTTTCCCTCGCTTATTAAACCACCTTTATCTCAAGCAAAGAGTTTCCTTGTTTTTGCTTTGTCCTCTTTTGCTTTTGTTCTGTTCTCTTTTGCCTTCCTGTTCCCTCCCCTGTCCTGCCTGGGAGGGACTGAGCAAGCAGCTGTGTGGGTGCTTGGTTCTTGGTTAGGGCCAATCCAGCAGCTCTATTGCATTAGCTTGTCATAGCAGACATCCACAGAGAGACGTTTCAGAGCTGATGGTCCAGCTCCAGTCCTTTGCTCCATTGTACTGAAACAGCACCTCCAAGACAAGGTGATGCTGTAGTTCTGAGTGTTCTTATAGTGCTGTTTTATCTTGTTCAGCTGTTTCTGACTAGGGAGCTAAGTGAACGGTGACGCTGTGCCTTATTTCTGGAAATGAGTACTGTGTTCAGTGCCAGTGCCTTCAAAGATGGTAAAAACCTGTTTTTCTTTTTTTCCTCAGCAGATTCTTCTAGATCACGCAGACAAGATGGGAATAGTAAGCACTCATCTGTCTCCAAGCAGTTTTCTAACACTCTAAGCAGCTTCTCTCTCTGACTGCCAAGAAAGAAGTCCAGAACCCAGAAGTGATTTTGGGTGGTAACTCATTAAGTCATCGTCTGCTTCCTTGCGTAGATCACGTATCTTAAAACCATTTATACAAATACTTGGATCTGCTGTCAGCAAAGCATGGGTCCCTTCAAAATATATGCAAAGAAATAGTGTAGAAAGAAGCAAGGAAGAACTATAGCTACTGGTGAGAACCAAGAAGGCTGCTATTTCCTAGTGGAAAGGAGGCTGTAGGAGGTGCAGCAGAGCCTGCTGCCCCCAGCCCGGAAGAATCACTGCAAAAAGGAATCTATTCCCAGAGGCGACCACAGAAGAAAGCTCTCCATGAACACCAGTTTCTAAGCTGTTTGACAGAACAGCTTCACATCCGCCACAGTCTTGGAGACACTTGGGTTATATCTGTGTGAGCAGGAAGTGGGATCTCCTCCACCCACCACCCTAGGTTACTTTCCAGCTCAGAGTGACTCCTCTCTATCTGGGACAACACCCAGAACTGCGCACTAGAGAAATGTGTGAAATGGCTAAAGAATCCCAGAGACTCTGTGCAAGCCATCCACAGGTACACCACAGCCAGAAAGAGCAGAAGCTAGGTGCAGCTGGGCTTCCATCCAAAAGAGGGCCCTTGTGTAAAGGTATCTGTTGATGTGAAGCCACCAACAGCAGTAAAAACTCCATATGGTGGCCTGGAGAATAAGGCTTATGAGGATGGATTGAGGGAGTTGGGATTGTTTAGTTTGAGGAAGAGGAGGCTGAGGGGAGGGGAGACCTCATCACTCTCTACAACTGCTTGAAAGGGCATTGTAGAGGTTGGTGCTGGTCTCTTCTCATGGGCAATGAGCGACAGGACAAGAGGGAATGGCTGCAAGCTGCAGCAGGGGAGGGTTAGGCTGGACATGAGGAAAAAGTTTTTCCCAGCGAGAGTGGTCAGTCAGTGGAATGGGCTGCCCAGGGAGGTGGTGGAGTCCCCATCCCTGACTGTGTTTCAGAGTAGATTGGATGTGGTGTTGAGGGATCTGGTGTAGGGGAGAACTTGTAGAGTAGGGCTGATGGTTGGACTTCATGATCCCAAGGGTCTCTTCCAACCTGAATGATTCTATGATTCTAAAAATCTGATATAAATCTGTCCTACAGGAAAGTGCTGAAAGAGGAAGAAAATTTTTGCTGAGGCAACATAAGTTGATGACTAATAACCACCACGAAGCTGATGGCTTCACACACTCAGACAGACTGCAATCAAAGCATGATCAGGAGCTGTCAAACTCATTCCTGAAGAGTGTTGAGATCTCCCTGTTAGAGAGGGATGCCAGGAAATGCGTCCCCAGGGAGACAACTATTGAAGCTTCAGAGGTGTCTCTGCCTTGCTTGCTTGGTAGCAGGGTTGAACTGCTCTGTGGAACCATTCAGAATAAAATGGGAATAAAACCAAGTAATCAAACAATATTCTCCTTAAAAGATACAGGACATTTAGTGACCTGTACAATAATTTGAAGCTACAGAGACCACACTGCTCTGGACAAAGGAAAAGAATGTCTAATGTGACTGACCAGGACAACGCAAGAATGATCATTCTAAGAACAATGAAAAACTTGTCAGACTTTTAGCCTTCAGTGTTGGGCATGCTGGGGATGGGAGGTGGCAGAGGACTGTCCAGCTGTGGTTTGAAAATGCAAGATCAACTAGAAAATCCATTATCTCCCTTCTGGTTGCTTTGCATAGTTTCCCTTCTACAGAAACACAAAGTGTGCCCTGATCGCCCTTGGCTGCAGGCACGCTGAAAAAGGGTGCTGCAGCAAACATCCCTAGGAAGTTAAAATTCTGTCTCCCCACAGGTATAGATGGTTCTGGATAGAGAAAATCACTCTTACCTGCGCTCAGCTGCTGCCTGAAATTCCTGCTGACTAATCACCTTTCTCTTGAACGCGTCTGGTTTCCTGAGAGAAACAGAAAAAAGACAAAACAATACTAAGAAACCACAGTTCCTCACACACTGAAAGCAAATGAGCCCTGGGTCAGTGAAAGGATTGACCTATTTAAACCAGAGACTCCATCATTTGGAGAAAGGGTCCAGTTTCACTTCAAATATGTTGCCTACCCTATATGGTAAGTGAAAAATTGTCTCCCTTCCCCCCCTCAATATACAGCTCCAGCCTACACTGTACAGGAATGGCATATGGCTTCACGGAGTTTACAGAAATACAGCCTCATATAAACAAGATGTCAGAGATCTCCAACAAACAACTGAGCACAGGAGTGAACTCCTGAGGACAATTTCCTGGCATGCTTCAAGCAAAACATTTACTTCTGAACTGGTCCTCTGCGACCACAACTGCTTCAGAATAAAAGCTATTGCCCTGAGAAAGCCCCAGTTTGCAGTTAAGAAGCGTTAGCAATGCATATATATAGCATGAAATCCAGACTCTGTTTCTGCTGTCACTGCCAAACCCCAACCACGGGGCAGTCACAGCATCCTGCAAAGATCCTGGGGGCCAGGGGCTGGTGTTTCTGGTGACCCAGTAGCAGAAGCAGGCAGTGAATGGAGCATGTGAGACTCCCCTCAGCTGACATCATTTAGCCAGATGCCAAGGTTTCTAAAGCTACCAGGGATTCTCTTCCACGTGGGATACTTCCACCTGGCTCCTTAAACCATGTATCTGTCAGCTTCATATTGCAGGAGGAGAGCAAAGGTGAGAGGGACTGAGGGTTTCTCCACTGGTCACTGCTTGTGGTTTGCCTGCCTCTGTAAGGGACTGAAAACAGGGTGATGGATGAGGCTCTGCAGTGCAACTCACAGTAACCAAAATATGGAGAAAAAACCCCCCAAAACCTGTGGCATCCTGTCCTAAGACTATTACCTTTGGAAAAAGATCCACCTCTTTATCACAGGTGATTTTTTTCTGTGTTTCAAATCTCACAGACTTCAGCAGTTTGCACTTACAAAGGGATTGGAAATGAAACCAAATAAATGTGATTGGACAGATGCTCACTAGAACGTGGCCAAGAGCGAAATGAAATCAAACTTGTTTCAAGTCTGCCAACTTGGCTTCAATTGCAGTCTCACCAGATGCTGGACTCCTTCTTCTATCTCCCATTTCCCTGTGAAATCTATGAAAGAAAAGACACAATCAGATTTTATTCATTTCTACTTTGAGGCTGGACATTAGGAAAATTAGGCTGGACATCAAGAAAAAATTCTTCCCAGAAAGAGTGGTCAGACACTGGAATGGGCTGCCCAGGGAGGTGGTGGAGTCCCCATCCCTGACTGTGTTTCAGAGTAGATTAGATGTGGTGTTGAGGGACATGGTGTAGGGGAGAACTTTGTAGAGTAGGGCTGATGGTTGGACTTGATGATCCCAAGAGCCTCTTCCAACCAACCTAAAATGATTCTATTCTATTCTACTTTTTTTCAGCCAACACTCACAAAGTCTGAGACTACAAGTAAAACTGACCAATTTTTAATCTTCCAACTGTTTTCTGTTGCAATCAGAAACCTGGACTCTGTAGAGAGCAATATAATAACTGTTCTAGGCAACCAAGTTCTCCTGCCACCCTGCCTGAGGTGTGAATATTATTTGAGCAAATCGTTATCTCTGCCAGGCAGATGCTATCGTCTCTCTCCTCTCTCTTCTGATTTGGGAGCCTGGGAAATTAAGCCAAATGACCCCAAAACTGAGGAGCAAACTAAGCAGGAAGGAAAAGTTAAACCGGCACTTTCACTGCTTCTCTGTCTTCTCCCAAATGAGCCTGATTATTTTTTATAATACAAGAACAAAAAGCTACCTTAAAGCTCAGTTGCTGTCAAGATTAATGACTACAGTTGCCTTTATTCACCGCTGTACAACAGTGAGTCATGGGGCTGATGATCAATTCAGATGCTTTAGGTATTTTTTTTCCCACTAGTCAGAAAATGAGTCTATTTTCTTGGAACAGGAGCCACCACTTGTGTTCTCTAAGTCACAGAATCATAGAATTGTCCAGGTTGGGAGGGACCTTTAAGATCATCTAGTCTAACCATCAACCTGACTCTGATAAAAACCCCAACTCTTATTTAGTTAAATTAAGGCACCACACAGTCAGGGCAGTATGTCAAAGGCAAAGGAACTGAATGCAAGGATTTTAAAAATCAGTATCAAAAAAGCCAAACATTAATACATGGAAACATTTCAAGACACAAGCATTACCAGCATAACACACTTGGGGAAGTGAAGCAGTGGTTTTCCTGAGTCATACACCACAAACCCATTTAATTCAGCAGGGCCTTTGAAGTCAGCCCAGATGTGGCTGCTCTGCTGCAGAACAGAACCCCAAGTGCAGCTCTTACGGCCACCAAGGACACCTGCAGATGTGCCAGGGTTCAGGGCTACCCAAGCCCCCAGCCTAGGAGAGGTGTAGTGTGTGAGGGCTAGGAAATGCCTCTCCATGGCCCTTCCCTCTAGCTCTGATGGAAATACCAGATTACTTCCATCTTGCTTCCACACTGGATCCCAGATTAGCTACAGGGTAAAAAATCTCTGTGACACCTCTACGCTTCCTGTACTTAAACAAGAGTCATTTGGGATGGCTGTAGCTTTCCACACAGCTTGATCTCAAGCACTTGTAAGGAATTTAACAATTTCTAGATAATAAGAAGGGAAAAGTTTCAAAAACCTGACTTACTGATGGAAGTTTTTCCCTCTGCATCTCCCCTGCACGCTGAAACACTAACAAGGATGCCAGAAAGCATGATTTCTGGGTCACAAGGTGCTTTGCACAGCCTCGAGGGCACAACCAGTGCTAAAAACCAATACAACCATTAGCTATACTCTGCTGCTACAAACTGGACTGCTAGTGAAGGTACGAGGGCACGTTTCAACCGGCTGAAGCGCTCTATGAACTGGGAGGATGAAATAATTCAGGTATTCACACACTGCTGCTTTTCCTTGTTGGATTTTGTAACGTTTTGCTGGATTTTCTCACCGCCTTTTACGTTTTTCCACGGCAGAGGGCAGCCCTGCAGCCTGGCTCAGCCTGACACCAGCCCCTGGAAAAAGATCCCATGAGGATTTTTCTGCTGTTTATCAGAAAGGTTATTCTAGGACACTTCTTCTGCACTGGGCACGGGCCCAGCAGTTAGAGGCACTGGCTGCTTAGTAGGTATCCCTGGCTTCCCGAGTCAATCCCGCTATGGAAGGCCATGGAGCCTGGCTCTGTCCCAGGCTGACCTATTCAGGGGAAAATTAATCCTGCTCCATAAGGCCAAAGCTAAAATAAACCCACGCTTGCTGGAGAGCGGAGAGGTGGCAGGGAAAAGGAACCTATGTAAATGCACCCTTCTCTTCCCCTGCTATAACCAGCCTCCTCCCACCCCCATCAACGCTGCTCAAAGCTGAGAACAACCTCCCCTGCTCGGCGGTGCCCAGTGGGAGAAAGTGCACGGCTTTAGGGTAGCTTTCCCAAACTCTGTTTGGATGGGATCTCTTCTTCTCTGGAAGCGAGGGTGCTTCAGCAGTGGAGGGAAAATGGGAAGAGAAGAAAAGAAGAGTGCTCTGCATAAGGTTTTCTTTTTTGAATCTCGTTTTGCAGAGGTGAGGGGCAGAACTGGAGGCAAAAAGTGTGTCATAATTAGCTGCTGGGTACCTGGGACATTGCTGTCTCACAACTTTCATTCTTTTAGCTCTTCTGCTTGTGGATTACTACCAGTGAACAAGAAAGCCTGCAACTTCAAAAACGCCTCACAAAAATGAAGCTTAGCCTGGAGGGTAATATAAGGGGTAATGGTTTTAAGCTGAAAGAGGGGAGATATAAATCATGTATTAGGAAGAAACTTCTTCCTGTGAAAGTGACAAGACGTTGACCCAGGTTGCCCAGAGAAGCTGTGGCTGCCCCATCCCTGGAGGGGTTCAAGGCCAGGCTGGATGGGGCTTGGAGCAACCTGGTCTGGTGGGAGGTGTCCCTGCCCAGGGCAGGGGGTTGGACATGGATGGTCATTAAGGTTCCTTCCAACCCAAACCATGATTAACGATCAGAATAATCATGAGGACATGCTTGTTGACTTCAGCTCTGTCTCAGACATCACTGTCATCTGCACCCACAAGTACTTCCAGACTCCACCCCTTTAGCCCTCTCTCTGTTTTTGACTAGTTTCTGTTTCTTCTGACTTTTTTTTTCTACTTTTTCCCCTCTGGATTTTGTGTACAAGGCAGAAGGAATAAACTNGGGGACTCCACCACCTCCCTGGGCAGCCCATTCCACTGACTGACCACTCTCTCTGGGAAAAACTTTTTCCTCATGTCCAGCCTAACCCTACCCTGCTGCAGCTTGCAGCCATTCCCTCTTGTTCTGTCGCTCATTGCCCGTGAGAAGAGACCAGCACCAACCTCTCCACAATGCCCTTTCAAGCAGTTGTAGAGAGGGATGAGGTCTCCCCTCAGCCTCCTCTTCCTCAAACTAAACAATCCCAACTCCCTCAATTGATCCTCATAAGCCTTATTCTCCAGGCCTCTTACCAGTTTCGTTGCCCTCCTCTGCACTCGCTCCAGCACCTCGATATCTCTCTTGTGCTGAGGTGCCCAGAACTGGACACAAGACTCAAGGTGTGGCCTCACCAGTGCTGAGCACAGGGGGACAATCACCTCCCTACTTTTCAGGGAGTTTTAAAGGAAAATGGTTCATGAGGAAAACTCACTGGTATAAGAAAGGATCCCAGCTGGGGAAAAAAAAGAAAGTTGCTGCCAGTGTGTCCGTAATTTAGAAGTCATCTAGGCCCTTATTTCACTGTCCAGTTTCCACAACCTCAGCTGATCAGTTAAATCAGAGTACCATGTTTTCTGCAGCCCCACTCCTTCCCTTCCAACATGACCTGAAATTCCACCGTAGGCATCGTACACATCTACTCTTAACAACTACACAGCTATTGCTTCAGGGGGGGCGTATCCTGAACTCAGGAGTATAGGAGAAAGTACAGAAAACTGTTACACGTTGGATGTTAACACTGATAAGGCTAATTTCTGTATTAGGAAAGCTCCTTAGCAAAGAGGCAGAGTATCTGGGGAAAAAAAAAAGAAGAAGAAGATTTTTGCTAGCATAATGAAAGTGCCTCAAATGAAATAAGCTGTATCATAAACCATAAAAAAGAATTCTTTTGCCAATAGAACTGCCCCTCCATAATGGCTGGGGAGGAGCACGTGGAACTCTCTAAGCCAGGAGTGTGATTCTTTGCCCACAGCCCTGATCAATATAGCTACACTCTCAATAATGGGTGGTGTGGAGCCTTAAGTGTGGCCTTGATTTGCCATTTTCCTGCATAATATGGAAAGCTTAATACTTCAATTTATTATAAAAACATGTCTGGCATTATAATCCAAGGCCTTTGAGTTATAATAACAATGTGTTTGTGAACTATTTAACTAGCACACAGGGTGACAAGAAACTGATGATTCAGCCACGGGCAATATAATTTGTTCATTTCTCACTTACTTGAAAATAAACTTGAATTTCTATTAAAATTGTTGTTGTAACAGCTGTTGCAAGTATGTGCAATGGTGACAACTACTCTGACTGCTTGCAATGGTTTCTGTAATAAAAAGTATGACTACCTTGCTTTGCCGCTGCAGTGCAGGTTACCTGACTGAGCACAAAGCTGCGACTCAGTTAAACATACGCTGCTTTCAGAGATCAGCTCAGCTTTTGTCTTACAATACATGAAAGCAAAATTCCTGTCAGCAGGAAAGTTCTGAGCTAGGTCACAGAGGGAAGACTAGTCTAAACTCACAGAATGAGAAACACCACAAAATATCTGAAGAGGTAACGACTTGAGCAGGAGCTACCAATACTGACACTTTTATTAAAAAGCTAATTGGATGAGATAATAATAATAATAGCCTGAAATAGTAAATGGAAACAAAATACATCACTTAAATTACTTCATTTAATCCAAATCTGTCAGCCTGAAACAACTGACTAATAATAAAATATCCAGAACAGTAAAATTACACACAGAAGCAACTTAGCAAACATAACCCAGAAGCAAAGATTACAGATATAAAAAGGTCAACTTAAATATTATTTTCTGATGCTCAAAAACTATTGCAACCCAAGAGCCCATGAAAAATGAATTGACCAGAGCAAAGACTGAGCACTTTCATTATGCCATTAAGACTGATGTAAAAATAACAATGACAAGAGTAAGCTTGAGCAGAACAGTAAAAAAAACCCAAGGGATGAGATTCCCTCGTGTTTCCTGATTCGCACCAATATTGTATCGCTGAGCCCAGAGGGTTTATATGAACTTAACAAGAGATAATAGGTCCCTACAGCTCTAAGAAGGGGCAGGGAATGGAACAATACTCAAGAGTCACCAGGGCTGTGGAAAGCTCAAGATGAGGGCTATCACTCAGGGTATTGCAGGAATGATGAGAACAACTTTGCACCACGCAGGGAGTGCTACGAGACCTACTTTCAACCTACTTTCAGTTCTTTCAACCCAAAAGATTTTCTGAAGATAACACAAATATTCACCTAAACTTATCCTTGCTAATATGTATTCAAGACAAAACTCAACACTCACACTCCCTCATTCTTCTTGATTGCCTTTGTCACCACCAACCCTGCTTCTTCTCCACAGCTCTCATCCTCATTTAGCCTCTTTGGGCCCTCTTACTCTCCTCTTCCTGACCACAAACACAAACCAACCTTACACCAGGAGAATTTACTTCAACCCCATAAATCTTTGTTGAAAAAACAGCCAGGTATTTTTCCTTGCCATCTCGTCACTACAGTCCCTACCCACCACTGGCCATGCTGGGGGTCAGGATGGTCTGATCGATCCCTTATTCCCCCCCTCGTGTCTGCTGTTAGATTTCACACTGCTGACTTTAGAGAAGCAGCTTTTTTTTTTCATGTTGTGTTTGGCCCAGCCTCAACACCAGGGTTCCCAGTGTCTTGGAAATGCAAGCAAAGAAGGTTTTACTTTGTAAAAAGTCGGTCTCCTGCAGTGCTTCAAACTGGTGGTTCACATGGTGAAGCACAATGCAGCCAGTCACTAATCTCTTTCAAAAGCGTAGATGTAGGTTATTATTTTTAGCTCAGAATTTTAATTGCAGTGTCTTTACGCTATGCCCACAGTAAGGAGAACCCACAAGCTCAGCCTAGAAAGCCAGCTAATCCTCCCCAAGCTCCAGAGGGCCAAGCAAGATGAGGTTTCAAATAATTGTGAATAACTCAGGAAGGAAAGCTTGAGTTTTCAGAACCGGTTTAGCTATTTCTCTACGAAAGCACCAGTGACTATTCTGAATAAAGAACACCCAACACCAACTAACTGTATGAAAAGTAAAAGTTCCTTTCACCTTTTAAAAAGTGACATTTCCACTCTGGTGGCAATGCTTACCCCCAAGTTTGCTGGTACTGGTGGAGTTAGCAGTAAGTTCCTTACGGGATACATTTGAACTCCTGAAGTAAGTGGCATAAAAAGGCTCATTGTCGTACACAGGAAAGGTCCAAAATGGGCATTTGGAGCAAAAACCAAACAAATGAAGAATAACCCTCAGAGCAGCAGCCGCACATCCTGGCCCAGCCCTGCTTCTGTTAAAACTGCTCAGAAGCTGAGCATTCTCTGGGAATAGGCAACTCAGAGAAGGGAGAGGAGAAGCAGAAACCCCCCCATTCCCCTCCCTCTCTCTCTCTCCCCATTAGCATCCCACCTCTGCCAGTCTACCAGCTCTCACTCACCGTGCACCAGTCAGCAGGGCATAAGCTGACACCTGAGCGCACGCACTGAGAAGACCTCATCAGTCTGGACAAACTGGGAGCTACTGTGAGCACCACCATCCCATGGGTCTGTACAAAACCAGCAGCAGAAGCCCTGAGACATCAAAGGGATCTTTACTTTCCTGTGAAATGAGGGAACACCAGACCTCATGAGCGAAGTATGAGGAAGAAAAGGAAAAGGTCAAGGCTACATACATTAAACAATACCCCCTTCAATCCACAGTCTAATTTAGGGACCCCCTACGTTTCCTGCTTGCACCTGCTTTCAGTCCTAAAAGGTATCTTGCAGGGGAGCTCTCTTCCCCTTTCTTAGAAGCTGGGGAAAGGCTCCATCCGCTCAGGGCAGCCAAGGTGCAAAGGGTGCTCCGGGAAGTTAAAGCCGCCATCCGCTTCCCAGAGCCGAGGTTCACGAGAAGAGACCTCACCAGACCCGAGAGAGGCAGTGGGCAAGAGAGACAGGGGATCAGATTTACAGCCTCATTGACTCATGCTAACAAACACGTCAGCAAGGAGAGATCTGCTGTCCTGAAGAGAATGTCTCTTCGTGGAACAGCCCATCTTTTAGCACCTACATTAAGATGAATCCTATTTCCACTATTGATACCAAACCAAAGCACACCCCGTTACCCTCTGCATTCCTCAGTAAAACATCATCCTAGGGGCACATCTTAATGTCTCTTAAAGGCAAACTCCTAGGTATACATCTACAACTTGCTGCACTGCCTTTGATGTAATTATACCACACCACAAAGACACCCAAGAGTGAATCATAAGCTCTTGCTTCCTTATGAGGGGTCAGATACAAACAGACAGATGAGAAACAGGGAAACCAGTGCTGGACCCATGTAATCTTCACTTGAGACTCCAACTTTTGCCCAAGAGTCAGACACTGCATGCAGGCTGGCTTTTACTACAGCCTTTACTCTTCTTTCACGCCTGGTGCCAGCCAAGCAGCCTGAGCATGTGCTTCCTGGAGTCCTTTCCCCTCCCTCCCTCCTTCCACGGGGACTGACCGTGACTCTTGCGAGGGTCTGACCTTGCAGGGTTGAAATGAGGGTACAATGCAGGAAGGCATGTTTGTCTCCGCGTCCGGAGAGCCTCAGCAGGTCCCAGAGGATGCCAGGGCATTTAAAGACCTCAACGCCTGCAAGTGCACACAGTGCATCGAACACGAAGCGGGTGTCTTTGTCCTTGACTGAGGGAGGTCTCCCCCGCTTCTGGTTCATGATGCTCACAGACCTTTCACCATCACACCACCTCCCAGGTTGACTATACATCCCCGGTGACCTTTGTTGGAGGGCACAGCGTCCACACAAGGGCACCTGCCCAACATCCGTGTCCCCCTCACCCTTCACAGTGTGAATCCACAAACACCAAGCCAAGATTAAAAGCACTCCTGTTGCTTCGTGTTGCCTTCAATCAACAAGCTGATGGGCGGCAGGTCCCAGGCCCCTTCTCTGGGCCAAGCTTTCAGACCTCAGCGCCAGCCTCCGGCCTACAGGAAACAGTTAACGCCGCCTGAGGTACTCCTGCCAGCTTCCTCGGTCCCCTCCTGTGCCTCCCGGGAGCTATTAATACAGCAGGCACATGCTCTGACATAGCGTTCCCCGGCAGCGACCAGATAACTTTAATTTGCCCTTTAAACGTCCGGAGCCCAGTGGCCCTCGCAGTCTCTCCACAGGGGAAGATGGCGGCGCTGCCCCGCGCCCCCCGGCAGGGGCGGGCTCTAGGGGGTCCCAGCCAATGCCCGTGCCTCAGGGGGACACCGCCTCCTATCGCGAGAGGCCGGGGGGTATAAAAAAGGCGGTGCGGGGGCCAGGGGACCATTTGGCCGGCGGTGCGAGGGGGCGGCCGGGTGGGGAGGTGCGGGGCTCGTTGGCTCTCTCCAGGCAGGGGGTGTCGGACCGGCTGCCAACATGGGTGACCAAGCGCTCAGCTTCCTCAAGGACTTTTTGGCCGGTGGGATCGCGGCCGCTATCTCCAAGACGGCTGTCGCCCCCATCGAGAGAGTGAAGTTGCTGCTGCAGGTGAGGAGGAGGCAGTGAGGGCCCGGGAAGCCGGGTGGGGGGGTGGTGGTGGNAAATATGGGAAGGAGCTCAGACGGCTCCGGTTACCCGGGCCCTTCAGCACCACCTCGAGGGAGCGGGAGCTGGGCCAGGCCCCATCCCTGCCCTTCAGCCGGGACAGGGTCACCTCGGTGGGGGTCCTTTCTCCCTACCCTTCCACCCCCTTCTCCTTCTCCCCCCCCTACCACAGGTCCAGCATGCCAGCAAACAGATCACGGCCGAGAAGCAGTACAAGGGCATTATGGACTGCATAGTCCGCATCCCCAAGGAGCAAGGCGTCCTCTCCTTCTGGAGAGGCAACCTGGCCAACGTCATCCGGTACTTCCCCACCCAGGCCCTCAACTTCGCCTTCAAGGACAAGTACAAGCAGATCTTCTTGGGGGGAGTGGACAGGCACAAGCAGTTCTGGCGTTACTTCGCGGGCAACCTGGCATCTGGGGGGGCTGCTGGAGCCACCTCCCTCTGCTTCGTCTACCCCCTGGATTTCGCCAGGACCCGGCTGGCGGCCGATGTGGGCAAAGGAGCCAGTGAGAGGGAGTTCACTGGGCTGGGCGACTGCATTGTCAAGATCTTCAAGTCCGATGGCTTGAAGGGCCTGTACCAAGGATTCAGTGTGTCTGTCCAGGGCATCATCATCTACAGAGCAGCCTATTTTGGGGTTTATGACACAGCCAAGGGTAAGAAGCGTGTGGAGAAGTGACTGCGAGGGAAGGAGCCATCCAGGAAAGGCACTCTAGGGCCCTTGGTGGTACGAGGACAAGCAGGGCTGGCTCAGCACCAGTTCAGGCTGCTAGAGTACACTCAGGTGTTTCTGAAACGTGTTCCTGCCTCCCTCAACTTGCTGCTCTGAGCAGAAACTGGGTTTACAGTGTGTCTTCAGGCACTATCTGGTTTCTTTGTCTTAGGGCTTATATGGAAGGGGTTGTATGGTGGTTTCTTAGTCATTGCAGCTCATGACACAAGCCTGGAAGGGTTCTGCAGGACAGACCTTTTGGTCAGGGAGCACAAAGGGGCTTAGATCCTCAAATCTAACAGTACTATAAATGTGTTCCAATCATAGTACCTGTTAATACTCAAATGTGGGTGAAGGGAGAAGTTGCAGGCTCTATTGCTTCCTGGGGCTGGTGGTTGATCGTTCCTTCCACAGCCCTTTTCCCCTCCGTACTGACTCTGCTCGTTTGTTCTCCGTGACAGGTATGTTGCCTGACCCAAAGAACGTGCACATCGTGGTGAGCTGGATGATTGCCCAGAGCGTCACGGCAGTAGCAGGGCTAGTGTCTTACCCCTTTGACACTGTGCGACGTCGGATGATGATGCAGTCCGGCCGAAAGGGAGGTAAGAGCAAGTGCTCCTACAGAGCTCTGGCAGCAGAAAGTATCTTTTCATTGAGATACGGTGGGAAATGCTGGGTCTTGTGGAAAATTAATGACCTTATTGGAATCCTTAAGAAGAAAAACCTCTGGGAAACACGTTGCTGGTTATTTCTGTCATGGTCACTTAAGAAGTTGAGAACTTGATTGATTTTGGTTTCCATAAAGAGAATTAAAGTGGCTTTTGATAAATAGGTTACTTAATTGTAAATTTTTGGCTAATAGTTTGCTTATTCCTTGTTGTTCTAAGTATATGAAACGGGCTGCTGGGTGACTCCAAGCCTTCTGACCTTTGTGTCTGTTTCCACAGCTGATATTATGTACAAGGGCACAATTGATTGCTGGAAGAAGATAGCTAAAGATGAAGGAAGCAAAGCCTTCTTCAAAGGTGCCTGGTCGAATGTGTTGAGAGGCATGGGCGGAGCTTTTGTATTAGTACTTTATGATGAAATCAAGAAATATGTCTAGAAAGGAACATTGCAGTGTAGTTCAATTGTTCTCAACCCAACCCAAGCCAAGCCAAGCATGCTATTGTGATGCAATGGACAGCAGAATATTTCCTAGGGAAACAGAATAAGATGAAGGAGTAACGTACCTGGTTGAGATGGATTTGAGGATGCATTAATTTAAAGATTGTCCACTACATCACAGTTGTATTTTGTATGAAACTTCCTCCAACATTTGTATTGGAACTGTGTATATATTATACTTCAAATTTTTGGTAATACCTTTTTGTCTAGAGACAAGACTTAGGTGGTTTTTACCTTAATATTGTGAAATCTTAATAGAACAAGATCTTCAGAACTACCTGTTGCACTAAGTGATGTCTCTAGCTGCCCAACAATGTGATGACTTTTCTAACATGGATTGAAATAATGTTTTCTTCTAAAGCTGTATTTTTTTTAAGATGATATTAAGCAAAAAGCGTGTCTGGAAATCTAAGCCATACTAAAGCACCAGGCTGAGCTCTGAGCTGCAGCCTCTTCACAGGTGAATTCTACAGTCATACGGAGGGAACCATAACGTGAGGTTTCAAACATACTCTGTGGAAGATGGAAAATACAGTGTTCCAAAAATTCCCTGTATCTTCACAAAGCTCTGATGTGCAATTGAACTAAAACTGAAATCATGAAATAAATTAATCTATTAATGAACTTTTCCCTGTTGTTTTCAGTACACTGAACACATTACATGTCCTTCAAGGTGGTGTGCTAATCAGCACACTATTATTAGCGATTGCCTGGTAATGCTGAAGCCTCTTTTAACCTTTTCAGCGAAGGTTTAGGTAGGTGGAGTGGTTATTGGTAATTCTGCAGTAGCAAAGCCTGGAGGATTCATAAACTACCTTAGTTTTAGCTGCTTTGACAATTCCTTTAGATTACCCTCAACTTTGAAGTAAGCATGTCTTCCTTTGGTAGTGGAGTCAGTGCTGGTTGTTTTCCTTCAAAAAGTAGAGTAGAATTCACAATAACTATATGTTCAACTCCACTGTTATTAACACTAGGTCAGTTATTGAGCTGTTAATTACCACTGAGATCAGAGCATGCTCAGTACAGAGTTGTTAAAACTTTAGCTGCAGCATGGTTGTGACTCACTGATGAACAGACTCTAATTAGACAAAGTAGGGAAAGTGAGTTTATGTCCACTTCAGAGATTGTCAGGCTACATATAAACACATGGTTATTATGTATTCACCTGGAAAAGGGCCCAGACTAAGCAGGTACTACCCAGCTCTGAAAGAACACTGCCTCATCTTTTGGATGAGATGCAGTTAGAACTCCAGGTGAGTCCAAAAGATAAACCTGTTCCTACAGCATACAGCCCATGGTAGAGAGAGAACCTAGGGCAGCAGCCTGAACCCTCCCTACCTCCACTCCCTGCTCATAGTATTGTCCAGGTTGGAAGGAACCTTTCAGATCATCTAGTCCAACCATCAACCTAACTGATAAAAAAAGCCACTCAACCCTCTCTCTAAGCATTATGTTAACCTGTCTTTCAAATACCTCCAGGGATGGTGCCTCAACCACTTCCCTGGGCAGCCCACCCTAATACCCGACAACCTTTTCAGTGTAAAAATTGTTCCTGATATCCCATCTGAACCTCCCTGGCACAACTTGAGGCTGTGTCCTATTGCCTGTGACTTGGGAGAAGAGACTGACCTCCCCTGGCTCCACCCTCCTTTCAGGAAGTTCTAGTGAGCAAGAAGGTGTCCCCCCAGCCTCATTTTCTCTAGACTGAGCACCCCCAGCCTCTCTCCCCATAAGACTTACTCTCCAGCTCCCTCACCGGCCTTGTTGCCCTTCTCTGGACCCGCTCCAGCACCTCATTGTCATGGAAGCAGCAGCCATCAGCTCTTTAAAAGCCACAGAGAAAAGCTTAAGACACAGTGAGAAGCACAGCAGAAGGAAAAAAACATGCTAAGTTGTTCAGACACCGGAAGAACTTCCATCTGCAGGGAGGCCAGTTACAGTTATTGGATGATCTCATCTGACAGTAGAAAATCCCACTAAATTAGGGTATCAGGGAAAGAAGCATCGTGCCACAGGTGGCAAATCTCAGCCACCTGTGTTCCCCCTGGGAAGTCCCTCTCACTTGGAACAGGAGCAATCCCCTGTTTAATCCCAAGACCCCCTGTGTGGGAAGAAGAGAAATCTTTTTGTTCCAAGCTCTGACCACATACAGTACAGAAGTATCATTTTTGTACACAGAGCCCACAGCAAAAATGACAAGGAATGGCATTTTAGGATGCTGTACTGAATACACAGGTGGTCCTGGAACCAGAAGTGCCAGCTACAAGGATCAGTGTTGACAAACCTCATCTCATCTTGGCCAGGAGAAGGGTTACCAAGAGACACTCAGCAGATTTCTTGACCACAGTATTAGAACCATGCATCCTGAAGGTGAACCAGATCTGCATCACCAGCATTGGCAATCCCTGCCCATACGTGGAACAGGAGGACTCCAACGTCGTTTCAGCCCTGGGAGATGGTTCCACACACAGCTCTGTATTTCCTCTTTCATCAGGTGACAATGACGTGGTTCACCCACTATTTAGCTTGAGGCTTTGAGCAGGTAAACATCACAAAGGTGTACTCAGTGTACTGGGTTCCTACAATAGGCCACTTTGGGCCTTTTCTTCTCTCTCACCATCTGGCTTGTTGATTCATCACTGTTTCTTCGTCACTGACTGCACGTAATGGTCAGGACTGCGCAGCTTGATGTAGGTCCCTGCCCTCTTCTTCATCATGCCAATGTGCAGACTGTGCTCCAGGGAAAGCCACAAGCTCTCATCTGCCAGGTGACCCCAGGAGCTGCCCAGGTTGGAAAGAAGGCAGGGATCAGGTGAACCCGTATCTGAGTGGCAGGGTGACAGCAGAGATGCATCCAGATCTTCAGTGAAGACCACAAGCAATCTGAAAGAAGGCAGGCTCTGGCACAGGGGAAAGCCTATACATTCCATATGAGGAACAGCCTTGTGTCATTATTCCAAATTAGCTTGAGTCTCTTAGGTCCTCTGGGATTAAAACTGAGCTTTAAAGGATTCAGTGGTGCCCCTCACATGTCGCCTGTCCAGACAGGAGTGTGTCATCTCTCCCTGCTCTTTTCATGTGGTCAATGATCTGAACTAGGCACTTCAAGACCTTCAGCATCGTAGAAAGGCTTACACAGCACAACCTTTTTTCCTAGAAAAAACAGAGCCCATGATGAGGCAGAGACACTTCCAGAGCAAAAACGTGGCATCACAGGTGATTTCCCACAGTGCTGTCACCCAAACCAGCAATCCTGTCACCTCAGTGGGGAGACTGGCTCCTACCTGACACCGTGTGTCAAACCAGCACGGGCAGTTCACCAAGGAGGAAGCAAAGCTCCTTGTGCTTTTCTGTCAAAGAGATCTTCTGCAGGGGGGGGAAAAAGTGAATAAGAGACCTTAAATTGGCAGCTTACAAAAGCCACAAATCACAAGTCTGTTAGAAACACAGTTTTTTGCTATAAAAAAAAATAATCTTGATGAGAACTAACTTAATGAAGAGCTGTCAGTATGGCTTATTTTAGAACACTCCCACTAAAGCCACAGCCAGGTAAAGTGTCTCAGTGAATAAATTAACTCTTTGCATTTTCCTCCACTATGTGTAGTACAAAGCACTTCTCCCAAGAACCCCCCTTGCACTTTCATACCAGCTCTAAAGTTCTGGAAAGAAGCCACTGCCGTGACAAACAACTCATGTTAAATATTTTATTTCTTATGCTTTACAAAAAAGACATACAAAATTGACATTCTTTCATAACAAAGTTAAATAAAATAAGATGGAGTGATTAAAAGTAATCCATTTTGTGAATTCCTTCACAGAAAAAAAAAGAATATCATATGAACATTCAGAAGTATTTAAAGTGTGACCCCAATATTCATATTCAAGGACAAAACCAGATCTTTAAATAGTGAATCATTTTAAGTAGCACAATAGTACAAATAAATACAGCAGCACTATGCAAAAAAATTCCTTACAGTCCCTATCAATGAATAATAACAGCAATAAAAACCTGTTTGCCACACTGCTGCTTGGAGTGAGGGGTNACTTACTCTCCAGCTCCCTCACTGGCCTTGTTGCCCTTCTCTGGACCCGCTCCAGCACCTCATTGTCATGGAAGCAGCAGCCATCAGCTCTTTAAAAGCCACAGAGAAAAGCTTAAGACACAGTGAGAAGCACAGCAGAAGGAAAAAAACATGCTAAGTTGTTCAGACACCGGAAGAACTTCCATCTGCAGGGAGGCCAGTTACAGTTATTGGATGATCTCATCTGACAGTAGAAAATCCCACTAAATTAGGGTATCAGGGAAAGAAGCATCGTGCCACAGGTGGCAAATCTCAGCCACCTGTGTTCCCCCTGGGAAGTCCCTCTCACTTGGAACAGGAGCAATCCCCTGTTTAATCCCAAGACCCCCTGTGTGGGAAGAAGAGAAATCTGTTCTTTTTGTTCCAAGCTCTGACCACATACAGTACAGAAGTATCATTTTTGTACACAGAGCCCACAGCAAAAATGACAAGGAATGGCATTTTAGGATGCTGTACTGAATACACAGGTGGTCCTGGAACCAGAAGTGCCAGCTACAAGGATCAGTGTTGACAAACCTCATCTCATCTTGGCCAGGAGAAGGGTTACCAAGAGACACTCAGCAGATTTCTTGACCACAGTATTAGAACCATGCATCCTGAAGGTGAACCAGATCTGCATCACCAGCATTGGCAATCCCTGCCCATACGTGGAACAGGAGGACTCCAACGTCGTTTCAGCCCTGGGAGATGGTTCCACACACAGCTCTGTATTTCCTCTTTCATCAGGTGACAATGACGTGGTTCACCCACTATTTAGCTTGAGGCTTTGAGCAGGTAAACATCACAAAGGTGTACTCAGTGTACTGGGTTCCTACAATAGGCCACTTTGGGCCTTTTCTTCTCTCTCACCACCTGGCTTGTTGATTCGTCACTGACTGCACGTAACGGTCAGGACTGCGCAGCTTGATGTAGGTCCCTGCCCTCTTCTTCATCATGCCAATGTGCAGACTGTGCTCCAGGGAAAGCCACAAGCTCTCATCTGCCAGGTGACCCCAGGAGCTGCCCAGGTTGGAAAGAAGGCAGGGATCAGGTGAACCCGTATCTGAGTGGCAGGGTGACAGCAGAGATGCATCCAGATCTTCAGTGAAGACCACAAGCAATCTGAAAGAAGGCAGGCTCTGGCACAGGGGAAAGCCTATACATTCCATATGAGGAACAGCCTTGTGTCATTATTCCAAATTAGCTTGAGTCTCTTTAGGTCCTCTGGGATTAAAACTGAGCTTTAAAGGATTCAGTGGTGCCCCTCACATGTCGCCTGTCCAGACAGGAGTGCGTCATCTCTCCCTGCTCTTTTCATGTGGTCAATGATCTGAACTAGGCACTTCAAGACCTTCAGCATCGTAGAAAGGCTTACACAGCACAACCTTTTTTCCTAGAAAAAACAGAGCCCATGATGAGGCAGAGACACTTCCAGAGCAAAAACGTGGCATCACAGGTGATTTCCCACAGTGCTGTCACCCAAACCAGCAATCCTGTCACCTCAGTGGGGAGACTGGCTCCTACCTGACACCGTGTGTCAAACCAGCACGGGCAGTTCACCAAGGAGGAAGCAAAGCTCCTTGTGCTTTTCTGTCAAAGAGATCTTCTGCAGGGGGGGAAAAAAGTGAATAAGAGACCTTAAATTGGCAGCTTACAAAAATCACAAATCACAAGTCTGTTAGAAAAACAGTTTTTTGCTATAACAAAAAACTCTTGATGAGAACTAACTTAATGAAGAGCTGTCAGTATGGCTTATTTTAGAACACTCCCACTAAAGCCACAGCCAGGTAAAGTGTCTCAGTGAATAAATTAACTCTTTGCATTTTCCTCCACTATGTGTAGTACAAAGCACTTCTCCCAAGAACCCCCCTTGCACTTTCATACCAGCTCTAAAGTTCTGGAAAGAAGCCACTGCCGTGACAAACAACTCATGTTAAATATTTTATTTCTTATGCTTTACAAAAAAGACATACAAAATTGACATTCTTTCATAACAAAGTTAAATAAAATAAGATGGAGTGATTAAAAGTAATCCATTTTGTGAATTCCTTCACAGAAAAAAAAAGAATATCATATGAACATTCAGAAGTATTTAAAGTGTGACCCCAATATTCATATTCAAGGACAAAACCAGATCTTTAAATAGTGAATCATTTTAAGTAGCACAATAGTACAAATAAATACAGCAGCACTATGCAAAAAAATTCCTTACAGTCCCTATCAATGAATAATAACAGCAATAAAAACCTGTTTGCCACACTGCTGCTTGGAGTGAGGGGTTCAAACACTGTCAGACAGCTGAATTTGATCTGCAGGTCACCAGGCACAGCAGCTCTGCCCAACTATCACACAGGACCAAGTCAAGAGTCAGTTACAATGCAGAACACCCAAAAAGCCTAAGCCCTCATGCAAGCACGAGCAAAGAATGATAAACTTCCCTTTCCACGGGGCTAAGACCCAGCCTTACTGAATGCAGCTTTTTTTTTGGTGGTGGTTGGTTTGGTTTTATGCACAGCACACAGAGATTTCCTGTCTCTCTCCTGGGAAGAAGCTGGGGAAGCAAGCGGGGTTCCTGCAATACCCACGGGCAGTGGCAGCACAATTCATGCTCTTTATAAGACTGCAGTCCTACAAAATAAGCTCACTGCAAGTTTGCCTTTACGTATAGAAATGAAGCACACCACCTACTAGTCGCAGTTACCAAGTCCATTACATTTTGCTCCCCTTGTCAATGGATGTTGCTACTGAAGCTTATTGGACGTTACTACAGACGCTTGGGATGAACATGACACCACAAAGCAGGTTAAGCAGCATAACAAGGTTTCCTCTTTTCTTTTTAATTTACTGTTATTTTAAATCCTCGTCAGCAGTCGCTCTCAAAATCACATGTTCAGGTTTCCTGCAGCTTAAGTTTATATCTCCCCACCGAGAAGGGCAAGGATCTGCAAAAGCTGGGCCATAAAATACTCCCCTTTCTTAGTATTCTCTAGCTGGAAAAAGAACTAGAACCTACTCTTGCTTCAAGCGACTCTGAAGCCGTTGCCAGTTCAGTCTTCACTCTTGTTCATATTTGAACAACTATTGTATCAGATTCCTCTTTCCCACACAAAGGTCCCCAAAAAACTTCCAAAACACTTAACTCTGGAAGAGACGCAGCCTTGAGTGCAGAACAAGTGGAGAACACTCTGGAGTGCAAGAGTGGCAGAAGAACACCTGCAGGCTCAGTATCCTCCCTGCCCCTGCAGGAGCACACAGTCTGCTTTTCACCCATTCGTGCTGCTGTAAGAAGATCCTTCCAGTCATATGAACATGACCCACCAAGTCCAGAAGGCTTACCCAAAGCCAGGATGAAAAAGGAGGACAATCTAGGAATTAAGCATATGCTTATAAGTTTAATGCAATCCTTTAAAATAATACTACTTTCAAGATCTTCTTTACATCTTGTGCCTACGGTGCAGTTCTGTCCTTCTGTGTTACGTACACAAATTCCACTTAGGATTTGAGAATAAAGTCACAATTGTCAATTTCTATTCAACTTGCCTGTTTAAATACTTACTTTTCTTTCAAAAGTCCTTCCTGTCACGGAAAACACTGACTGGTGTTCCCTTAAAACCATTTTACAAGCAATTGTATCGTATGCAATGCATTTTAATGGCTGAACGATGCAGAAAGTTGGTGGGGTTTTTTTTGCACACAGAATTTACAAAAGCACTAAACCCAGCTCTGAGGATCATCTCAGAACACCTATAACCAAGCAGCACGAACGGCAGTGGGTTTAGGTCTCTGCAACACCCCGCCGGCCGAATCGGAGGCGAGTTTTTCGTTCCTCTGGCTCCTTGTACTCGGCGCACCCGAGGCTCTCGAAGTACCTCCTGTTAATAACACACACATGAGCGAAAAGAAACCCAGGAGTGAGAATCCATATTGCTTGGTACAACAGAAAACTTCATGCTGTATCAATACTAACACTAGCAGAGACTGACCAAAGCACAGACAAGATAAACTTTGAACAGTAACTTGTGGGGAGTCTCTCGATACTGATTTTTCCAAGTACTAAGCCCTCAGCTCCACTTCATCTTTTCCTGAGCTGCAGATCCCAAACCTACAGCCATGCCTTTTCTTAGTGTTTGCACGTCAGTGACTCTCTCAAGACCAAAGCACAAAAGGGGAAGGGGATCCAGGAGCCCAGATTCCCCAGATCAGTAAGGGGGAATTCTAAGGCCAGGCATCCTAAGGCAAGGCCAGGCATCCTAAGGCAAGGCAAGGCAAGGCCAGGCATCCTAAGGCAAGGCAAGGCCAGGCCAGGCATCCTAAGGCAAGGCAAGGACAGAGACCTAAACCCTAATTACCCTCATTTCCAGAAAACAAACAAACAAACAAAAAACAAACACCCCAACCAAATCACAGTAAATTGAATACAAACCCGAGATGTTATGAGTTGTTTGTAAATGGTCAGGACAAAGAATTTAAGCCTATGCCCTAAGTGCTGTGGTTCTTCAGCTCGATTCCCCCACTTCTGGGGACACACAACCTACTTCCAAACACAACACACAACTCCTGAGACAAGCAGGGCTAGATTCACACTGCCTGCATGAGAATTTAAATACTCTTTGGGGGTTTTGTGTTGGGTTCCCCCCTCAGCCCTCCTTATTCTCTTCTCCTTTCAATAAAAAAATACTGGCAAAATGAGAAAACATAGAATCACAGAATGGTTAGGGTCGGAGGAGTTGGAAGAGTTGGAAGGGAAGATGATCCAGATCCAATCCCCTGTCCCTGGCCAGGGACACCTCCCAATAGGCCGAGTTGCTCAAATGTTTCATTACAACAGTGATTTATTAACCTTTCTGGAAGAGATGATTCACAAGATAATTTACTAGAAATTTAGGATGGAAAGTAAACAATTCATGCAGTCATCCTTCTTCTGGTAAGATTGAAAAGTAACTAACTATCACTTTAATGATTTCTGTGTGATAGGTGATCAATCTAAGAAAGCCAGAGAATGGAACTTATCTGCTGTTCTTAGCAGTAAGTGTTTCACTATTCTGAATTACAAAAAGATAAAACACATGCAAAGAAATACAGGAACCTGCAACTTCAAAGCACTTACTGGAAGGACTAAGCTGGCTGAGAGATGATCTTCCTTTTCTAACAGTTGGTGAAGAATTCAGGTAACTCATCTGGCGCTGATAGTCCATCAACTGCTCCGAACGCCTCATTCCAGGCGTCGGNTACATCTTGTGCCTACGGTGCAGTTCTGTCCTTCTGTGTTACGTACACAAATTCCACTTAGGATTTGAGAATAAAGTCACAATTGTCAATTTCTATTCAACTTGCCTGTTTAAATACTTACTTTTCTTTCAAAAGTCCTTCCTGTCACGGAAAACACTGACTGGTGTTCCCTTAAAACCATTTTACAAGCAATTGTATCGTATGCAATGCATTTTAATGGCTGAACGATGCAGAAAGTTGGTGGGGTTTTTTTTGCACACAGAATTTACAAAAGCACTAAACCCAGCTCTGAGGATCATCTCAGAACACCTATAACCAAGCAGCACGAACGGCAGTGGGTTTAGGTCTCTGCAACACCCCGCCGGCCGAATCGGAGGCGAGTTTTTCGTTCCTCTGGCTCCTTGTACTCGGCGCACCCGAGGCTCTCGAAGTACCTCCTGTTAATAACACACACATGAGCGAAAAGAAACCCAGGAGTGAGAATCCATATTGCTTGGTACAACAGAAAACTTCATGCTGTATCAATACTAACACTAGCAGAGACTGACCAAAGCACAGACAAGATAAACTTTGAACAGTAACTTGTGGGGAGTCTCTCGATACTGATTTTTCCAAGTACTAAGCCCTCATCTCCACTTCATCTTTTCCTGAGCTGCAGATCCCAAACCTACAGCCATGCCTTTTCTTAGTGTTTGCACGTCAGTGACTCTCTCAAGACCAAAGCACAAAAGGGGAAGGGGATCCAGGAGCCCAGATTCCCCAGATCAGTAAGGGGGAATTCTAAGGCCAGGCATCCTAAGGCCAGGCAAGGCCAGGCCAGGCATCCTAAGGCCAGGCAAGGCCAGGCCAGGCATCCTAAGGCCAGGCAAGGCCAGGCCAGGCATCCTAAGGCAAGACAAGGCCAGGCCAGGCATCCTAAGGCAAGGCAAGGACAGAGACCTAAACCCTAATTACCCTCATTTCCAGAAAACAAACAAACAAACAAAAAACAAACACCCCAACCAAATCACAGTAAATTGAATACAAACCCGAGATGTTATGAGTTGTTTGTAAATGGTCAGGACAAAGAATTTAAGCCTATGCCCTAAGTGCTGTGGTTCTTCAGCTCGATTCCCCCACTTCTGGGGACACACAACCTACTTCCAAACACAACACACAACTCCTGAGACAAGCAGGGCTAGATTCACACTGCCTGCATGAGAATTTAAATACTCTTTGGGGGTTTTGTGTTGGGTTCCCCCCTCAGCCCTCCTTATTCTCTTCTCCTTTCAATAAAAAAATACTGGCAAAATGAGAAAACATAGAATCACAGAATGGTTAGGGTCGGAGGAGTTGGAAGAGTTGGAAGGGAAGATGATCCAGATCCAATCCCCTGTCCCTGGCCAGGGACACCTCCCAATAGGCCGAGTTGCTCAAATGTTTCATTACAACAGTGATTTATTAACCTTTCTGGAAGAGTTGATTCACAAGATAATTTACTAGAAATTTAGGATGGAAAGTAAACAATTCATGCAGTCATCCTTCTTCTGGTAAGATTGAAAAGTAACTAACTATCACTTTAATGATTTCTGTGTGATAGGTGATCAATCTAAGAAAGCCAGAGAATGGAACTTATCTGCTGTTCTTAGCAGTAAGTGTTTCACTATTCTGAATTACAAAAAGATAAAACACATGCAAAGAAATACAGGAACCTGCAACTTCAAAGCACTTACTGGAAGGACTAAGCTGGCTGAGAGATGATCTTCCTTTTCTTACAGTTGGTGAAGAATTCAGGTAACTCATCTGGCGCTGATAGTCCATCAACTGCTCCGAACGCCGCATTCCAGGCGTCGGTTTCACCGCTTCCAGTCTTTTCAGGAAAGCCTTAACATTGAAGAAAAACATCATCAAGAAAGAGCAAAGGATAAACAAGGAACTGCAAAACAAACATCCACAAATTGATTTTTCTTTGAGCCACAAAATATAATCTCAGATTTTCATCATTGCAGAAGAAGAACTCCTCCTCCCCTGGTGACCAGCATGGGTTATTCTGCTCATACTGAACTCTTTTCTCAGAAGGTTACACAAATCTCTCTTACATATCATTAATTGGATACCCAGTACATCTTTAGAACCCCACAGCTCTCTGTACTTTAGTATAATTTGCATCAAGACATCTGTTTGGTGATGGACCAGGTGGTGGGAAGACGGGCTGTGCTCTTCCAATCCTGCTTTTGGTTACTCCCCCCAATTTCTGGAAGGATGAGAAGCTGAGTTTTTTTTAAACACACTTAAGTCATTTTATATTGCCCTACAGGTTCTCCAGTCAGTTACTGGCCTCAAGTCTGTGAATGTCATGTCAAAAGGAAAACACAAACATCTAGCAGTGACACTATTTGTTTGGTCCATACCAAGAGATTCTAGTTTAAGTAGATCAAGTGATTTCCATAATCTAAAACCAAGAACCTGATGGCAGGACAAATTTGGAAGCACCCAACTACATACAGCTTCCAATTAACAACTCCACATTTCTAATATATTTCGCCTCCAGTGCTCTACAGATCTATCCATTCCCTCTGCTAACTGATTTCAACTCATTTGACAGCCTACAAATGTTTGGCAGCGACAGAACCACTCCCAGCCAGGGTTATGACATGCATCCTACCGGTGACAGACAAAGCAAACTGCAATTACACAAGTCTTTAAAATACTAAAAGGGGCTCTGTTAATAAAGACACGTTGTCCAGAAGCATGTGTACATATCTAACAGACCTATTTGCAACTTACAGAAGTCAAGAATCTACCTGTATCCCTATTAAAGTGCACTTTGGGGTCCTTCTTTCACACTCCCAATCAGGTACTGATTTATTTGTTTATTAAAGAGTTAAAAATCATGACAGAAAGCGACCTAGGAAACAGTATAGTATCCACAGGATGTCAGTTGTCATTGTCTGGCTGTAAGAGGAATCTACAAACTCTTGGTAGTTCAGGCACTGGCACTGGAAACCCGCACAGATTACACAAGGGAGAAAGGACAAGCGGTCTTGGCTCAGACAGAACATGTCACAAGTGCTTGCATCAAGTGCCAGCCAGTTCGCGGTCAAATGGAAATACCTAAGTAAGCAAAAGTCAAAGGAAGGACTTGGGCTAGAAATAGCTCTTCACTAAAGCCAGTTGGAGAGCATGAAATGGTAGACCTGTCTCTACTGCTCCATCCAACTGCATGTTACACTCACCACTTCATCCGCATCTCCCAATAAAACTACACACACAGAGCCTTGCAGAGATCACTTATTTACCTTCCCAGTTAAGGATGGGAGCTCTCAATCCACCCAGCTCAGTCACAAACAGGTTGGGGAAATTACACAAGTGCTTTTCCTCTGAGTTTCTTTCAAGCCTGCAACCCAAGTGTACAGGCCTCACAGAATCTGCATACCTCAACCTGCAGTAATTTCAAAGCTTCATTCTGAAAGTGCCGTATTTATACACACCCAGTTTATTCCAGTTAAAAGACAATTCTCTGCTTTTGCTTTTATGCCTGTATTTTGACAAGTGTTCCTAAAGTGAAGAAGTGATGGACCTGTTTCGGTACCGAATCGCTCCTTTTTGAGCAGTTTCCACTGGATGTGACACAGCCCCCAGCTCCGGAAAGAGCAGATGCAGACTCTGTGGTGCAGAAGTGTTCCAAGAAAAGCTCTTCTAGAGACCAAGAGAAAAAGCTGCTGCGGTTCCTCCCGTGCCCTCCGCTGCGAACCGTACCGAGGGCGCGGTACCTCACAGGCTCTTTGCGGTTGTGGATCTTCCAGTTGGGAGAACGGGCGGCTGCGTTCCGAAACGAGCTCGTCACCACACTGACACTGCAGCCCTGACCTACAAATCTGTAACCCAGAACCAGTCCCATTCTTGTATTTTATTACCAACTCTACAATCTTGAGGTCCTTAACCAAGGAACTACCTTGTACAATGGCAGAAGTACCTCAAACAAATGTTCTTTTTCCAATTATGCTTATAAATCTATTAATTCCCTCATTATGCCCTTCTCTTGAGAAGTGGAGTGATGAACACTGCCACCTTCACTGTTCTTCTGAAGGTCTACATCTCTGGGGGGCTTAAACCCGCACCACTAGAGCAAACATATTTCATCATTGATCTGAACGACCAAAGAACCAGATCATGTAACACAGCCCAGGTGTTCAGCACCAACTGTAAGTGCCCAAGCAGATTTAAGGAATAATAATGATAATAATAATAATGAGTAACAAGATACTAGTGGCAGGAACGTCAGTCATAGAATCATTC